>JARHVA010000950.1:280000-505000 GCA_037957365.1 Torreya grandis
AATTTTTAGGTCATATAAGGCCAATGAATTCTCTCAAGGCATAAAATTAAATTAGAATTATTTTTAACTTTTAAAGATGTTTCCTAGGTAGTACAATAGTAAACCTATAGAAATTTTCTGATTTTTAACATTTGAACTCCATACTACTATATTTATGGGACATACAATTGAGTTTTGAATATCTTAGGGCATATAAAATGCCATACATTACATTCCATAGAATTCATACATCCTTAAAATTAGATAATGCAAGGCATGGTCCATATAAATTAAATATTTTGGAGCTTGGAGGCATATAAGATCTGATTGGTAAGCTATTTGGTCATACAAAAATGAATTTTTAGACTTTTAAGCTTAAAAAAACATACAAAGGAAATGTATTACATTTTAAAATAGATTGTTAATAATTTTATACTCCCCAAAATCTTTCTTTTTAATTTACATTCAACCTTCGAAAAACATTGTTGTTACATCTTGATTCCTTGCTAAGCAAACTATTTGACTATCCTTAGATATTTATAGTTGATAATTTTGATTTGGTTATTTTTAAGTAATATTTGAAATATATTTTGTTATGGGATAGTAAAATATTTCTTAGGTTATATGATTACATTGTTATGAGTTAGCTATATTATATATATTTACATTATGATCATGTTAGTTTGTTATTTTAGATATATTTTATGATGAACATATATCATGATGTTATGATCTAACTACCTATTTATTGTGAGGTTGCCATAGAAGAACTCATTCCTCAGAGAATGAGGGGGGAGATCATCATCAAAAAGAGTGACATAGATGGATATCTAGGAGGATTACTGAGAAAACATCAAGAACCCTACACACAACATATTAGCTATCACATGTTAAAATACATAATAAACTATTAGAATAATATTTTTTGATGTCGTTTACAGTAGATAGTCATTTATACATGGTTTGTTAGCATAGTTAATGGTTTTATGGAACTCTTATTACTTGATTTGTGTATGTGATCATTAAATGACATTGGAGATTTAACTTTTATAATTAAATTTAAATTTAAATTTATTCGTTGTTTTATCATTAATCTGTCATGGCATTAGGAGATGCTAATTTACTTAGTGTTAAAATAAATAGAATTTAGAAATTTCTAATTGATAGGAAAAAATAGATTAAAAAATTTAAAAAATTATAAAAAATATAAGATAAATATAATGGTCTAAATTCAATAAAAATAAAAAGAAATAACTTCATAAAATATTAACAAAAATAAATAAATAAAAGAATGAAAGGAAAAATCTTAAAATTCATGCCCTTTTTAGGCAAAGAGAAAAAGAAAGAATATATTGAGATAACCCAAGAGGTAGACATATCATACTATAAGGAGAGAAACATAAGGAAAGGGGCACATTAAGAATTGAAGGAAAAGAATCAGGTAGAAGAAAAGCAAGCATGTCCAGGTAGGCACCCTTGCTCATGCAAAAACCTTAACTTATGTGTGTTCATTTTTATGTGATACAAAATGTGTAGTAAAATTAATGGCCTAAGAAGTGTTAGTAACTATTTGTCACTGAATTAATTTGTCAAATAATATATGAAATAAGTGTCCCAAGTAAAATGAGTATATGTTAAATTACTTCAAACCATACATAGGCATCAATCTACACTCAACCTACTTATATATAACTAATCTACAAAAATATATATGTATAGAGAAGAATAAAAAATCAACTTCTTTGAGCTTTACAAACACCAAAATATAAGATATATACCTGAGAAATGAATCATACTACCTAAATCAATTCTAGAATGGACTATAATCTATAGTTATGAAGTGTATATACACAGGTAAATTCATATTAGACTATAGTTTAGTTATTACCAATGATTGGGTAATATACTTGTGTTTAAATTTATTCCCAATAAGTGCTATTACGAATCAATACCTTAGCATAAGGCATGGGATGCATAATTATCAATGCTTATAGGGATAAATAATTCATTGTCATCCGATGATTAAAGTAGACTATAATAATATATTGCAGTGTTATGTATACAATGACTTTAGAGAATGGTTTACATTGTGTTAACCATTGTTTGTAACTAGTGTATGAACCATATGAGCCTACTGGAATAGAATGGCATCTATATTTATGAACAATGAATGTATATATAGTATATATACTATTAAATATATTATATAATCAATCTTTGAGTTGAGTTATATTTCTTTTAGAAGCAAAAGACCTATATGGTGATTCCATAATTTTTCTTTAAAATAGATTTTACATAATAAAGGTTACATGTAGACAGTGAGTGGGTTAAAATAAACTACGAATATATAAAATGCTTGTGTAAACCCACTTAAGCTGATGTAGTATGCTTGCATTACAATATGATAATATATGGTTAAAACAAATCTGTGTATGATCATGTTTAGCTAATATCACCCCTATATAGACACTATTGTTTATGATGTTTTAAATAGGAAGGGTGGTAACTCACTATATATATAATCTATTTATATTTTCTAGATTTTGAATATGATCATATCACCATATATTTGATAATATGATAGTGTGGTGATATATATTTATATGTATATTTAAAATGTATCATTGTCAATAATAATATAAGTGGGTATGTGATATTATCACTGTATAAACCTTATTAGCATAGCTTATAGATTAGCTTGTGTTTAAAAATAAACTTTATGTATATTGTATATGTAGGTGTATGATGAGTAAAAGTATAAAGTTATACTATGAGGATTATGTATCATGTTTTGAAACCTAGCCATGTGTTAATTCATTTCCTTTTAAGTCAATATTTGAATGGAGTTTATAATTATAATAGTGATGATTATAAAATGATGATCTGATTTTTAATATATATGTTTATCACCAATCTTTTTAAATTTTTCTTATAGCTAAAATAATACTATGATTAGTATATCACTTTATATAGGAATATAGTTTGTATCTTGAGACTAATAACAAATGGACCCATAATATAAGTTCACCCAATGTCTTATGTCTTATAATGTAAATAATTTTAATGGTTATGCCTATATTAATGGCATATATGTAGATAAAAGCATATTGATATCATAATAGGGTCTGGGTAAAGCATGTGAGACATATTTAGCTAAAGTGTAGTCTTCTGTTAAATTGTGTTAAGATTTATGATGTAGGATCATTTTACATATGTAGAATGGGAAATGAATCATGTAGTGTGTATATAACACTAATATTAAATACATATTTATTAATTAATAATGGTATGCTTAATGATAATATAGGTATAGATGTGCATATTACCATATACATGTACATAGCAGTGTGTACTTATGATTATATTTTCATAGGTGGTTATAAATTATATTATATATTTCTAAGTAATAGAATATTTTAGATTGATGCATAAAACCTCCTAAAAGAATGACAAATGCTAGAATAGAATAATTATTTTTTTGCTATGACAAGTTGTGTTACAACCTAATTCCTCACTAAGCAAACTATATGACTATTCAAGGATATTTATAGTGGACACAATTGATATTAGTTATATTTTTGACTAAGTTTGAGATATATGATATTATGAGATTGTAATATATTGCTTAGATACATGATAGTACATGTTTGCTTTACTGTGAGTTAACTATAGTGTATGCATTTACGTTTTGAGCATATTGATGTGTTATTTTAGTTACATTTTATGATATATATTTATCCTATTTATATGATCTAACTACCTACATGTTGTGAGTTTGACATAAGAGAAATAATCCCTCAGAGCATGCTAGAGGTAGAGCATCATTACAAAGGGTGACATAGATATGTTTGAAGATGATAGAGAACTCGCAAAAACCCTACACACACCAGAGTAGTTAACACATGTTAGAATGTATTAAAAATACTTTGCACATGGTGTATTTATTTTCACTTCATTTGGAAAGATGATTTCTATAGTTTTTCATCATAATTTAATAGCTTAATAACTTGGTATGTTTTATCATTAAATCTATCAAAAATATTATTAGCATAATTATATTTAAAAATCTAAAATTATTAATTGTCGTTAAAACTTGTGACAATAAACTATATTAAATAAATTATTAAATTATATATTTTTCTATTTTATGTTAAAATAAATAAATAAAGAAAAAACAAGAAAAGAACAATTAAAAAATAAAAGGAAATGTAAAGACTAAAATTATATAATAAAAAATAATGAAATATATATATATATATATATATATATATATATATATATATATATATATATATATTTTAAAAACAATGAAAAATATTTAAACCAAAAAGGACTACGCATATGTTATTATAAGGGAAATTAAAAAGGGGATTATCATAAGTATTATAGGAAAAATATAATGGGAAGGAGCAGACTAGGGAGACATAACGTAGAAGGAAGAAGACACTGAGGAAATTGATAGACAATCATACCAAGTAGGTGTTATTTTTCAATTCTCATAATTATGTTGAATATCTTAATATTTGAGACTAGTTGTAATCAATAGGCATATATGTATAAATATGATAGGTCTAAAATATATAATGGAAAGGTCTAAGTAAAATGTCATATTATAACTCCCCTAAGTGCCTCCATATTTCAATATACTTAGACATCATTATATATACGCCTACCAAAAAAGCAATACTAAAGATAGGTGACTTATTTTTTATATATAGATTGGTAGTTCATCTATGTAAAAAATATATATAACATAATCATTATATTTTAACATTAAATGGTTTAATTATGTTTTACATAATTTTTATATATTTAAAATGTAATTATAGTTTTTTAAATGGTAGTTATCTTGATTATAAATAAAAACAAGTCACTGTATACATTATCCCATCTCTTGCAATGACCTTTTGAGGTTGATTTATAGTTAACTTTCAGCCAATTGTAAATTATTGAATCATTGTACTCTTCCTAGATCAGTGGTATGTTATTTGGAATCATTGAAGTTTTATTAATATGTAATATTGGTAGAAAATCCCAATTGTGTCACTATAAAGATCAAGTCATTACAATTTAGGAATATATGTATTTAACTTTGACTGTCTAACTAAGAATCAATGAAGTTTTTCCTTTATACAACTACATGATTATGGCATCGATATTTACTTATTTAATAGCTATAAAATTAAAAAATGGGATGTTTATACTTGAAATTCTATGTTAAAACATTATGATTTTGTTGTTTGAGGCAATGGTATCAATACCATTCTAAATTGCTAGATTTTAATATGTACAACTATATTTAGTGGTTTGACTAAGTATATATCTTTATTATGTATATACACATCTTATTGATTATGTTACTATATACTAGATTAGTTCTTAGTTGAAATTGATGTTGTTAACCACCAGTCTTTATAATTAGGGCCATGTTTCTCAACTTTTCATATTTAAGTGAGATCATTGTATTTTAGAGAGAATATTAAAAAAATGTTGATGATGGAATCACCATACCATGTACTCTCAGCCTAGAGTATATTTTAATGTAAACTATAATATATATATGAGGAGGTCACCCATCCTTATTTTTAATGTTCAAATGTAATATATAATTGAATATTTGTTTTAATAGTGGACAGTGTCAATGGTGGTGTCACTATTATATACAGGGAGTATTCTAAACTAAACATATATATTTTTACCACTTCATATTATAATCTTGGTTAGATATTAGTATAGTATATGAAACTTATGCTACATTTATTATTTTTAATAATCTCTTAATCATTAAGTCGATGCCTTGTATGAATACGTCTTACCCTCTAAAAAATAGAAAAATAGGATTTTTGAATCCATGGCATCTTAAGAAGATTAAATATTATTTTAATTATGTTCTTTTAATAAGTATATTTACTATAAATACTAAACAAGGATTAGATTTTTAAAATTAAGAAAATATGGTTATTTATATTATGACCAATTTGCATATAACTAGAACCATATCTGAATCTATATATAGTAATAATATGAGGTTAGTTCCTATTTATGTGCGCCTAAAACCATGAAATTTCAATATAATATTCATATAATTTATAGAATCCACAATATTATTTAAGGGTGGTTACAAGATTTTAAAACATGGTTAATCTACATGAATTAATAATGGTTGAATAATCTATTGGAAACCTCTTTAGAAAATATTGAGAGCTATAGGTGTTAAGATGAATAATATTGCATTTATGAGCATAATGGTATATTCTTATAGTTATAATTCTATGGGTGGAGCATAAAATAGTATTAAATAATTACATATAACTAGGTTAACAAATACATTCTTTCAAACCCCAAAATATAAATAAATGCTAGTTTGATTACTCTATGTTTCCTAAAAATAGAGTTTTACTTCTTCTTACTGTTGAATATGAGAGTATGTTTCCATGTATTTATGACTACTTTATTAGCTTGGTTATGATACTTAGTAGTTTTGCTTTAAAACACTAGACTATGGTAATATGGGTTATCATAGGGTGCAGTATGATTGAAAATAAATTGTGATATTTTATTTTGTAGTTAATTATGTATTTACCCACATGGTATGAACTATAGTAATTATTTGTAGTATGGGATAGAAAATGATTTAAGATTCATTCATATGTCTGATGCTATATATATATGCTTTATTTACTCATATATTTAGTATGTTTTATGATATGTTTTCTTTTAGAATATAAATTATATGAATCTTGTGATTGAATTATATTTGACCAATGTTCATAGTTGGTACGGAGTATGGAGTGAGATGGACTTCATTGTTGTAATAGCATCACAATGCTAAATGAAGGCAGTCTGATCAAGTGGTGTATATGAATTTAATTGATTTATTGATCACTTTTATTTAGTATTTTTAAAACTTTGGCTAAATTATGTTTAATGAGACATTATCATTTTATGAGTATTATTTATGTGTTTGTGTGATACCTTGCAATAGATCATATTTTCTATAATACACTACATGCTTAGTTTAGGAATCATACAACATATAGGTACTTGCTTGTCTCTCTAGATTCTTGCACCATCACTATCTACTCATCTATAAAGGGAGAGTCATTTCTTGATGGGATTAGTGTGGGGGATCATTATATGGTTGGTATGTAAAAGAACTCAAATGATACTCTCCCTCCCGACATCAATATTATTTATCAAGTTGACACTTGAGATGGTCACATATACTTGAGTTTGAAAACTATGCTATGAGAGAGCCATGTATCTTATATGTACATTGTATTGTATTATACTTATTATTAAATATTGTAATAAGAAGTTATAATTAATTATTATTATTATATATTTATAGAATTGACTATATACTTGAATCAGCTATGGTTGAGTTATTATAGTTACTTTCTATAGTTGCATTATGATGTGCTCTCATGATGTTAAAAATCCAAGATATATGATGTAATATGCTTTGTTTTATATTATTATGCTTTGAGTACTTCATATGATCTCTGTTATATTCTCATGATGTAATCTATTTTAAGTATATGTATTTTTTTTAAATCACATATTCTCAGTAGATCTTAGTGGGGATGTTACAATGCTTGAATATAAACTTATGTTTCTTTGGATTTATGACTACTTTATTATGACTAATTATGGTAATTAGTAATTATGTTTTAGAATACTAGACTATGATAATATGTGTCATCATAGGTTTTAGTATATTTGGAAACTACTTATAGTAATTGTATACCATAGTTAAATATGTATTTTACCCAAATAGTATTAACTATAGTCATTATTTTTATTATGAGATAGATAATAATGTGATATTCATTTATATGTTTGATGGAATAAATGTATGTTTTTTTATTATTCATATGCTTGACATGTTATGTAATATGATTTCTAATAGGATGTAAATTATATGAATCTATTAGTTATATTATGCTAGCTAATTCTCACATTATTGATATTGAGTAAGTCGTGAGATGGACTTCACTAACTTACTAGCATCACAATACTAGATTAAGATAATATGATCAATTGGTGTGTATGAATTTTGATTGATCTATATTTCATTTATTATTTAAAAATTTTAGCTAAAGTAATGTTTAGTAAGACATTAATATTTCATGTGTATGATTTACATGTTTGTACGATATCTTGAAATAGAACGAGTTTCTACAATACACCACATATTTAATTTTAGAAATCATACATCACATGATTATTATCTTATCTCTATAGATTTATATGTCATCACTATCTACTCATTAATGAAGGAAGAGATATTCCCTGATGTAATTAGTGTGAGGGATCATTAGTCTATGATTGGTATAAAAAAGTGCTCAGATGATGCTCTTCCTCCCCATAACAATACTAATTTTAAGACAACACTTGATATTACCTCAGATACTAGAATCTGGGGAACTATGCATAAGAGAACCATGTATCTTATATATGTGCATTGTATCATATTATATATATTAATAAAACATTATCATAATGAGTTGTAATTACTTATTCATTATACATTGACAACAAAGGTTGTAGGTATGTATTAACTTTGGCTAGTTAAAATTGTAATTACTTTATATATTTATATTATGATGTGTTTTTTATGATGATAGTGATAAGTGATGTAGTATAGTTTATTTATAATTATTACAATTAGAGTATTTTATATGATCACTAGTTAGATTCTCGTGGTGTAATCTATTTATTGTATATATGTTTAAATTTAAAAAAATCACATATTTATAGGTAGATTCCAGTGGAGATGTTTCAATTTTTATAACACAACTATTATGATCAATAGGACATAAGTAAACATAAATTTCAAAAACTATTATTGATTGAAATCATGATTAATAAAAGTTACAATTAACGAAAGATTTATAAGTTCACGTAGGTATATTTTTCGATGGGACTCAACTATCTTATCGGTTTAAGCTGTAAAAAAATTAACCTTTTTATTTTACTAACACTTTCATATTATCTTAACTTACTAACAAATTAATTAAGAATAGTACAAAATATCTACCTAAGGGGATGTTTGTTATGAGATATAAGTCTGATACAAACACGTAAATCAAATAAAAACAAATTCGATCAAATGACCCAACACTTTTCCAAGAAGATAAACAAAATAAATATATATCTAGAAAAAAATATGTAGAAGAATAGAAATGTGTGTTTCCTCTTTGAATCCTAATAAATCTAAGTGTCTAAGGCCCATAGATAATAATGATAAAATCTTCTCCATTATCTCCTTTCTCCTACTTTAATATCAAATTGTGGTAAGAAAAAATTATATTTAACATAATAATACAAGTACATAGAGATGAGGATATATATAAATAAACCAAGAGCTATCCCTCCTTTTCCTAATTTTCACACTAAGATTGACATTTCCAAAAGGTGTTTAAAATGTGATTAACTTATAAGTTTATATTTAATATTTTCAGCATAACTTATTACATTTAATATTTTTGCCAACACTTATTTAGACTATGATTCAATTGATTATTCTAATCATTTTTCCACTCCAATGCCTTAAAATTATCTTTCCATGCTTTCCTCATACTATTAACTAGAGAAAGGGATGAAAGCTCATTTTTCTTGAAATCAATAGCTTTTCACGCATATTCACTTTTCTCCATCATCCTTAAAAAGTAGTAGTAGAAAGCCTATGGTTAAAAAGAGATTTCCATGGTTCAAAACCATGAAGAGCACACATGACCCATTTAGTTATAAAAACATTTCCCTTGTGTCTAATGATCCATGAGTCAAGGCCACTTGTTTCTTTCAACTAAATGTATTAGCTTTAGGAGATGGCTTGTACACCATTATTTCAATCCTATTTGAACAAGATGATTTTTTTGATAATTTTGGTGAATCATCTATAACATATTTATTATGAAAACTAACAAAAGGAATGTCAATCATGATTTGAAACAATGAAATCATTACCAAATTCAATTCTACTGGTAGAATATAAGAATTTTGAGCCCCAATAATCAATATTTTTTTAATTTATTCAAAACCAAACTCCAAAGTTCACTAAGAGAGGCTCCAAGACTGAAAGGAAAGTCATTATATCTTGTGGTTTCTTAATGTTGAACTGGATGACACTCAAAAGGAATCCAATGCAGAAGTGGGAATACGTGAGTTATAATATATTATTTCTTGTTTATCAAAACTTTAGAAATTGAAAAAATATAACATAACTAAAGTTAATTTATGGTATAGATGATTTTCTCTTGATTATTTAAATAAAAAACATAATATCATCGACAAAATGAGAGTTAAGGAAACAAACATCATTAATAAAAGTAATATAAGGAGAGTGTTTAACATCATAATATGTTTGTATTTACTTAGAAAATGAGTGAACAGTTAATTTTTGGAGAATAATAAGAGGTAATAAGTGTGAAATTCATAGTTTTCAGAGAATACCTATAGGCACTAAATGGAAAATAGAATATGCTACTCCCATTCTTACATAATATTACATTATAAATAAATCTATGGTTTTGAATTGAATATTTTAGGAAATTAGTGTTTTTTTTTAGGTTATCTACTAATTATGTAATTGTACTTATAAGTTGTTATCATGCATTAATACTCTTTAAGTGTGACTTGTGGCTATGCAAGCTTAGAAGTTGATGCCCTGTGGCATTGTTTTAGTTTTTGGTTGTGAATTATAAGTTAACTAAAATTATCTTGTAGATGTATATAAGTAATAAAATTTTAAATTTTAAAAAATTATGGATATAAATATTAATAAAAAATTAATTAATTTTTATAATATTATTTTATAAATTATTTTTTTTTAACTTTTTATTTTCTTAATAAATAATAAGTAATTTTTTAAAAATGGAAAAAGTTTGTTATATTACATTTTTATAATAGGGTTGATCCTTTTGGAAAGAGTGAATTTTTATCATTAATGGGAAGGAAGGCACTCCACATACATACATATATACATTTACATACATATATATTCATGCATACATATATATCAAAAGATCTTCTTTAGAGGAAGCTATAGAATGTTCTCATTTATCCCCTAAGAATATATAGTTTTAGTTTGTATCAAAGGATCCATGATGCCAATGCCACCTCTATATTTTAGATGATTAGATTGATTCTAAGAGATGCCATAAACACCCTTGTTGCCATCCCACTTGCAATTTTTTTATTTTTTATTTTTTTTGTTTTTTGTTTGATAAGTTTAGTGAATTATATATAGCATATTTCAAATGGAAACCATAAAAAGGAATATAAAACATGAGTTACAACTAAGACCTATTATCATCTTGAATTTTACAAGTAAAATATAAGAATTTTGATCAGAAATAGTCAAGATGTTTTCTCAAATTTATTCAAAACCTAGCTCCATGTCACTAATAAAGACTTCAAGGATAAACAGAATTGCCAAGTATCTTTTGGTTTCTCCTTGTTGAAATTTATTCCACTTAGGATCAATGCAATGGGGAGGTGGGTGAGCCTAAATCATAATAAATTATTTCTTAAGCATCAAATATTTAAAACCTAAAATAGCATGATATAATTTGAATTATTTCACAGTATAATTGATTTCCTCTTCATTATTCAAACAAAAAACATACTATCGTTAAGAAAATGAGAGTTAAGGACACAAGTATCATTAGGAAGTGTAATCTATGGAGATTTGTCAAGAGCCTAATATGTTTGTCTTTACTTTAAAAAATTAATGGTTAATTTTAAGACAATAGTAAGAGGCAATAAGTGGGAAATATTTAGTTTTAGGAGAATAGTTAGAGGTAGTAACTTGGAAACATTGTAGGTACTCTTTCTATCCTTATGCAATTGAACACTATAAACTAGCATTTGCCCCCATGCTGCAAGAAAATCTAGAGGTTAATAAAAGTAGTTTATATTTGGTTTACTATAATGATAAAGTACTTTAATTTGTTTTTTTTTTCCTAAGTGTTTGTAGTTGTTCTTCACTACCTTGTAAGTCTTTTTGGTTTTAAATCACATAATTCAATTATCAATTTCTTTGCTCACCTTTGTAGAAATATTATATAATTTTTATATATTTTGAAAATTAATTATTATATATATATTATATAATTTATATAAATATTAGATTATATAATTTATATTTTAATATTATAACAATTTTATAATATATATTAAGATGAAATTATTGAAGCTATAAAATGCATTGTATGTAACAATAGTTACAAATATCTCTCTTTTTGTTTTGATTTTATACAATATTGATTAAAAGGCTTGATTTATTATGAATAGTGTGGTATAGGTAGTTATGTTAATATTTGTTCCTCTGATTTTTGAAGATTTACATAATTACTTTCTTTCATTCTTACAAAGCATTCAAAGATAAATACAAGTTTGAGTGACACATTAGATATAGATCATTGTTGTAATCAAATCAGCTCTCATGACATGGAAGATAAAAGATAGGCTCTGACACTTCATTATCTTGTCCCATGATCAACAACATTGCGTCATTGATTTAAGTTGCACATAAGATGTGGAGCCCTATCATAATCAAATTAACTCCCATGATGTCCTCGTCTAACCATGAAAAAATAAAATGACCAATATATTTTGTATGTCCTTGCCATTTCTTCCAATGTTTTGATTAGGGTGTTTTTATATGTTATTAATACTGATGTAATTGCTCTAGGTGTTAATATATTAGCATTGTGAATGAATGGAAGCTACAAGATTGACAATGGGACCATTATGTGTTGTTCTAACATCAATGGCATTATATCATTAATTCATGTTGTACATGAGATGTATAGCCCTACTAAAACCATATTGGCTCTCATGACATCCTCATCCACACTTAACAATAGGAAATGTCTATTAAAATATGTTACTACCTTACTTTGATAATATAACTTAAAAGACCTTGTCATTACCCCTCGCCATCACTGTGTGACTCACCATGAAATATTTTAGTATTTACATATTATATATGGCCTTGCCCTTTATTTTAAAGATTTGAGTGTCGTATTTGTATATATTCTTAACCCTAATGTTAACTAATATGAAGTGTGAATATATTGGTGGCATGGATGAAAGGAAGATAAAAGATGGATTATGGGATTTCAATGGGTGGTTGTTAATAAAAATAACCTCTTTCCATCTTCTAGATGGAACCAATAATTATTCTCTATATTTCCTACCCATGTGTACAACACAAGCTTCTTGTCATATGTCATAGTGGCACAGAACCTATAGAAGCTCATACAAAACCTCTCTAGACCCACATCTTCTGAAGTAAGCACCAAGTACATTACATTGTTGATTCTCTCTGCCAGGGCTATGATTTCCATGAGGGTTACCAATTCAAACCTTTTCAAGGTAGTGTCTAGGTAATATGCTTCATCCCACTATTTTTTTGTAATCCTCATGGGAATGACATTCATCACATTAGAAGCATTTTTGTAACCTTTGATAGGCTTGACATCTTCATATGCTAAGATAAATATATACAATGGCCTTGCCAAAGAAAAACCTTTGACATAAATATAATATATTATAGGGTTATACAATATTTATTATAAAGATAATTAAATTATTATATTTATAATATTAAATATTATTAAAATATCTAAATTATTAATATTATTATTATTATGTATTATATCTATATTAATATAACAATAATATAATAATTTTATTGCAATAGTTTTATATCACTATATATTAAATTTAATTATAATAATTAACGCATATTATAAAATAATATTATTACAATAATAATATTATAAATTATAATTAATGTATATCATAATATTATAATAATATTTAGTATATCTAATTTTTATCTTGAGTTAGAAAATAATAGAGAGAAAAAACATATGCAGCCTTAGTGTATAAAAAAATCTTTTTGGCATTCCTATTTCTTGATCCCATACACAATAGGTCTTGATGGAACACCTAATGAGACCTATGATTTCTCTGTCTATCTTGTATTCTATAACTTGTTAACCAACTAAAATCCATGTATATAATATATCTAATCTATGATAAAAGAACAATATTACACCGAGATAAAAAATGATAGATTGTGTATTAAGAAAATACCATTTAATTTTTCTATTTGTCAATAAAAAAAATAATGTATGATATGATTGGTATTGGTGTATCTCATAACATTGATAAATTGATGGGAAAAATACTATATTCTACTTATTTGGTAATTTATTCAGATTAAAGTTTGTAGACATTATAAATCCTCCAATTTGGATTTGAGAAAAGTCTCCACTATATTTTTTTTTTAAAAGTTAGAAAAGGAATGCTGATAAATTGGCATTTGATGGAAAGTCCAATGGAGTGCCGCTTCTTCCACTGTGATTTAGAAAAAATAGGCCAACCTTTCAGAAGCCATAACTTTTGACCCATAGCTCCATTTGAGCTCTTCCACATGCCGAAACGATCATCTTGAAAAGTTCATTTTTGTCCTAGGAGTTCTACCTACCTAATAATGTTTTAAATATTTTTAAGAGGCCATATGTGATCATCAAAGGGTCTAAAATTGCAATTTAATTATTTTTTAAATATTTTTCTATTTTAAGAAATTATATATTTTTAGGACTAGACATTAACTTTAGTTAAATTTCATCCCATAGTCTAATTATAGTGTTCAGGATATTTCATGTGATTTTTAGAGCTACACGCACTTGCATGTAAACTTAGTATAAATAAAATCTCCTAAAAATAAATGTTTTTAGGTTGTTTTTTTTATAAAAATTTTGCATGTAAACTCTAATTTCAAGTTTAGGCTTATTTAAGTAGTGTTTAGGTTTGTAATTATTTCAAGTCATTTAATTTAAATCAATTATGAGTATTGTTTCATGATCTTGGCCTATTTGTAATATATTTGTCTTGATAGTTTTTGGTTTCATTACATTGTGCCTAATAAGGTAGAGGTGGAGTATGGTTACTCATTAAAACCCTCCTCTACTTTCCCCTCATTCATATTTTTTAATTATTCTACCCATCACTCACACATTGCATGTCATCCACATGTTTCCTTTTTGAATTGTAAATTAAACCTGGGAAATGTTCTCACATGATATTGGCATTGGCATTTTTTATACAATTATATATTCTATAGGTAGTAGGAAATGTTCTTCTAGAGTTGAATATGATGATAATTGGAATGGCATTTCATATTCCAACACCTAATTTTTCTATGGTGGATCTCACCTTTAGGCTATAGAAACCTACATCTTATGATGAAGGGAAAGCAACATTGAAGTATGTGATGTTATCTCAACTGATTTTATTGGGGATGAAAGGTGTGAATTGTTGATTTACATAAAGATCTAGTTATATGTTAGATTTTTTTTCTTTTTCCTTTTTTTTTTGTGTTTTAAATTTCAACCTTCAGGTCAAGTATCTTTGATGGTAAGGCCAATATAGAATTGATCCCTCAATTTATGAATTTGGTTTAGTGGTATGATAATGAGTAAGGATATATGTAATCGAGTTAATTTGGTAGATATTTTTTTCTCAATAAAGAATACAATAGGTAATGATATATAAATTATTTTTTGAGTGTTGTGTCAAATGTACTGATGACAAATTTGGCTTAATGTTTTCATCAAATGAGTTATGGATTTGATTTCACACATGGCATTTGTTTCTTCTTGCAAATGAAGGCTCCTATAATTTGTAGAATCTTATGATTGTTTTGAATACATTTTAGACAACGTTTATGAAATTCAAAGAAAGGAGTCTAATATTAACATTGAGCAAAAATAACATTATTATTGAGTTGATAGGGAATGGTTTGATGATGGAAAATCCACCATCAATGACCAAATTATGATTTATGAGATATCTCCCATCCTTCGAAAAAGGATCTAAAAAAATGGACATTATTATGTTCTTCACCTCACAGTTAACTTCCTTCACAAGTTTTCCCTCAAATACCAATGAATAGATCCTTATTCATAACTATTTTTAGGAGGCGGTGACCATCAAGCAATGATAGTAATAAAACAAGCTAAATAAGAAATAGGTACCCCAATGGGTTTGGGGATCAGACACACCTAGGGTTATTTATTATTAATATCTAAATTAGTTCACCTATGGATCCACTATTTGGCTCAAAATATTAAATTTAAATAATAATAAACATTATCTATGATTAACACCCCATGTCCTCCTTGTGACTATGTGATTTAATTTTTGTCCTATATGTTTAAACCATGGTAATAGGTGGAACTAGAATATACTTTTTTTTGTCTCTTATGATAAAAATCTTGAGGCTTCACCCCAATGTATAATCTTTAACTAATAAATATATAATTTTGATACCATGATTTCAGGTAACGAGTGAGTCTTGTTTTGTTTATTTGTGTTTTTTTTTGGTTGTGTGAAGATTATTTACTAATTCTATAATTGTAATTATTTACAAATCTTATAATTGTGCTTACTTACTAATTCTATATTCTTATAAGTTCTTATTTTAATAATTTTATAATCCTATAAGTTCTTATTTACTAATAATATAATTGTGTTTATTTATTAATGGCCTTTAAATGTGTTTGTTTGGATATGCATGATTGCAAACAGATGGCATGTGGCCTTTCTTTCTATTTTTGGCTATAAATTACAAATTGTGTGAAAAATAGCCTATAGCCATATCAAAGTAATAAAATGTAAATAATCAAAATTTAACATGTATAATTTTAGATAATTCACATTTATTTCTAATAAAAATTTCCTTTTTAATTTATATTTTAGTTAAGAGTCACAACTTGCAAGCATGCATAATTATTTTTTGACAATACAAGAAAAAAGTATAAAAATATTCAAATAAAATAAGATTATTATTGATAATTTAGTTAATAATAATTATTTTATGTTCATGTTTAATTTTTTTAATGAAAGCTATTTATAAAATTTAATAATATAGAGAATATAAATTATAATTGACATTTTTAAAAAATCATAAACCATAGAATTACATAGATTAAAGATATCCAACCATAAGAAAAATTTCCCTCAAATGTTTGCATCACAAATAAAAAATATATGGTATATTCAAAAACATCCTATTCATAAAAATAACAGATAAAAAATTAAATTTGTAATAAAACATCAATTGCTCTTTATCCATACATGTATTAATATTTCATTATTTTCGTATTAAAAAACAAAAGATAAAATTCATGCTAAAGAAGAAACATGTATTTTATTTCAATAGTGTACACATCAATAATTAAATATCTAAAAAGGGGTAAGGGGTTGAATTAAGATGAAAAAAGTGTATTAGTTAAGATTTGAAATTAAAATCAGAAATATCAAGAATGCCAAAATGGACATGCAACTAGCCAAAATCTCCATTTCAAATCCTATATAATCTCAAGATCGAGTAAGTAGAAAAATCATGGAGAAAAACAAAATTTATAAAGGATTCTCACTATCATTTTTTATCCGATTTGTCTCCAATAAGTTTGATGTGATCCAAGACTATTTTGACAAATTGGTTACTTGATGTTAGATTGCTTGTAAATTGGATCAAGAGTATGGCTATGATGGATGTTAGGTGCATTCTTTGGATAGCAAAAGATTACTTGGATTCTTACTTGTGTCTATGCATGGGTATTTTATTGGTTTAAATAGAGGGTGGTGGATTGAAATAGATGTTTGAAGTTTCAAGATGGGAGAAGTGAGATCAATTGATCATGATTATTGAGAAATTTATATTTTTAAGTTGAAGAAGGTTATTAAATGTCCAAAGGAATTAAATATTTTTTTGGAGAGGCCTATAAAGTGGGTATATGGATCTAGGAGGTTTAGGTGTTTTTAAATTTGGCTAAGGGTAGTTAATGGAGATTATGTAATATTTTAAGGGACAAATTTTAGGATAGCTACTTGGGGTTAGTTATGATGTTTGAAATTTAAAATTACAAATAGGTCATAGATAGGTTGGATGGGTTATTAAATATGTAAGAGGGATCAATAATGAAATTAATGAATAGGTGAGAAATGTTAAGGTTAGTGAGTTGTAGGAATTATTAAGGGGTTTAGACTATTATTTAGGATGGGTTATGTGAAATAAATAAAGGGATTATTAATTGTACTAGTAGATAGGATAGAAAATGTAATAGGTGATTTTGGACATAATTAGGCATTGTTAGATGGTGATTGGGGGTGCAGATAAGTGAGTGGAAATGAGTGTATATATTTTTAACCTCTTTAAAAGGGTATTATGAAAATAAGAAAAATAATGGTATTTCCAAGAAGAAAGATGTTCATGGATGCTAGTAAATCAAGATGTATTATGTCCCATCAAGGGGACATGTGAAGAAAAAAGAAACAAATGGTCACTCGAAAAAAGTGATGGGAAAGATAGATAGATAGACAAGGGGTTGGGATACTATATATGTGATCACTAAGGAAAAATATGAAATCAACATGAGTAGTGAGCTAAAAATTGATGATTCCCTAGGAAAAGTCATATGCATAAGGGGAGAAAAAAATGGTGTCATAGTTACTGATATGTTCTAAATGTGAACCAATTTTAATAGGAAGATAAAAGGTCACAAGATTTCAATGTATCCCAGGCAAGGACGCATGTTAAGGAGAACTTGGGGGCAAAGATAATAAATAAGGTGACAAGATTTTGACATATCTCAAGCAAGGGCACATTCAAGGGAGACTTATAGGCCAAAATAGGATGATAACTATATTAAATAGTTGATAGTATAGCTCAAACCATTTTTCCAAAATAGGGATTCAAGTGACCATGTGACATAATATGAATGGATATGGGTATCCAAAGTATCCTTGGGTAGGTGGAGATGTATGATCATTGCCTACGTAGTTTGAAGAGGCCTCAGGCCAATATAGTTCTATGTTATGGTAAGTTAGATGGGAAATTTGTGATAGAGGAGACCATGGTAGATGGTGACATAGTGTTATGCAAGAGGAAGTATATGTTATTATGAATAAGGAAGTGTAAATGAGGAAAATTGGCTACCCTTATAGAGACATGGGGGAAGAAAATGGATGGGGGTAATAAATGGGATGGGGGTAGGTAAAAATTAGAGAGGTAAATAGGAAAACAAGAGTAAAAATAACTCATTTTTACCTAGTTATTGTTGATTTTGAGATCTAATCCATGAGAGTGTTAGACAAAGAAAACATAAATCATTTTGCATTACTTGTAGTGAGGAGAGAGGGTTGAATAGTACCAAAGACCAGATGAGGCAGGATCCTTGGTGAGTAAGTTTGAAACTTTGTCTAGTGTCATTTATTAGTAATTAATTAGGGGAATTAGTGAAAATAAAGTTGTGGCTAGTGTTTTTACAATGATATAAGTTTGATGATAGAAATAGTAGTTTTGTTAGGTAAAGATATGGTTTGGAACCTAGGAGGGATGATTTTTTTAATATAGGTGGCTTTGTAGAGTTGAAGTGGCTTTGTCAGTAGACAAGAAAATTTGAAAATGGTAATGGTAGATATCAAAATGGTAATTGTATCTTTATTAGCATGTAATTGGTTCTAAAAAATGATAATGGTGGCTTTACATGATGAGTAATGGATTTGTGAACAAATCCACATTTAGGGTTTTTCATGATAGATAATTTTGTGCCACTTAATCATGTGGTATATGATTAGAGGTCATCCATGAGCTTCATAAATTGACAAACATGAATTTTATTTTCTTGGAGCTTGTTGGTCTTTATTGTGTTTCCCATATGTTGATGGCTCAAGTTGATAAAATGTTAATCATAGATTTGGTAGAACATTGACATTTAGATAGTAACACATTTAATTTTGTTGTAGGAGAGATGACTGTCACATTAGAAGATGTATGGTTAATTTCCCATTTACTGATGATGGTGGGATAGAAATACTAGCATTTAAAAAACCCATTGGTGACATCATAATGTCTTGCAGGCCATGTGATGATCAGACTCTATAAGGGGTAGATTGATATTAAAAAGTGTTTATAGGTTGTAACTATTGATATTTTAACCCTCACATTTATGGCCATTGTCATTGGCATATTCCTACTTGACAAGAGAGGCCAATACTTTCAAGTGGGGTTGAGGGATGTTGTGAAAGACATGCTAGAGCTACACTATGTTTTCTCATGGGGGCCTAGTGTCTTGGCTCATTTGTAAGTATCACCTTCATTTTTTAGACTAAAGGGTATTACTTGATAACATAAATCACCCCATGGGGTATTCAAATTAATTTTTTTAATCCTTTGACATAATTATAATTTTATTATAACCAAAGAATCCATCCATGAGAGAGATCATTTTGTAACTAGTTGTTGAATCTAGGATCTTGTCTATATTTAGAAGTGGAAATCCCTCTTTGAGACATGTATTAATATCCCAAAACTCAAACTTAATGAGAACTCCTCCATTTGGTTTTCCAATAGGGATAATATTGGTAATCCAATTTTAACAATAGATTAATTTGGTGAATCCTAATTCTAAGAACTTCTTGAGATCTTCTTTGACTAGGAAAGACACTTTGGGGTGCATATTACAAATATTTTGTTTTACAAGCTTGGCACTAGGATGAAGAACTAAGTGATTCATAAAAAGGTTAGATCAAGACCAGGCATGTTGGCATCACATCATTTTAAAATGACTATGAATTATTTAAGAATAATAATGTTAGATTCTCTTTATTTAGGTGTAATACTTACCCCCAGTTTAACTATATTGAGATCCTCCTCAAAACCAATGTTAACTTCAATGGCTTATTCTACAAAAGAGGGTGATTAAGCATAAATATATGCATATGGAGAAGGCAAGTGATACATGTTATATGACTAGAATATGTCTTGATGTTCCTCAAATAGATCATCATAAACCTTCTACTCTTCAAGACTAAGAGAATCATGGAATGAGATATTAGGAATTTATTCAAGTCTACAAGGTAAGTCTTTTATATATTTGCTTGAATCAATCTAATTTAATGTCTTATATTTTTCTATAAAATATGCATAATTATACATCTTATCCCAAACCCCCATTTATCGTCACTAGATGAGATATAATCTTGAACTCCCATTTATTCATCTATGGTTTCATCATTTTGAAAATTATTTAGATCAGGCTCATTATGATGATCCTAGTTGTTGAGATAAGGGTAATGGAGTTATAGATCAATGGTGAAAATGAAGGTTTCAATGAAAAACTTAGTGTTATTAAGATCTACACAAATACTATGGATGAAACTTATTTTCATGTCCTTATGTAATGGAGTTATAGATCAATGGTGAAAATGAAGGTTTCAATTAAAAATTTAGTGTTATTAAGATCTACACAAATACTATGGATGAAACTTATTTTCATGTCCTTATAAGTCAAAAATTATTTATAAACTGAATAGGTATATGAGTTAACTTCATATCCATATTCACTAGGTGGTTTATATCCTCATCCTATATTTCCCTTATGTATTAGTGATAGAATAGGTTCGAAAATCCCTTGCTCATGTAGGCCTAAACCTATCCCTTGATAATGCATTTTTTTAAGAATATGATTTGTTATGGGATATGCAATATTATTGAAATAGGAAGTAAAACCTTCTATAGATAACCAAAAATCATCTGATATCTCAATTTTTTCTTCTAATAATAATCCTATTTTTACAAATGATGTAGACTCATATTTATAGACAATCAACTATACCTTCCTCCTAGTAAGCATCTGTATCTTTGGGGTGATAAGGGGATATTGACAACATTAAATATTTGGTATTTATATTCCACACAACCATTTGAAATGATTTTTATGTGAGTTAGCTTAGATGGACATGAGGTGGATGGAAAATCATTAGGATGAACATAATTTTAAGCATTTGGAATATATGGAACACTCTTCGTACTTGGACATTATAGGCTATGAACAAGTCCTTCCATTTTTATACAATTTCAAAAATATTGGGAATCTCCTAGAATTATGACTTCTATTATAGAGTGAGGGAATTTAAGACATTATTGGAGAGTGGATTGAATGTCTCACATTTCATGAATCTAGGAGAGACCAATGAGAATATTTTATGGTAAGTTGAACTCCACTACATGGACTAATGTTTGGTGTACCATAGGATCTACCAAGATGGGCAGGTATATTTATCCAACCAACTATAGATCATTAGCATCATATGATTTCATTATAATTAGCTTTGGCCCAAGATATGATTATGAGTATCCCAATTTTTAAATCAATTTTATATTATAAAAATCAACTATTGACCCTCCATCTACAAGTACCCAAGGGATTATATTATTGGAAATAGATACTTATATGTAAAAGAGGTAATTATGAGTAGCACCAATGGGTGGTATGTCCTAGGGATAAAAATTGATATGTTGTGTTTGGGATGAATGGCCATACATAGATTGAAACTCATTAGGTACCTTAGACTCATTAAGGATTTTTTTCAGGATGTCATGATGGACAAATGAAAACTTGAGAAGGTCCATAATATAGATTTGAGTATGGGTCTTTTCAAAATGCTAGATAATATCATAGTTTCCTTCACCAGTGTTAGATGTTTTCTTAGAGACATTGATATTAAAAAGAATAATTTGATATGGGACATTGGGAGGTGCCCCTAAGATAGTGATTTTGCCTCCCCAAGTAGTGATAGATTGATTGAAAGATATTCCTTTGATTTTATGAACTAGACATTGTGGGTCTTTGGGTTATTTAGCTAATTTAGCCATAATATTGATTATGGATATATAGTTTTTGTATTGGTAAGAAATATGATGGTAATAAATTTTATTGGGTGAACTTTGGCCTTGGTCTTTTAGTGCACCTTTTTTATTCTGATCATGTTTCAGGAAAACATCTTGATAAATCTCTAATTATTTATTTTTTAAGGTGTTTCTTCATCTTATAATTTTATTTTTCATTTATAAATTAGATATTGAATATAATTTATCTGCTACCTGCATATTTTATTATCACTCCCCTTGACACGAGGGTAATGAAAAAAAAAAAATCTCTAAACCAATTAGGGCATGGTTTATTTTATTCAAGGGACTTAATTTATGGTAAGGTGGTCATATTCATGGTTATTAATTTTTTTAAAACATCTAATATTTCACTCAAATTTGTATAGTGTCATATTCTAGTGGTAGTGTTAGGCCTTTTTCTTGTTACAATAATATGTTATGCATTCTTTGATTTGGATAATAAACTAGAGCCTTTAAGTGTTTTCACATGTTTAGAGTGGATGACTCCATCTCGAAAAACTTTTGTTATTTTTGTTGAAGAAATTAGGCTTATATGAAGGGATATTATTTTGAATGTCCCTTTTTCAATAAGGGATTTTTAAATCTGATCCCCTTTTCCACAATTTCATCAAAACTTGAGATATAGTGAATTTTCAATTGATAGCCTAGCCTTAAATTTATATTGTTGAAAAAGATGGTGACTAGACCTTTATTAAGAATCAAGCATGCAAAATGACTTTCCAGTCTATGATATATTTGTATAAATGATGCTAGACTTTCTGCATTTTTTTATTTTGTGTTGCAAGGAGATAACATAGTTATTTCATGTTCCATTTTATAAGTGAAGTGTTTTACACAAAATTTAGTCAAATATTTGAATGATGCTATAGACCCTTTATGTAATTACATAAAACATTTTAATGTGGGGCATCTAAAACTTCAAGGAAATAGTATAATCATGTAATCATACTATATGAAACTTCATGGCATGTCAAGGATAATTTTTCTATGTGCTCATGAGGATCACCTTTTATTTTATATTTATCAAATTTAAGAGGATCAAAATGTGTTGGAAAAGATAATTTAAGGATATACATATTAAGGGGATAAGAGCATAAGTATTCATATTTATACTTCTTTGTATGAACTCATGTATCCATGTTATGGAGAGATTCCTTCATGGATTACCATTCATGAGAAAAGGATGGATACATTAATGACTGAGATGTAGATAGACTAGGTTTGAGTTTGTTTTAATCATGTTGAGTGGATGACAAGCTAATTTTAGTAGGATTTTTAGATAGGTTGAGAATGGGTGGTCAAAAACTAAGAAGAGAGGTGAATGATTTAAATTTTTGGGCTATTTGATTAAGTTAGTCAAGAATAGCCTACTTATAATCGAATTCAACTTGATTCTCTAGAATTGATTTTCCTTTGTTTGCTTTAACTTCAGTGGCATTAACAGTTTCAAGTGGAGAGTGTTTTCCTTCATTGTCTCCTTATATTGATTAATTATTGATCCTCAATTTCTTCTTATGATATGGGAGGAAGATAATTTGATGTACTAGTATGTGATATGGTTCAGATAAGATTTTTCAAAATGCATATATTAAAGTTTGAAAGAAATGTGGTTCCAATTTTAAGAAGATGTATTAATAGTTGTTCTCAATTTTCATAGATATAATGTTTAGGATTGGCTTTTTCATGATTTAAAAAATAATTTTTATTGTCTTCATCATTTATAAAGGTGTGTATATCACTCTATTTTTCTTCATTATCAATAGATCACTCACCCAGATTTTTAAAATGATCATTTGTTTGCTTAGGTGTTTATCCTATCTTAATAGTTTATGTTCAGCAAATTGAGTGTCATATTGATTTTTATGATATATAACTATTATAATATTATACTAAAAAGGATTTAATTTATTTTATAATATTAATTAAGGTTTTATAGAGAATTTATTAGGTGTTACCTTTGAGCATGGGGATTAATAAATTATATCTAGTGTGATTGGTTATATATAAGTGGGTATGACCTTGATTATATTTGGACTATTAGTATGATATATGATATCAAAATATCAGTGATTATTTGTTTAAAATTATCAAAGGGATAGGAAATTATAAATTTCAAAATTTCTAACTAGTAAGATGACAAGATAATTATGAGTGCTAATATTGAATTTGGTTGAATGATATGATGACAAGAGGATAAGTGTTAAGCTTAATCGAATAAAGTGACTAATGATAGCAATAGTTTTACAAAGTGATGGGAGGGTGATAATATTTTAGATAAAAATAAAGGTTTTAAGGATAGTGTTTGGTAAGGGACTAGTTTTAATAGCTTAAACAAATAACTTGATCAAGGTAAAGGGGGGTTGATGATGTGGTAAGGGACTTGAAATAATTAATATGGATGGGTAAAAGGGTATTGTTTAGGTGTGAGAAGATATATTTTAATGGAGGTATATTATTAATGAATGATTATAGGTATGATAGTGGGATGATGAGTTATTTGAAAATTTGAAAATGATTAGATAGGACAAGTTTTTGGTGATTCGTGAGGAATTGACTTAGGTGTGTTATAGGTTTTCAAAAATAATATAGCTCTTAGAAACATATAAATAAATTAATCAAGACACAAACTTATTTATGTGGGTTTTAAACACACAACAAAGACCTTTATGAGGTAGTCTCTAATGTTTGAGGATCGATGACAAGATTTCACTTCAAGGCACATGTTGTAGGGTATTGAATTTTATAAAAACATGTTGGTGGAATAATGGTGAATAAAGTAGGTTATTAACCATATATGGTATGGCTATGGATGATCCTAGATCTAATTCAAGTGTGTGAAAGGATGATGGTTCTAACTAATGTGGGTAGGATTCTCAAAATAAACTCAAAAATAAGGAAATGAATGACAAAAAAGAGGTTTGTGAACCATAGAAATTGAAAACCTTTCAAGACTATCACTTGAAATAAGATAAGACATAAAATTAGAAGACCAATATTTGTTGTAAGTTTTTATAGTACACCAAAAATCAAACACAATAAAGAATCAAAGGGAACAAAAACATAGTAAACTTGAACATACAAAATTAAAGGTTGCCACATCTGCTAAATTCTTATTATATATCTATGATAGCAGATTTTAATTAGCATGCGAAAGATATTAAAATAAGATATAAATTAAATTGAATAACTATATTATAAATATAACTCATTCACAATCAAATAACTAAGATACCAGAATGATATAAAGTCCCACACAGTCCATAGATTTAGAGAAAAATCAAGATTTGGACATAAAGACTAAGTCAATTATTTATTATCAAAATTTCCATTAAATATTAATAGCCAAAATTATCTTCCTTTTTTGAATGGGAGGACACAGGTATAAATATCTTGGGATGAGGAATGCCTCATCTCTCAAGCATAGTATGAATTTACATATTCAAAAATAACAACATATTCTAAGCTTTATAGAGTATACATGTATAAAGTTGATTACAAAGAATAGAATATGGAAAAAAAATATAATATATAAATTCTATGTATATTTGGAGTAAAAATTTTGACCTAGTTTAAAAATGAAAATACGTATTTAGTTTTACATTGGTAGTGATGTGGCACCACTAGCCAAAGGTGTTTGAAATGGTGAAACTAAAGTTATACTTGAAGTAGTTATTGAACCTATAGATAAACCCAAATAAAAACTAAAAGTAGATGTAAGAAAGCCCAATATGAGTGTGTACTATCATGTACATAGGAAGATGAGTACCCTAAGGTAGAGTATCCATAACATGTAGTGTTGTCATTTATTTATTATTTGTTTCCCTCTAAAGATAAATAACAGGAATCACTTGTCAGGATTAGGAGCACAATTGATTACCTTTTATAAGCAACTAAACACATAATTTAACCAGAAGTAACAAGTAACAAGAAATCAGAAATAACACAGAATTTGAAAGACAATACAATCTTGTATTCAACTCATCTAGAAATAAAATACAATCAAGAAGATGTCACACTCTTCTCACACCTATGAGGCTTCCCACACCTCTAGGGCTCCCAGTAATTCTTGATCAAGAGTTCTCTCTCTCAATTACAGTCACAACAATCAACTCAAACACAGAGTTGTTCACCTCCACCAGTCAGTAACAATACTGCCAGTACACAAGTACTCAAAGTACTTCAAGTAGATCTCCCATGAACTTGAAACAACCTAAAAATCAAATGATCTTACTTACCATGTAGACCTAACATGATCTTGCACAACCTGCAGATCAACCTGGTTTTGCACAACTACAAACCTAGATCTTACAATTAGAAGGATCTCTTCCTTGTCCTTAATTACAATACAGCCCCATGAGTCTATTATATAGATATCATGCAAACAATAATTAGACTTCTAATTACAATAATGAGACATGCAGCTCCAAGACTAAAATTAGTCTTTACATGCAAACTGGGTGTTCAACAAACTAACTGTTCATGCAATAAATAGTTCTAAAATGCACAGGTGACCGATGTTGGTCCCTGTCTGTCTAGAGATGATCGACGTCGGTCGATCCCTGACTGATGTCAGCTGCTTTGTAATTATATTTGACTGATGTCAATCATGTCTGCCGATGTTGATTTCCCTGTAACTCAGCAACCTCCTCCATGTTTGCAATAGTGAAGCTTTTAGCTCCACAACCTAACAATCTCCCACTTGGAGATAAATAGCTGCATCTGTACCTGTACTTGTACATCATCTAATCTATTTCCTGGCTTGTATCCCTCTTCAAGTTCAATCTTTAAGACCAACCACCACACAACCTATGGTGCAATGCCTGTCATCCAAGTCCCTGCCACATCCGATTCTACATACCCATGTAGAGAAGTGCTTGACCCTGCATAACATGTATACCTATTGCTGGTCCTTCTCAGATACCTAAGAATCCACTGAACAACTTTCTAGTGCTTCTTTCTCGGATTGACCCCAAACTCGCTGACAACACCCACTGCTTGGGCAAACTCAGGTCTAGTACATACCATGCACTTAACCTCATTATGTGAATTGGGACACTGTTCTGTGAACTATCCATCCATAGGTGTGCAAATTGGTTCTGTATCCCGCATCTTGAACCTCACCACTACCTTATTCACACAATCATCTAGAGACAAAATCAACCTGTGACCTTCCATGTCTCTAGACATTCTCATGCCAAAGAATCTTGTTGCTCCCAAATTCCTCATGACACACCTCTGAACTAACTTTACCTTTAGCTCAACAACTCCCTGCATGTGTGACCCTGCAACAAGCATACACACCACATATAGTAACAGGATAATGTAGCTAATATTATCCAACTTGGTAAAGTAAACACAATGGTTAAACCTCCATTATCCTACAGCTTTCTCAAGACCATATACCCTGGCCTTCCGTCTCACATGTCCATTCTCTCTCTTCTTTGACCTAGGAATCCATTCATCTTTCAGTGCTTTCTCTCTGATTGGAAACTCTACCAAATCTCCTATTTGGTTCTCTTCCAAAGAATTCATGTCATGCTCCCACTGTTTCCTAGATTCTACCTGCTCTGCTTCTTTAAAACTTCTTGGTTCTTGGCCATCAGTGAGCAACAAGTAGTCTAAAGAAGGGGAACAATGAATTTGAGGCTTACTTACACTTTTAGTCCTCCTTATGGGCATTTTAGACTCCTTGACAGCTTGCTATCCACCCAAAATCTATTCTAACAGTGACCGACCTCGGTGACCCCCCAGTCTACATCTGACTGACGTCAGTTCCATGCAACTGACTTGACTACCGATGTCAGTTCCCTGACCAACATCGATGTCCACCTAGTCTCTGACACCGATTCCCTGACCAACATCAATCACCACGTACCTGACACCACTGACTCTGATCTGTACATGATCGACGTTGGTACCAACCTGTTCGATGTCAGTTCCACTTGATTGACGTCGGTAACTATGTTATCCTATGAGTGATGACTTTTTACCTGTGAGCTTACCTTGGATCAAAACCCTATCCAAACTACCCTGCTCAAAATTATTTAGCCCTAGTGACTTATTTCTATCTGTCATCTCCTCCTTGAACACCAAGGCTTTCCTGTTCTTGTCAAAACCATTAGATTTCCTTTTTTTACAATAAACCTGATCCTTTCTTGTAGCATGAGGTTCAAGAAACCTCACTTTCTTCTGTTGCTTACAGAAATTTTGATCTATGTTGTCTAAATCTAAACTCTTACCCTTTGACTCAAGAACATGCATCCCCTTCTTATTCATGTGACCAAGCCTACGAAGCCACATCTTTGAATCTACAGCTGAAGTAGGTAAACCAGAAGGAGAATCAGTAATACAAGTAGATAGATAAAGAGTACCTACTTTCTTACCTCTTGCTAAAACAAGTTCACCCTTGGTAACTTTTCAAGAGTCCACTGTGAGAGTTATTGTGCATCCCTCATCACCCAACATTCTAACATAAATCAAGTTTTGCTTTAGGACTGGGACATGCATGACCTCCTTCAACACCCATGTGTTGCCCATCTGCAATTTCAGCTACACTTTCCCTTTGCCAACCATTTTACAAGGCTTACCATCCCCTAAATAAATCTCTCTAAATTCCCCTTGGACATAATCATGAAAATATGCTCTATTTGGGGTTGCACAATTGATTACCTTTTATAAGCAACTAAACACGGCATTTAAACAGAAGTAACAAGTAACAAGAAATCAAAAACAACACAAAATTTGAGAGACAATACAATCTTGTATTCAACTCATTCATAAAGAAAATACAATCAATAAGATGCCACACTCTTCTCACACCTATGAGGCTTCCCGGCTCCCAGTAATTCTTGATCAAGAGTTCTCTCTCTCAATTACAGTCACAACAATCAACTCAAATACAGAGTTGTTGTTCACCTCCACCAGTCAGTAACAATACTGCCAGTACACAAGTACTCAAAGTACTTCAAGTATATCTCCCATGAACTTGCAACAACCTAAAAATCAAATGATCTTACTTACCATGTAGATCTAACATGATCTTGCATAACCTGCAGATCAACCTGGTTTTTCACAACTACAAACCTAGATCTTATAATCGAAAGGATCTCTTCCTTGTCCTTAATTAAAATACATCCCCATGAGTCTATTATATAGATCTCATGCAAATAATAATTAGACTTATAATTACAATAATTAGACACGCAGCTCCAAGACTAAAATTAGTCTTTACATGCAAACTAGTCATTCAACAAACTAATTGTTCATGCAACAAACAATTCTGGAACACACAAATGACTAACGTTGGTCCCTATCTATCTAGATATGACTGACATTGGCTGATCCCTGATCGATGTCAGCTACTTTGTAACTGTATTTGACCGATGTCAGTTGCGCCTACTGACGTCAGTTTCCCTGTAACTCAGCAACCTCCTCCATGTTTGCAGTAGTGAAGCTTTTAGCTCCACAACCTAACATCACTTGGAAGTCTATGTTAATGGTTTAAATATCAAGCAATAGCCTTTTTAATAATTGAGAGAGCTTATCCATAAATTTATTATGTATATCTAATGCATCTCTAACCCCTACACCTAGTGACATAGTCCCTATAATCCTATCCTTTTTAAAACTGACTAAATGCATCACCTCATCATTGGTCCTATAAACAATACCTTCGATCTCTACTCTAAATATATCTAATTTTTATCTCAAAATATTTTCAAAAATATTCCTAGAGACTATTTACCCCTACTGTGTATTTACTTGAGTGTACCTTAATTTTTATAGGATAGTGACTACCTCTCTTTCTTAATTTGAAACCTAATTAAAAAATGCTCACATCTCCTAGTGCCACTCTCGCAAACTATCTCTTTTTATAGATACCAAATCCTGGGCCCATGTAACTTCAATTGCATTAATTATATTCAAATGAGTATAAGATTTATTCCTAGTTAGACCAAGGAAATGAAGATTATCATCAATATATTTTAATTTATTAAGAAATTGCATAGTGTCTCCCTAATTGGGTTGGGGCATGGCCTTTGCAAACCTTATTGAAACAATGATATCAAATATCTTTCTAGCTACTCCTTATAAATTATCTACTATTTCCTTGGGGAAATGTATAGTGATAACTTCTGGAGGATTTTATATTTCCTGATCAAAGCTTCTAAACATTTTATTTATTACTCACCCTATTTCATCCAAAAAAATGTAGGAATATTCCCTAATTATATTAAGGTCTAAATGGTTCACCTTCATTCTCATAGTCAAAAAAAATATGTCTTCTCTCTGCTTCATATCTACTTGTTGACCCTCATAAACTACAATCTTTCTCTTGACCTTTCTCGAGGTGTTTGTCTACATGTCAAAGTATAACTTAATAATGGGCTACTCGTAGATCACCAAATATTTCCTACCCATTTCTCCCTCCTATTATAGTTGCCTAATCCATGATGGGATATTTAGGATAGCTTGTTATGCTATTTTGTTTTATAGGTTGATCTATCTATGTTGATTGGGCTAACTAAGTAGGTGAATGTGATGGCCTAGGAGGTAGAATAAATTTAGGGGATGATGTCCCTATTACAATAAAAGGTGGTATATCCTTCCTGAAACTTGTAACCTACTTATGGATTGGTGTACTTATTATGCATTTACCTTTCCCATCTTCTTTACTAACTATGTCCCCCTAGGGATTCTAATTAAGGAGTATGACCAATAGGAATCTCTATTTGGGTGGTCATTTTAGGAGTGCCTAGGCTAGTGAAAATGGAGGTAGATAACAAGTTTTCAAAATGTACCCATGTGCTAAGCCTCAGGGTGTGAGGGTTAGTTCCACCAAAGAATGAATAAGTCACTAGGATATCTAATAGATTCTGAAATTAATTAGTAATATAGGTATAAGTGACCCTAAAATTCATATTTATGGTGAAAAAAATGTATATGATAGTTTGTTGAATTGTAGTGGGAAAAATTAGTAATGTTATAGTAACCTAGGGTTGGGTTATTTGACTTAATAAATGCAAAGAATTTAATGAATTAGTTGCACTAGAAAAAATTGTTTAAATTGAAGTAATGGTCAAATAATGTGGAGTGGTAGGACGTAAAATCATAAGAGGGGTAGCCAGAGCACAAGTTATTCTAGGTTTTTAAGGTGCAACTTGTGCAAGTGAGTTCCAATTTGCTAGACATCCTCTTTTCTTCTTTATCACTTTAAAATATTTTATAGGATCTAATATTCATGTACCTCTTATTCTACACTCCCTCTCTTTGGGGACTTGTGCTAGTTCCTCTTTCACTTCCACATATTTGGGATAAATAGGTGGGGTCCCAAGGTTCCATGTATATGTCAAAATTATTTTATCAGATGGATAGTTTGGCCCAATAGGAGGTGGAGTAGATAATGAAGAAGTGGGAATCGTAGGTAGAGATTAAGTGACTACAGTAGTTACTATTGGGAGAATGATGGATGGTGAAGTAGGTTACATAGTAGGAAGTGTCATTGCTAATAATATAACCAAAGGAGAATAAGTTACATGAAGTTGATACAAAAATGAGAGAAGAGTTACTTGATGTGAAATAGTTAGTGGAGATAAAGTAAACATTAAAAATATATTTATTACTCCATTAAGACTTACAAGCCTTTCTTATTCACTTATGTGCTGAGGTGAGGGTTTAACTATGATATGTACGTGTGAGGTAAGAGGATTACCATTTCCATATTAAGTATGAGCTGCCCTAAATGGGGCAGCATCTACTTTCATTTCTTATTTTGCCTAAGGAGGGTGTCCATGAATAGGTTTGGAAAACCTTTGTTATTTTTGAATTTTCCTAACATCCTCCTTAGTGATGGTGGGATCATATTGAATCTTTTGTGTTATTATCATAGACATATTGGCTTCTCAAATCTTTCTATCCACTTTAGAATCATCTTTAGCATTGATAAATATTATGTCATGATCATAAGATCGATGCCCATAGTTGATACTTATTTTCTTTTCATACTTCTTGAGGTGTTGACTATCATTCCCTCTAGGATCCCAATGTCTAAAAAGTATTTACTTGAACTCATAATGTGTTCAAATTTTCCCCAAAACTTTTAGGTCTTCCTACCTTGAGTATAGGATTCTAAAGGTACTATGATGGGTTAGATGGAAGACTTATTACATTTCCTTCATCAAATCTGTATCAATACTATTAACCAAATGATCGACAATTCCCTAATCAAAAAAATTATCTGACAAAATCCTTCATAGGTGTATGGAGTGTGTATTTATGCCATCAATTTTGATTATTATATGCTTAAGATACAATCAATAATCACCCATCTTCTAAATGTTCTTATTCATTGTGTTTGAAAATTTTGGCATATTGTTCCCATATAGAGATTGATACATTGTGGGGTGAAAGGTCTCAGTTATCCTTTTCATATTCCTCCTAAATCTATGCACATTAATAATATTTAATTCATCACATGACTTATTCTTTAGGTATTTAATAGATGGTTCCCAGGGTTGATTCTAGGATACATGCTTAGTTTTAGTTAACTCATCCACCCATAGGACATCATTTATAGATTTTCATCATGGGAGTTCCAAAGATTGTTGATTTTAATCAAATTGGATCTAATGATCTCCCCTAGGACCACAAATTTATAAAAATTAAACTAATAACCAACAAAAGGACAAAAACATCATTGATGTAAGTGATAGTAAAAATACCATATATCATGTTCAAAAGGGCCATACCAATCTTGACCCCTAGCCTAAATAGCACTATGTGAATGGAAAGAATAGGGCCTTAGACTGTGAATTTTCTTGGGTTTCTAGTCCATTCTTGAAACTTACTAATGATTTTATGGTTATGAAGCCATGCGTTCACTATGCCTTGCATCTATGGCATGTATGACACATGAAGCATATCATACCTCTCAAAGGCATTCCAAATGGCATGCTTTAATGGTGTCTTACCCAATCTAAAAGACAATATTTTTCCTAAAACTTTGACATTTAAGAATAAATCAAACACTAAGTTAATGTAGGTCATTACCTCTAGTTTAGCTTTTATATTGTGAAGGCTTACATCATTGATTACTAGGAGATCATCCATGTATATGTGTGTGAAGAGAGAGAGCTAATCCTCATCCTTGTATGGATAAATGACTTTGACCCTATCCTAAATATTTTCATAATTATTAACTTCTGGTTCAAACCTATGGAATCAAATACTAAATTTGTAAACTTTTCTAGGCCTACAGTTGATTACATAGAGGGAATGGAGATGGGAGATAAGGAATCTAATTATGTTATTAAGTATAAAACTAATTTGATATGTGGGAAGTCTATAGATTCTTTAATGCAATAAATCTTTGGATTCATATTATGCACTCGATCTTAGAATTTGAAATACACTATGAAAGTAATGTGTTTAGATTGAGATTTATAATTCAAAATATAATTTCTTAGTTGCATTGGACTCAAGAATTGAAAGAATTAATTCTTAAGTTTATTTGAATTAAGTGTAGAAATGGTCTTCACTATTTAGTATTTTCATTTCAAATATATAAAATTGACTTTATATGTCCTTTTAAGTGTCATATGGCCTCCTCCACATGATCTTGGATGCTTAGTAATCTTAACATGAAAAATGTATCTTTCAAACTCTCTAGGGCATAGTAGTGGTGTCCTTAATTATGTGCACTGAAAGGACATGTATGCAAGTATTCTTGTATTGGTTGAGGTGTGATATCCTATGCTTTATTTTTGGGGTCACATGGTAGTGGGATGGTGACAAGTGGAAAGATCCTTATACTATGCTGAAAAGTTTAATATTTATATCTTATGTATGGATCGAGGCCTATTACGATAAGTAGGATAATGATATATGGGTAGATATCACTAATATATTTTCCCATAAATTTCAGTACAAAGCTATGTACTAACGACACCTTTGGGCTATCAGGATGAGTGGGATGATGGCACTAGATGGTTCTCACCACTCTGCTTAACCTATATCATCCATATAGAGGTCCATGATGATGTCACCTCTAGATGATTGGGATGATGACACATGGATGTCTCACACTACTCTATTTACCTGATATCATTTATATAAATCCTTGTATTGATGGCATTGCCTGGATGTTGAGATGACTTGTATATTTTTTCTTATAGCTCTAGAAGAGGACAAGAATGATGCCACAAGGCTGGGTGAACTTTGGGATGGTACACGAATATGCCTATGTGTGATATATTATGTTTAATACCTAGTAAAGACATTGAAAACTCACTATAAATGAAATACATTAGCCTAGTTAGGCATATAAGTCATAAATAGGACCATTTACAAAATTACTTACAAATAAAATCAAAGGTGAAGGTTAAATAATATAGTGTGGCTTAGGCATAGATTAAATTACTTTAAGCTTTAAAAACACCCTAAAAAAATGAGATAAAGCTACTAGATAATATTAAGCAATCAACCAAGAATCTAAATAGTCATGTGAAAATATCAAGCATCAAATGAATTTATTGAATTCATTCTTTTCCAAAAATTATGTCATAGACTTATGCTTAATAAGACCTAAAAAGGATTTTTAATCAATATTGGGTCCATATTTGAATTTTTAAATGGGGTGTGTGTTAGGGAAAAACAAATAGAGACTCACACAGCAAAATACTCTTGATTATTTTGAGAACCCATAATTTTAGTAATGCATCATAAAAAAAAATTTATCTCTAACAAACAAATAAAAATCAAACCAAACTCTTGAACAAACTCATACTTCCTCATGTAACTTAGCAACCCTTTCTATTCCTTGGATTCATGTGTGTAATCTAATGAAATAAATTCCTCTTGGTTATGAAATTTGTAGATGAGACCTAAAGAGACATTGTAGGTTTCGTTATGACTTTTAATTTTTTTAATCATGTGATAAGGGAAACCTAGGCATTGATATACTTCTATCCAATAATCCATATCCCTGACAAAGATAACTATAATTACACTCAAAGCCTTGCTTTATTGCCATCCATGTGTCCACAACCCCAATAGAGATTACTTAAATGACACATCCTCTATTAGTTTATATGATTTTTTTTGAAACACAGATAGAATAAGGGTTGTGAACTATTATTGATAAACCAAAAACTTATTTTGGTCAATACATCCTTATCAGTGTATCTCCAATTTTGTGCATGAAACAATGCAATTAACATTTGGAAATGGAAAATATTTTCCAAAAATTTTCATGAGTATACCAGAGTAAATCCTATAAGTTTAGCAAACCTATTCCACCCACGAAGAACCTAATTTAGTCATAATACACACCTTACATCTAGAAAGTCTAGTATTATCAAAATAAATCTTTGTGAATACTAATTATACTCCCTTATTTATAGTCCCCTTGATTTTGGCATATTTTTTATTATCAAAATACGAAATTCATGAATCCATTCTGGAAATTTAAGAAACTAACCTAGAAAGCATAATAATTAATCTACTAAATCAAAATGTAAAAAAAAGTAAATCTAATATAGAAAGCAAAAAATCTAATTTAGAAAGAAGGAAATATAATTTATTACAAATGTAAATATCCACTTACAATTCATTCTCTCTAGTTGGAGCATCAATGAAGTAATGGTTAAAAACTTATCCATTAATTGGAAAGGCGAGGTCATTACCTTGGAGGTCTTTCAACTAAAAAGCATTATTACAAGAGATTTTTGATACCCGATATGGTCCAATCCACTAAGAAGTAAACTTATCATGTTGTCTCTTCTTTTCATGTGTTTTATTCCATAGTAACAATAAACCTAAAATATTGAAGGCCTCAATCCTCGATTTTTTTTCAAGCCATCACTTGATAATATCTTGATGTTTACTGAACTTGTATAGTGATTTTGTTCTTACATGTTCTAATTGGACTATTTCAAGTAGTCTATATTTTTTTCTCTCATCTTCACCCATCTACTCTTTCATGAATTGGTAGATTGATTTTTTGAGAGTAATGGGGAAGATTGGTTATCATCCATACACTAATAAAAAGGGTGAAACTTTGAGGGCTTCCTTGTACCTAGTTCCATCTACCCATAGTGTATATTTGAATAAGATAATCCATTCTCTTGGTTTATCTTATTATAATTTCTTAATGGCATCCATCAAATTTTTATTTGTAGACTCAACTACTCTAATTCTTTGGGAATAGTAGATTGAATAGAACTTGATTGTGATTTGATTATCATAGACTCATTCTGTAAATTTAGAAGATGTAAAAGCTAGACCATTATCACAAACTAAGGAAATGGGAGTGTCAAACCTAGTCAATAAATTTTCTTATATAAAATTGATGACATTAATTACTATGGAATATTTTTTGGTTATAACTTTTATCCACTTAGTGTAGTAATCATTAGCTATGAGGATAATTTTTTATCTTATCAAGTAGTTTGGTTTTATGACCCCAATAAAATCAAGATCCTATTGGGAAAAGGGACATCCTTCAATGACCACCTGTAAAGGCATGGCAACATTCACTTTTCTCTTTCCAAATATATGGAAATAAAGACATACCTTGATATGATTGTGTGCATCTTTGAAGAATGCAGGGTAGTAGTATCCCATCTTAAAAATATTATGGGCTATAATATTGCTAGAGGGATATCCACTACCAATATTTTGACGTAATTTATCCAAGATGTCCTTAGCCTCTTATTTTTAGATGCATATCAAATAGATGGTTTCATAGTTATTTATATATAGGATTCCTTTCTTCATCATGTAGTGAACTGATTTGAGCCTGAGAGATCACCTCTACTCTCTATTTAGTTCAGGAAGACATATACATATGAGTATGTAATGGATTATCTATGAGTATCATTCACCCTCAACTAGAGTTTTATTAATTTGACCAATACTAATACATGCATCAGTTTTCAATGTTATCTAGATGATTTCATGGCCTCTAACTATTTTTATTATTCTAACGTTAAGATCAAACTCTTGTAGTCTTTCCATCTATTTTCCTCTTCTTTCACTCAACTCATTCTGGTAAAAGTGTGAGATAGATAGTTGGGTCTAGAACACTGTCATATGTTTTATTACATAGGATACAATGCTTGAACTTTTTCATAGTTTTGATCAAGTCATATATTTTTTTGTTGATTAGAGTATTTCACATTTGCATCCTTCAAATTGGTGATCATGAATGTAATGTGATGTTAATTGTCTTCCACTTTTTGTGTAAGTAATATAGAAATAATATGTTTAGAAGAGAAAAAATAAAGATATAAATATTTATTAAAGTCAGGATGAATCAAAACTAGAGCTTGGGTAATTGTAACCTTGATATCCTAAAAATATTTCATAGCCTCTATTATCCACTTTATATTGGCATCTGAAATGAAAAAAAAATTGTTTACAAAGTTAATCTTTCCAAAGAAAGACTTCATCTCTTTATTATCTTAGATAGCATCAACTTAGAAATGGCCTAAACACATTCTAGATCAATGGATATCCCATCTTTGGTAATGATATGATACAATAGTTTTCCCTCAGTAACCCCAAAGATACTCTTCTTTAGACTAAGAGAGACCCCATAATTTTTACATCTAAGTCCCTCTATAGATGGTCTACATGATAAGTTATGTCCTTTGAAAACACAATCAGGTCACCCATATAGATGATAATAAACTTACCCACCAGTCCTTGAAAGTCAAAATCAATTTATCTCAAGAAAGTGAACCCTACAATGAATAGGAAGAATGACATCCTTTTATATTCAATCATTCCTCACTTGGTAGTAAAGGCAATATTCATCCTATCTTTTGCTTCAACCAGTACCTGATTATAACCTAAGAATCCATCCAATAAAGACACCATCTTTGATCAACATACCATCTAAATTACCTCATCTAAAGAGGGTAGAGGATAATTATCTTTCTCTAATGCTCTATTGAGATTTATGAAATCAATACATAGTCCAATTTATCCATTCTTATTTTTGACTGGTACAATATTGGCTATCCAGGTCAAATTTCTAACTGAGAAAACAATTTTAGCATCCAATATCTTCTTTACTTTAGTTCGTATGAGAGGTTTCATGATTAGATTCACTAGCCTCTATCTTTTTCCCTAAGGTTCTTGTGCTCTAGCTTCAAGGGAATTTCTTGAGTGATCACTCTAGGGTCAAACACCTTCAGGTAATCATATGTCCATAAAATGACATCCTTATAATCTATAAACAATCTCTCCAACCTTTGATTTTCATTTTATTTGTAAATCAAACCTACATTCATAAACTAGAGTTGCTAGTCAATTCCTAGATTATCTTTAATAAAATATGACTCTATTTCTTTGAGCTATTTTCACTTCTAATCTTAGGGATCTACATAAAATTCTCTTTTCAAGGAGATCATGCCCAAAGGGATGCATTTCTCTTCTAGTTTCAAAAATCCATCTTCTCCCAAGTCTTTTAATTCCATCAACTTGACATCTTCATTTATTAACTAGGATTCAGATGATCCATAATTGTTCATGAACTACATGATCCACTGATCATTTTTGACTACTTGGAAGTTGTCTACATTATCTAGGACAAAAGGGGAAGGAACTAGTACTACTAAAAATTTATAAATCTTTAACTCTTGGAGCAGTGCCAAATTAGCATTTGAAATTGCTAGTGAGTCTATTATTTGGTTCAAATCCCTTGTGATAGCTTTGATGTTGAACACCTCAAATGAATCAATCAAGTCCCATGCTTGGTGTTTATACTTCTTTAAATAAGTGAGTTTTCACTAATATTTTTTCATGATCTAGTTAACAAGCAGTTTTAGGTTACCAAAACTCTATAATTACTTGACATTATGTTTTAGTTTAACTTTGAGGCCAAGGATTAGATACTCATAATTATATCTCTTATTTGTGCATAGGAACTTTAATATGTAAGTGCCTAAGTACTAATTTACATATGGATTCATCAAGGCCACACTAAAACCTAAACATTTTTTCTATCTAGCTCTATCAAAGTGAAGTGTCGATAGCTAATAAGGACCTTAAAATTCTAGTTCATTTAATGCATGTAATTATTTAGTAGTAAACATATATACACCTATGTGTGAAGACACAAAGTCCAATTTATCATTGGTTGTGTTGTACTTAAAAATTAGATGTTTCATCTTCAGATCATGGTCCACTCAGATCTAGTTGGCTACTCCCTTCAGGGAAGCCAGATGTGTGAGAAATCAATGGACATGTATTCATTCAATATTTTTTACCAGACCTAACTCAGCAGTAAGTCATATGCTTATGGAATGTCTATGACCAATATATTGATGGTTTATTACATGTTTGGTTCAAATTCCAATTGAATGCATGCATTTATTAATTCACTGACATGCAGATCTGAAAGCTTATCCAATTATAGGACCACACTCTTTGACTTATCTGGAGTCAAACCCAACTTATAGAAAATAGATATCGACATCACATTGGCTAAGGATATTGAGTTATACAATTAGTTGTGTATATTTTTTTTCTAAACATTTGGATAGTTAGCAGGAATGGTGGTACTTTAAGTTTGTATTTATATACGATGTAATTTTCATGGGAAGCCTTAGACTTGTCAGATGTCCTTCTATTCAAGAATTTAAGTAGTAACTCTCTTTGCTCAATGGTTTAGGTCAACTCATGCAAACTGATATTATCCTTGATTTTTTTCATATCCTTAATAATGTTGTTCCCTCATATACCATGTGATTTTGTAGTGTACAACTACACATCTCTTTTGGGAGGAGGTGGGTTATTGTTAGCCTTTAGATCTAGAAGAGTGGTAGCATTATTATTTGGAGGCATCAAAGTAGTAATAGGGTGCTTAATTCTCAAATTTTAGTTATTCCTTACTTGATGATATTGTTGGAAATCATGGGTCTTATCGATGTTTTCATTTGGTTCATTATCGTCTTCCTCTATAAATGGAGAACCATAGGCCTCAAAGACATTGGTTTTTCTCATATGCCTTGAACCGAGATCTGATTTGTAGTACCTTCTTACCCATCCATGTCCATTTAAAACATATCAAAGGCTTTATAGAACTTGACGCAGTCTAACTCACCATGCTATGCATTGTTATGTACACGACACTAGTTGGGAAGGGTTGCTTCCATGATATTCATCTATGGTCTGCTATTGTTATGCAAATGACCTTATCTAGACTTCAATTTTAACTTAGATAAAACATTGACTATACAAAACCTTAACACTTTTAGAATTTGACGCTGATTTACTTATTTAGACACAGCCATAGTAACAAAATACTAATCTACTTGAATAATTATAAACATAACTCGACACCTATTCAACTTTAATTCATGAATATGACAAAATAAAAGACCGAACTATGATAAATAACGAATAGACCTGTTGATGCAATGAGGTGCATGGACTGCTTGAATAAGTTTAACGTCGATCTCGGTATGAGGTGAGCTGAATCGGAGGATGCGTGGAACAATAGTCATTAGAGCAACGATGCTTTGTAGACAAATGGTGACATACGACCCACGAGCTTTGGTAAGACGTTCCACTAATGCAATACTTTGCTGGAGATCAGAATGTTGTACCGGAGAATTTATAGGAATTAGACGATGGGGCACAGCTGGAACAATACACAGAAATCGGTATACAATAGGTATTTATATGTATCTCTGATCCAAATGCATCGAAGACGTCTTTTTACTACGTGCAGAAATAGCAGCTAATACATGAATGAACTCTTGGATCTGCTAATACGCATAGAGATGCATGATACTGCCAGTTGAAATAAATTTAGAAACTAATAAATTCTGTGCATAGGACAACAGAAGATTTTTATTGTCGCTCCTCAAAAAATTATCTATCCATTACAAGATCATTAATTTGCTCTGATATCAGACTGTTAGCAGATTAGAAAGACCCAAATAAAAATTTGCACATAGAGAAAACATGGATAGTTTATTCACAAACATGAGCTGATTAAATACATCAAGGTTGCTACTAAAACCTATAGAGAATTCCATAAAATCTGGGAAAGATATAACTATCTAAGCAAATGCCTCCTAAATCGGCACTATCAGATCACACAAACCAAACTAAACTAAACAATGTAATAATGCTAACATATATATATATATATATATACACACACACACATCGATATGTATACATTACAGGCCATTCAAATCCTATAGTTGTTATATACATATCCTTGTATAGGTATATTTTCCAAATAAGTCATATTAAAGAAATAAAACATACAGTCCTATATTTTCTTGGAAAATACTTCTATAATCTTCCATAATTAATATTTTTGGGCTTAAAACCACATAGCCATGCCGTAACCAGACTTGTATATTAACAATCCAATATAATACATATTAAACTGCTTGTCAATAAAATAAAAGGCTTAAACTATCATTAATAATTTTAAGTTCAAAACCCTCAGATATACAGTAATACCTTACTCGAGTTAAAACTTATGCCTAGGTATTAATGTTTATAAAATCCAATCTGATTATACATTTAAAGTACCGAGCAAAGACTCTATAGGGCCTAAAGGGTTTTAATCAACTAAAGAAATAGTTATACCCAGTCAACAATTATCCTTAGGGTTTTCAAATTTGAAACAAATATAAACATATAGAATTTATTTTGAAGTATCTTTTATAATATGGCAAATAACACAAATCCTAAGCCATTGGAACCTAGGGTTTTGGGGTTATGTATTCAGTTGTGTGGATGGTTGAGCCATTCATAGGGTCGAATACTAGCACATTTAAAAACTTAAACAAACTAAAAAATCCCAAAAAATATATTGCCATATTCTTTGTAGTATATTTATGAATCTTAAAATAGAACCAACCTGGTAACAAAAGCTCAAATGATAATGTCTGCAAACTTTCTCCAACTTCTTTACTCTTTCTCACTCTATCGTGTTGATCCATGCCATCACAAGCCTCCATCCTCTTTACTATATATAGCTGCATTATATTTTCTTGCCATTGAATTCCTCTTATCTTTATGATAGAATAATGACTAATTCGATGCATGTAATCCATAGTTAATAGAAAGTAACAGTCATCATGCCAAAATCCAAAATAGAATGATGGTTTTTGGATTAATAGTTTGTTAACACAAGTCAACCCACTAGAAACCCTAATATCTCAAATGCTCTGTTTAATTAATAATAATCCTTAAATTATATGCATGTTTAACAATGATATCACTTATTAATCAAATAAATTGAATTTCATTGAACCCTTTAACTATATTTAATAAAAATGAGTTCAATCCTTCTTACATCAAATTAAAAAAGTCATTAAACATTATAATTCAAATCAAACATAATGATGTTACCAATAATAATGCTATCATTGACATTGCCTTAGCATAGGGTTATTACTAATGCCTTCGACTATATTTTATACATAATGACATTAAATAAAAGTAATGATATTTACCAAATATCATTAAAAAAATTAATTTTCAATACATTCATTATATAATGTAACTATTGGTAGAAAAGGATTAATATCAATGCTAACAACTTCTATCACAATGATTATTTAATAATGCAATTGACTTATACGTAAGTCAATCAACTCTTATAAATAATAATATTCTTCTAAGCATATTAATCCCATCAACATACGAAGCAAACAAAGTAATATAATCCTTTTAATAATATAGAAAAGTATACTAAACAAAATAATGTCATAATACACTCAACTATATCCAAAGACAACAACAAATGATGCTAAGGACCTAAATAGATCCATGTATTCGACATAATAATAACATCATATGGGTAAATCTAAGTATGACACCCATAAATAAAATCAAACAACTGAATAAGCATCAAACAAAAAATAAGATGACATCAAAATTATTTTTTTAATCAAAGACATGCTAAAGCTATCTAAAACAAACACTGAATAAATATATTAATCCACTTGTGGTGTGTGTGTGTGTTTCTAGTCTTCCTTTGTCATCCACCAATGCCTCTATCAATGCTAACCTCTTCGATGATGCCCTCCCTCCATCACACTCTAAGGGATGGAGTTATCCTATAGCCACCTCACAACAATGAAGGTAATTAGCCCAAAACACATATAATCCACAATATACTACTATAATAACCAACAATCATTATCATTATGCACAAAATATAAAAGTACAACTAACTCCATAGCTAATCAATCATGTAAATTAAGTAACATATAACTTCCCCATAATCAGCATATGAAATCAAGCTTAGATAAATAGTAGTTAGTCGAATAATAACCATAAAATTGATGAATCAATAGGTTATTAGGCTTAGATAAAAATTAGTATGTGACACACCATGACCACTAGCGATAAATATTCACTTTGGCTATACATGATAGTACCCAACTCCAACATGTCGTGTACCATATTTTAAATTTCACTTTCCTAAACATATGGGTATCTTTATGGTTGGGTGTTTGGTATTTAAATCCTAAGAAGCATGTGAATGGCATGATTATGTTCTCTCCTTAGTGGTAGTTATTTTTATATTGATCCAAATATAATCGAGTGGTCATCAATAATATTTTATAGATTAGGATGTATAGACATATTTGTTAGTTTAACCTTTATGAAAAATAATTTGGTTATAAATCCTTCAACCCCTATTTTAAGAATCTTTTGCATCTGATAAGAACTAAACTATTGTGTATTTTTTTTCACAATCCCCACAGTACCTTTAGAGTGAAATCGCATGAACAACTCCTTGATATTCATCTCTATTGTGCCCAAGTTTATGATCCATTGGACTTTAAAAATAGTGTTTGATCCACCCATAGAAATATCAAACATAAGAGAATCTAGATTATAGTCTCCCTTTTCTAGTTTGATATTATGAAATATCCTTGAACAATTTATAGTGATCCCATTGGTAATCATGACATAAAATTTAGGAATTGGGTAAACAAAATATTGTAGACATGTTTCCAACTTAAATTTGATGAAATAATGAGTATTCCATGAGTCAATGAAAATTGTCGCCTTCTACTTCATGAGGAAACCCACGAACTTAGGGGTTTGTGAAGTGTTGATACCATAAAATGCATGGCATGGCGTAGTTGTTAAGAACTCTTCTAATTATTCTTATAGCACCTCTTCTTCTACACTTGATGATTCATCATTTTCTTCTTCCCCATTAATCCATTAAATGTATAAAATTTCTTCTCAACACATTTATGTAATTTTACACATTTCTAGTCACAATTGAAATATAACCTTTTTTCTTTTCTCTTCAAATTTTTGATAAATAAATTTGGTAGGATTTGGGATCAATTGTTGTGAAACATTGTGTTGTTTCTTGTATAACATGCCCCATTTTCAGTTTCAAAATGGGGACCTTTTTTTTCTTAACTAATATGAAGGTTGATACATCCATTTTAAGGAATATTTCATGTTTGATGATGTGTTATCCAAGTTGATATTTACCAAGCTCCCAGTCTACCAAATCGAATTGAGCAAGCTTAAAATGTGTTAAGTTCAAACCAATGAAGTTGAGTCAACTAGATCTACAAAATCCAAGCTTGATGCCCTATCTATTTTTATTTTTTCCAAATATGGGCCTTGAACCTTTCAATTCCCCTTTGACCATTTCACATGTCCCTATTTGATTGCTTCAAAGTTTTGGGCCAATCTAAATAGTTTCTATGTTTTTTTAATTCCCATAGGCCCTAAGATCATGCCATGTGAGATGATCATCGTAACTTGATCCAACAAAGAGTTAATAAAAATTCTTAAAGGTTCTATGGCCCCAAGGACCCAAAAGGTTTCCACATGGTGTTTTCTAGGGATCCCAAGACCATAGGAACTTTGGCAATATTCTAAAGGCTCTAAACCCTGGAGGTCTCGAGAGAATGCAACATGCTGATTTTTTGAGAGTTCGGCATCTTGGATCAATAGAAGTTTTAGGCAATGGGCTAATATTATAATGGCCTCAAAGTATCGAGAGATCAACACATGGTAACTTCTTGAGAACCTAAGACCATGGATACTAATTCATTATAGTCAAACAGAGAGTAATCTTAGTAATTAATAAGCATAAATCACCATGATTAGAGGTACCTTTACACATGATGTGCAAAGAGCTCCCTCCCTCTCTTTCTCTATCATTAAAAAACATAATTCAAAATGATTAGCTGCCAAATTATCACAATTTTGGTAGGATGTGTCATTGACAACTATGGTCCATCAAAGATATTTAAAAACAATAAATAAAAATAATAACTAACCCACCTTAAGATGATCATTTTATGCTTCCACGTTCCGTAGTACTAGATTTTTTGTCACTATCCCACCCTATGATGATTTCTTTAAAAATATTAGCTTTATTGTTAGTTATCTTTCATATTTCATGTACGAACCGAAGACAAGTCACTAAAAATCTGCAAGGCATGTATTGAGATACATTTGTAGTATGGAGTATGGATTAGAATACAATAATCTAATGATCAGATATTCTTGATAGGTTTCACTGATGCAAATCATTCAAGTTCTATTAACAATAGGAAATGTGCATTTGGACTTGTGTTCTTTTTAGGATCTGGTCATATTTCATGAGGGAACAAGAAGCCAAACTTTGTTTCTTGATCTTCCACTGAGGTAGAATATAGTTTAGTAGGAGGATCTGTCTATGAAGCAATATGGAAACATTGCATAGTTGCAGGATTAGATGCACCAAAAAATCAATCTAGAGTTTTGTATTATGACAATCAGGGTTTGTGAAAATGTGTTTGTAATAGTAGTGTTTCATGAGTAATAAATAACATTGAATTTTAAGTCCACTACATATCCAAACCTACTTACCAATGTAACATTCAGATCCTCTGGCTTAGTTTGAATGTAATAAAACTTTTTGATTCATAATATTAAACTAAATTCTTGATCAATATAATATTAAATCAAATACTTGATCAATTTATATATAAAGAATTAAAGATAAAATTAAATGAAAAAACAAAGAGATTGCTTGTACACATAAATAAAATAAATAATATAACTAAAATTTTGTTAAGTGAAGGGTTAATAATGACACCCATTAGGTTTGCCTAGTTTAGTTTCTAGGTTTCATATACCTATTATTCCTATACCAAGTAATGATATATGGACATATGATTATCTAATAGAATTACCTATTTTTTTTACCTTAAATATGAATACCCTAGCTCTATTCATATCATGCTATAATTGGATAAGCTTTGCCTATAATGGGAAGGAGCTCCAAATCATTATTCCCTAAAATCCCTCCCTATCACGAATTCATGTTGAGAACAAGTTTGTTTATCTTGTGTATCAAATATTTGGGAAATTATCCTAGGATACCTGAGTTCAATCCATAATAATATTGGTATTACAAATGCAAAAATAAAATCATTTACAAAAGACAAAGCAAAATGAATAGACTATTCCCTCGAAGGACAACTATCTAAATCCAAAAAATATACAAAAATATACCAAAAAAACATTAACATCATAGATTGTTGTGATCTAAGAATTTAACTTGAGAGAGGATGGTTAGTATGGTGTTAGTTCCAAAATGAAAAAAAAGTGAAATAAACACACTAATAGCATAACATTTCTAGGCCTAGACACTACGGAGAGCTTAGTTAACAAAAGTAAATGACAAGCACAACTAAAAAGCAAAGGGATCAAATACAGGAGTTCCTTCACCTTCCTTGGATGCTCCAAATGCCTTTGTAGTAGTGGCTTGCTTGGTTTGTGCTCATGAAGTCCTTAGCAATGGAAGCTTGGCTACCTCCATCTCTCCTTGGCACCTTTGGCTTGTGACTTGGCTTGGATTGGAATCAATTTGGCATTATAACTTTGCATTATCAATTCCTTTGAAAATATTTGAGTATAATAATTTTACACTAAAATAGCTTAGAAATGATGTTGTGAGGCCTCCTATTTATAGATTTTTAGATTTGATTAAAATCAACCTCAACCATCCATCTCAAGATTGAGATGTGTGGTTGAGGATTAATTCAATTTTTGGAATTAAGTTTGTAATTATTCTCATCATGACATTATAAGAAAGGGAAATTAAGAGGCATGGAGGGTATCATGGAAGGCATTGATGAGGCATGAATCCTGATAATTGTGGCATTTATGTCCTAGGGATGCCTTCCCAAGAAATGAGGTCACTTAATGATGTAGATATTCAATATTCATTTCCAAAAATAAGTATTCAACAATTTTCTATGGAATTTTTTATTAGGCCTTGATTTGGGTTAATTAGCTCTTAAACATGATTAAGCGCTTTGTGCATAAATTACTCAATTTGATCAGAATGCCCTATTATTGGTCCTAAATTTGATTGGATTAGAATTGGAAGTCTATGCTAGATGTGTTAGATGCATATTCCCATTTAGGATGTTGTTGATAACAAATAACAAAGGCATGCATCTTCTATAGAAGATATCATAGGAAAGATCAATATAGAGCACGTGGGTGCAAAACTAGCATTTTGACTTAGAATGAACTGATCAAAGTTAGTGGGCCCATAAATTTCACTGCCCCATTAAATGATACCCTGGCCAAAATTATTACTTTAATATGTTAGTTTCATATCATTTAGCATGTTTTAATGTTTTTAGGCCAAATTGTGCATTTTGGGTGGAAACTAGCTAAAAACCTGATTAGAGGTTATTGGTAGCTAGTTTTAGGTGTCTATAGTTTTCCCCTATTTGGGAAGGCATTTCAAGCTATAAGCATAGTAAAATCTTCTCAAATAATGAGAGATGGTCTGTATGCCAAAAAACAAGATGATGGTTGAAGAACAAAGCTCCAAATGGTTTTGGGAAACCTATGATTATGCCCCCTCGAGGGAGTGGTTGTCACATTTATTGATGTATGGTCACTCGAAAAGAAATAAGAAGAAAGGTGGAATTAACATGTGATTGAGATTAATCCAAATGAGAAAATTATTTCATGCATTGATGTAAAATGGAGGTTAATTTGCCCAAAGCTAGTTATAATCAGGAATAAAATTAAAAATAATGATTTGCTCATATGTGATTGTAATCATTAAGAGGACCTAGATTGGTTAAAGATGATTGTGCCCTAGTTAGGGCTGATTAGAAAGCATAACTCAAGGATATAACCTAGAATATAAATTAAATATGAGTGGATGTAAAGTGATGAAAGAGATGGATAGAGTAATAAGATTAATCAATGTGAATGACTTAGTTGTACATGTTAATGAGGAGATGCTCATCCTGATTAACAATGATACAACTAGAATGGTCAATGGGTTGATTTGATCAAGGGTGGGATGGAAGGATTTTCCAAGGTACCAAGGAGAAACTTTATGGCTCCATTGATTGTAGACCTTCATGAAGCTAATTTTTCCTATAGCATGTGATGGTAGGCCTCATGATAGAACACCATAAAGACTTGGACAAAATATACATAATGATTGACTCCTGATTTCCAATAAACACTTGAAAATAGTGTACTAATGATAAAAACCATGATGATAATGTTGATATATGAATATGGATAGACTCAAGAATAAAGTATACAAGGAATCACCTAATGCATACATATAGATATAATCGAGGCAATAATGTTGAAAACAAACAAATAGGAAAGCAAATAAAAAAATAAACAAAAAAACAAACAACCTAAAATAAACAAACAAATATAAATATTGAAAACAAAAGAAAAATAAAGCATCCTAACAATGACAATGCCCCAGTAAGGTGGATCAAGGATAATTGACTAGGCTTAAATAGGACAAATATTTTTGGATTTTTGAAATGTTATGAATGTTTTTGGAATTTTGAGGGTATCTTAACTCATTAGAGAATGAAAAGATACTTGCTCATAAAATGGAGAGAGTGTTTGGCTTAGGTTTCTCACAAAATGGTGAGAGCATACAGAAAAGGGGACTGAGGTGACCTCAACATGAATTGAGCATGACCCACATAGTCCCTAAATGAGCTCAAGTCATAGTAATTACATCCACACAAAAGGTGGGGAAAAATTAACTAGGTCTTAACAAATTCTCAAATCTGGCAAATGTCCAGTCAAATGAAAATAGTAATGGCAAGGTGATGTGGTAATGCATGGTAAATAAGTGTTGCCCTTAGTTTTCCCATAGTTAGTCATAACTAAGATAAAATGACATAGGTTAATGATACTAATTTTCCCATATGTGGTTATAATTAGTAACAAGACTAGTGAGACATTGATTTGCCCATAGGTGGTTATAATCAAGCTCACAAAAACAAACTTGATAGGATGAAATATATCTTGCCAGATCAACTATCACACTACTTTCATAGACTGTCATTTAAACACAGACTTGATTTATTATTTAAACTTCATTGAAATCCCCTCACAAAAAAGTGTGGGAAGAACCAAATGAACCAAGATCAAAATAATATTGAGTAGGATGACTAAAAATAGGCTTTGGTTTAGATAGGAATGGAATGATAGGATTGTATGGTCTTGCTAAGGATAATGATGGTTTTTGATAGATTGGATAAAATGGTAATAGGATTTCCCCCAAGTGATGGAGTGAATGGTTGGGTACATTGATAATGGCAAATGGATATGTAACAATGGCAATGGCATGGTACATGTTTTGGGCCTGGGTGTGGTTTTTGATTTTGTTATTCCTACTGATGAGGAGATGCACGTTGTAATCAAAAAATGATATAAACAAAATACTGGATCATGTTAATTTTTATCCCACACCTCATTGGAATAACTGCTCAGTCAAGAATGGCCTATAGATTTGGTTGCTGAGAATGCTTTTGTGATCTTCGTTGGTCATTGATTCTAATTTCTACATGTATTGAGAAAAGGTATCTTTATAGCCTCTATGAAGGAAAGTGCAACCATGGATGGTAAATAAGGACAAATAATGGATGGTAGATTTGTTTTTGAAATGGAATGGTAGATGATAATGGAATGTATAATGGTGGGGAAATAAATGAAGATCAAGACTTTTAGTCATATGTAATGTTGTTGATACCATATTCAATATAATTTTCATTGAATTAGGGATAAAGACTTATTCTCTTGATAGGACCATCAGATTTTGTTGTTGTTTGGGCCTAAGAGTAGCTACCATCTGATTAGGCTATAGATAGAAAGTTATTTTGATTTGATCGCTGATTTTGTTTTCATCAAGCAGTGAATAAATTTTGTGCTCATCTATTGGTGTCTCAAAGAGGTTTTCACCAATGAAGTTTTCTTGATTTTCCCATAGTACCTTCAAGAAGGTTTCAATAGGGAATTTTGACTTTTAACTTTGATTTTCTTCTAGTGTTTCCAACAAAGTTTCACTAAAAGATGTTGAGTTCTGACTTGGATTGTCCCCTAGTACCTTTGAAAATGTTTCACTATGAGAGTGTTTTTCTGATACATGAATGTTGTTTTGGCCTCCTTGATCTTATTCAACTACTATGTCACCATGTATGTAGTTCAACAAAGTATGATTCTATCAATCCCGATCGACACTTATGGGAGATTGAATGTCAATAATATGGCTATTTTGGTTGATGGTAATGGCATGTGGAATGGTAATGAAATGGGAAGAGGCTGCATAATCCTTGTAGAAGATGCTAAGATAACTTGTGTCAAAGCTGAAGTACTCATCCTCAAAAACCATAGAAGGATCACAAATGTATTCAAATTGATCTACAAGGCATGCGTAACCAATGTTGTAAAATCCATGAATATATTCATTATCTGAATCTAATTCTAAATTATGGGACTCTAAATATAATGTTAAGACTAATGTTGATATTGATTCTAATTTTGATGCTAAATCTGATGTCGTTCTAAGAGTATAACCTGACTCTAACTCTGATTCTTCATCTGATGGGTACTCTATTATAATGATGTCTTATTGAATATTTGGTATTGGACAAATAAAAACTTGTAACGACATGATGGGCTCCATAAAGACTAGTTTATAAAAGTGAGAATCCTCTAGGATGGGAAAAAGGTCAAGAGACAACTCCTCAGAGACTAGCTTGTCAATAAGAGGATTTTGAAAAATAGGCACATGGTCAAGGTAATGAATTTCCCAAAGGTGGTTATAATCATTAAGAAGTGACTCAACAAAGACTAGCTCATCAATATGAGACTCCTTGACAACTAGTATAGTATCAATAGGCAATTTATCATAGATTGATTTATCACAAATGGTTGACTCAATAGAAACATCTTGGATTGGTAGGTTCTCTTGGCCTTGGTTTCTAATGAGTTGTAAAATACCATTTCTAAACACAACTATGTTTTCAAAAGATTGGATCAATTGAGGTTTGGTTGGGATTGGTACTAGATGAGGAATGAATTGTGGTTGGATAATGGTAGGGCCTTGGGAAGCATGATTTATCACACAATGAAAAGGACTAGGTCATAAAATGATGAAGGGGCATTGTGGAGCTTGAATGCTTATACAAACCAAAGGACTAGGTCTAGGAATGGTAATGGTATTCCTTAGATATTGCGGAGCTTGATAGCTCATATAATCCAAAGGAGGGTTAGGGGTAGCTGATGATTAGATAAAAAAAGGATGTCATGAAACTTGATTGCTTACACAAGTAAAAGCATCCAAGTCTTCCTCATAAACCATATCATCTCAGTCGTGAGTTGGCTCATAAGCTAGTTCCTGACTATGTTCCATGTACTGATTATTGAAAAGAGGGTATGGATTCATATCCCAAACAACATTATTTATAGTTGGGTCTTCAAATTCCTCTTCACAAGCCTCTTCATATCAATCAAGGTCTCGAGTTAGATCGTAATTTCTTTCATGACTTTGTTCCCATGAATGATTAATATGAGGTAGATATAAATCTTTCTCACAAACCATATTAACATCATTGGGGTCTTGACAAAAGCTATAAAAGTCATTTTGTGTAGCCATTCTATCATAATTTAGAGTGTAAGTGATTGTACCATAAGTGCAGTGAGACATATCTGCATAAATGATGAAAGCTCCAAAAATAAAAAGATTTAGATCTCTAAAAACTTTGAAAAACTATGTCCAAAGGACAAATGGTTCAAAATTGGTCTAACTTGGTCAAAAGGTGGAGCTATATCTCCAATGTGGTTTGAAAGTGGAGTTGTATTTCCAAAATGATTCATGCTAAGACTTGGCACAAACAATCTAATAACAATTGTCTAATGTCAAATGTTATATGCATAAAAGTTCAAGTGTCTGAATAAAAACTAGCATGTCAAATGTCTAGGTCAAAGTGTTCCAAAGAAGGTCTAAAATAGGAAACGGAAAAGTTAAGTCACTAGGTCTTTTCTCCAAATGCAGAGTCAAAAGCTAGGTTCAAACAAATATGCATGATGTGATTTGATTTAATCTAACAAGTTTGGAAATAATTTTGACATAGTCTTGGTACATGGAATCAAAAAAAAACATGAATAATTGGCATAAGGAATAAGACAAAATGTCTCTTTGAGAAAGACTATGTTTTCCTAAATAAAGGCACAAATAATGATAAGGATAGGCTATTGAACAAACAAACCATCAATAGTTTTCAAATTTGGGTAATTAATTAACTGAAGTTATGCAACCCAAAAGAGAAAGATTTGTGTATTATCCCCATGAATTAAGTACTAAATAGAAATCAATCAATATTTGTGTTGGGTGATTTTGTCAACCAGCTAACTGGTGAGTAAACTAGTTCCTATCACCACAACATAGGGAGATTGGTCATCTAGGTGTGCAGTTTTACTACATCAACAGGGGACAAATCTCTCCTCTCATCAAGGGGAGGTTCCCTATTAAATATATAGAGGCTATATACTATATATATAAGTAGAAAGTAAGACACAGGGGTGGGATAAACCATCCATCTCTCTTTTTTTAGAGATGATACTAACAAACAGAGGAGAAATCCTAGGTGATTGGTGAAGGTACTTCTCTTCTTTCATAAGTAACAATCATCCAAGAGCTAGATCCCTTCCTAGATAGTATAAATCTTGGTGAAGATACAAAAGGCACTTCTCTTCTTTCAGAAGTGCTTGTTCTTGAAAATAATAGGAATCTTTCTGTTAAGATAAGTAACTAGTAACCAAAGGTGCATAGTAACCAGTAGCTTAAAATTTAGCACAAAGTCTCCACCTCAGCTGCCCAAAGAGTGAGATACGAAGAAAAATGGGGGCACAAAGTCATCCCAAGGTCCTTTACATAGAAAGAAACTAAAAACACACACTGAAACAATTATGTCAGCATAAAGTCTAAAAGTAACTGGTTTCAGGACACCTTCCTTATCACTTCCACTAACTCTGCTTGTTAAATTGCATAAAAAATAATACATTTAGGAAATAGACATAAGAACAATCTCCTAAAATGATACAAGCTATAACAGCACAAAGTCTGAAAGTAACTTGCTTTCTGATTCAAACAAAGAAATATGGTAAACAATCTGAGCTCGAAGTCTCAGTGATGCCTTTCAATTTGGGCAGAGTTTTGCTTTTGGTAATGAGAATATCTCCCTTGAAACAATGAAAGAGTTTACATTATAAAGAGGCCAGGAGAGACTTGGCACTTTGTCCCATGGAGTGACCTATGCTACGCAATCAATGCCTTGGCTGCATTTTTAATTCTATCAAGAAGGGCCATGCTGGAGTAGGGCGACTACCTTAACTGTGGTGTGTTGGTTCATCTTCCTTGTCTTCTCTTGAGTTTGAATCACTCATTCCATCACCTGCTAGCCATGCAAATGTCTATTCTACCTTTAATTCAAAGGGGACAAATAGGCTACACTTTCAATGTTTGCAGGCCCCAAATATTTACCCAGTGAACTGCTTCACCTACCAAAATTAACTCTCTCTAAGTTTCCCTCTTTGACTCTTCCTTCTCTTAGTCCTAGCCTTAGGGTCATTAAATGCATCAATTCCATATTCTAAGCCTACAAGGATCAATTAGATGCTTCACTATAGAAATTTTAACATCTGTGGGTCTCTCTTCCTTTGAAGGTTAACAACTAGCCATTCACCCTAATTTTGACATTTGTGGGCCTATCATTTTGCTATGATGTAGGTGAGGACACATGGAAGCATCCGTGGAATTGAAATAAGCTTCTGGGAATAGGCCTTGAGACTTGTTAGAGTTTGGAGGCACAGATGTAGACACATGGTAGTTTCTACTGCACTGGATGGGACACGTGGTGTGTTCTACTCTATGAAGCTTCCTTTGAAACTGTGGCTTGGCACATGACACTTGTTATCTTTCATTGCACTTTTGAGGCTCGACCCTTTTTTAAGGGAACTTGCCCTTCGATATCTCAAATAGGGTCCTTTTTATGTGTCATGTGTCCCTCCGCAAGGGTCTCTATCATTCTGGATCCTCTCGGTGGCCTTCGAGCTTTTCATCTTTAGCGGGCCTGTTGTTCCATGTATTTCCTTCATTTTATTCGAATAAAAAGTCTGAAAAAATTCCTTTAGACAATTTGTTTGAAGAAATTCCTTTATTTGGCTTTGTACCTCTCACAAGGGCATCCCTCTTTAACACATGGTAGTATTCATCACTTCTTGATAAGGACACATTGAGTCTTTTGTTGCATCGTGTTGAAACCCTCCATCATCAACACCTAGTGCTTTTCACTATCAATTTTTTGTAGCATTATAGAAATCCTTGGAGCTCACTTAGCTTCTTTCAGATGATGACACTTGTTAGCCTCTGTTGATCTCTGCATGGGACACATGGCATCATCTACCAATTCTCAAAAACAAAGTGTAGCAGGGCCTAGCTGATGACACTTGGTAGCATCTGCCTGACTCTTTCTTTTGCACGTGTTTCTTTTCTTAACTGAGGTGGCCTTTAAACCTTTGAACCCATGAACCCAATTAAATTATGAAGCGGTTCAAGGTTCAATGGTTTGGTTGGTTTGTTCCTTTGAGTCACTTTGGCATCTTTAAACCAAGTGCGTTGAACCTTTTAGGGCTTGAACCCATTGAACCGTTGAACTAAAATGGTTCAAGGTTCAACAGTTCAAGCCTTTGAAACTTGTTAGATGCTTGGAGTTGTAGAACTTTGAAATGGTTTAACTTTGAACCTTTTTCAAAGAACTTATCTCTCATTGACGACATTGAACCTTTGAACCCATTGAACCCATTGAACTAAAATAGTTCAAGGTTCAATGGTTTAATGTTTGTCGATGGACTCTTTTTTTTATTGAAACAAGGCACTGACCCAAACCTAAAGATGACAAAGTGTTGGGAACTAGTTATTTTGATTTAACTCACTTGTAGAAGCCTTTGAACCTATTGAACCTGCTATTCCTCTTACTGAAAAGCTTCAAAAATGAGGAATTTGAAAACTCAGAACAAATTTTGAAAAGGGAAGAGACAATTTTGGTCTTGTAGGGCCCAAAATAGTTCATATGTTGTCTCAAAAATGAGTGATATTTTTGGAGGACAATAATTGTCTCCAGTTGGGGAACTTCCCTTGGTTAAAATTTTGAAACAACTAAGGGGAGTAAAAACCAGAATCTCTGGTGCCTTGAAGTATGCCATTGGGATATGGAGTCATGCTACCCAAAAAAAAAGGCTCCAAAAGAAATAAACAAACAACACAAAGTAGAAACAAAAACTATACAAATATACATATGTACATCCCAAATTGAGGTACTCCAAGTAATCCATCCTCCTCCCCATCATCCAATGCTCCCTCCATATCCTTGTAACCTCCACCTCCAATCTAGGCCATGTTAAAATATTAGATAGGGTTATCATATAATGTTTGTAGCTCTCAATACCTCTAGAATCCCTCTATAATAATCAAGATCCCTAATAACACCATCTATAAATCCCTGTACTATGTTAGCATTCCACCAAATTAAATCCACATTATAATCTATATTTTACAACCATATCCATGGGGTACCAATGTGATACAATATCCTAATGTGCTTATAAGCCCAACATTACAAAATGACAATAACATCCAAACCATATCACCTTTAAGTTATACAACCCTATATCTCCATGTAAATCTATGTCAGAAAAGTAAATGCCCATGTAAAGACTGTGTGGAGATCCAACATGTTTTCCACCACTCTAATTAAGTTCCATGGAAATATGCCTCGCCTTGAGTCTAAGAGTACATAACAAGATATTTCCAACATCATCATCATGAGCACACCTCTCCCTGCTATGTTAGATCTATAAATAGCCTCAAAAGTGAGTCCACTAACAAAAAAACTAATCCCATCTACATAATCACTGTATAGGTACGTCAAGGTTGTTCCTTGACCCTGCTTATCTACTACTACTTTGGGTGTTCTGTACATTAGAAGGCATAAAATTTGGTAGATATCCTCCTCTATAATGGTCATCTCCTTAGTCAATAAATAAAAGGTCCTAGTCATAACATTCCATTGCTCCACCAAATCCACCATCAATCCCATGTCTCTATGTATGCTTCCATAGTGACACACCCCTCCCAGGCCTATGGCCTCTATATGAGCCCAATCATCATTATTGAGCTAAATTTGTAGTCACTCTAACAAGGGTAACACTCGATCTCACACCTATAGTCACCCTCATACCTACAGCTTGTCATTAATCTCCCTTATAAGCCTAAAATTTTCCTAAAAATCTCCTCAAAAATCTAATCCTAGACTCTATTATTATCTCTTCCCATTTTGTGTGAATCAACATCGATCCCTTATGGATTGGCACCATTCGATGTCATTTCATTGAAATGATGTCGATTCCCTATGAATTGTCATAAATTCACTGAGGGATCAATGCCGATTCTCCAACACCATCCCCTCATAATCCTAGACTAATTCTAATTCTCATAAACCCTAAAAATTTTAAAAAAATAAAAAAATCCAAAATTACTAACATAATAGACCTGCCTTGTCCTAAGAACATCATCATCACCTCAATCCATTGCTATTATCCTCCATCTCATTTCATATCACTTTCATCATTTGAGCTCTCAAACATCATTTGGGTTTCATAAATAGAAAATGAGCCCTTTTCTACATTAGATTTACGTATATACCTGACTTCAAATCAACACCGATCTATTTTGGATCAAAGTCATTTGTTTGGATCATCGTCGATTCATTTTAGATCAGTGTCGATTAGCCCCTTTTTATACTACTTGTAATTTTACATATATCTAGCCCTACTCCTTAGATTTATCTTGGTTCATTATCACATTTACTCTATTATTCAACCTATACCATTTCAAGTTTGTGTATTTCTACCCCTTAATGGTCTGACAGCCTACATAAGGCATGTACTCTTTTGGTTATCTCCCCTTAATGGGTTCTAAATGTGCATTCTTCTTTGAGAATAGTTGTTTATAGGTAGCGTATACACCATATAACACACTAGATGATTTGATCAACCAATCCTATCACTTGTTCTCTTGTTTAGCCTCTGTTAAGACCACTTATTCATAATTATGTCATTTTATTAATGGATTTGTCTTAGGGCATATCTAATTGTATTATCCTACATCATGTCAATGTAAAACATACACTTCGTGTTATAAATGCATGTCTCTTAGAGCCCATCTGTTATCCACCTCACCCTATCCATTATTACATTTTTCAAACCTATCACCCACTCCTTCATCTCCACTGGCTCCCAATTTAAGGGGGATACCTCCTCACATAAACCTAGGGCAATGGACCTCTTATAGTTTTTGTCTCATGGCACATATTCCATACCATTCCATAAAAGGGGAAAATGTTGACATTATATTTTCATAGCTTAGGGATAATTCATTAGGTGTCATAGGTTTGTATATTTATTTAATCTCCTAAATAATCTCTATCCTAAGGTTTAGTATATTTATCATTTACTAGTTTTGTAAGTGGCCTTTACTATTACCTTTCTACCCTGCTTAACCTCATAAATCCATTTATAACCTAAGAATCTACCCTCCTAGCCACTTTACCCCTGTATAAAGTCATTACCAACAACACCACCCATATCCAAGCCATTTTTACCCATAGTTGAAACAAAGGCATCAAATTTGGTGAATTGACAATGATTTATCCACAATTGACACTAATTCTTTGAATCAATGTCAATTCAAAAATACCAATCCAGCCTTTACATTTTGGACCTAAAAACTTAGAGCCTCAAATTATTGTTAGAATTCATAGATATTTATTGATGTTATTAATGATACTCTATTATATATTCACTATGTTCAATTCACATTCTCTATGAAGCTCAATAAACTACCTCAGTCTATGGAAGAATCTCATTCTACTTTTAAGCTAACTAAAGGTAAGTTATCATGTTCCATTTTATCATTTTCTATCAATTATTTTTATTCTATCTATTTTTTTAATTTATATAATATAATTTTAATCCCTCTATATCTATTTATCAACCTATGTTAGCTAATCAATCTCATTTTCTCTATGTTTTTATTAAACTTAGTCATAAAGAGAATCGATGCCAATTCATTCTGAGTCGACATCAATTCTACCAATCAGAACTGATCTTGTTAGGATCAACATTAATATGATATGTTTAATTCATATGACCCAAGACCTTAAGCCAATATCCCTATTTATAATCCTTTATTTATTAATTTTCATTTAAACATGGCCTTTGTTTGTAGATGACTCTACCTGGCTTAGTACATGACGTAATCAATATCATTGATCTTCCCATAGTTTCTTAACCTTTGTTTGTTGAATAGAGTGATAGAGCCTTTGAGCTATCCCTTTGCACAATAATTTATTTTCCCTCTCATGAATCCATTGAATATCAATTAGTTATTGTATAAGATGATGTATACTTTTATTCAGCTTACTAGGAGGAATATTGTATTTACATTGATAGCTTATTCGAGGACTTAATCTTAATTATCATTGTTATCATATATTTTATAAATTATAATTTCATATAATTTTTATCCACTTAATTTCATAAATAGTTGATAAAAATCCTTCTAAGGAAGTATACCACTTCATAGAACTGATCTTGTATTAGGTAGTCCACCCATCTCTTTTATTAATCTATTTTTGTCAAGTATTTATTTGTGTGTAGGTTATCCTTCCTAGCCAAAAAGGAGCTCTCACTGTCACTGGATTCAAAGTGCTGTGAAATATATTATAATCCATATGAATTTACCATATAAACTATTTTTATTTAATTTATTTTACTAATTAATATTTAATTTAAAAATAAAACAAAAAACTACTTAAACAAATACCTTCAGACCCAGTCTCCACCTAGACCACTCCTAAACCCTGTTTGGCCTAATGAGGCATCATGATCTATTGTCAAGGCATATGAAGGTGTAAATTAGTTTTTAATTATGAGATAGGTTTATTTAATATTTTAATGAGGTGGAGATTGCATATAAAGAGTCATAAAGGTTAGTTCTAAGGCCTAATGTGGTTTGTAAGTCAAGGTCTAAGAGAGCAAACAGAGAGTATGGCATAATGGGGTATGTGGTTATATTTTCAAGGAAATAATGGATATTTGATTGTTTTTATAGGTATTTTATGTTATTTCAATCATGTTCACAAATTTTCACATCATGGTTTGTAATAAAAATCATGAAAAGTGATTTTGAAGTCTCTCAAGTACATAGAATGCAGGCATGTAGACTCAAAAAGGACTTTCAGGTATTGATTGGAACATGTAACATATACATGGTAATATAATATATTAAGGATATATTTTTAAGTTTCTTATCTCAAAATTATATGCATTATTTATTGGATTGAGGGACTGTGCTTTATGAACAATCGTTAATAGAGGAAGTGTGTGTAAACCGTATTAGAACCTTAATAGTGACCTAATGTTGAAGATAATATTAAAAATTAATCAATATGGTTTGGAATACTTAGGTATGTTTTTTTATATTTTATTTAACTCTCCCAGGAACCTTTTAAGTGGTGGTGGTTAGAGATAGGAGAGATAAAATGAGAAGATACAAGCTTATTTCTAAAGAAATTCTTATAGCATTAAAACTTTGTATTGGACATAGTTCTAAAATGGATGGAGGATGGATATTAAAACACATGTTTAATTTAAATAAAGGTCTTTTTATATTTTATAACCCTCAAGTGTGATAAACCGGTCATCCAAGTTATCTAGTCATTAACAGGCCTAATGATATAAATAGTGAGAAACCCAAGCAATAGTGAGAAGATGATTAGGGATGTGTTATCATGAAATAGTGATGAAAAAAGGTGAATGGATATATTTTTTATGAATTTTAATACATGATCATTTTTGGTATAATTTTTTTAGGTCATTGATTATAGTGAAAAATCTTCTCACAAGTTGACCTATCTAGTTCAAATGACACAGTGAGATATAAGGTTATGAGATTGGTCTACAAGACCAATATTTCCATTTGAACATATTATAATTCTATCTAATACTGGTATAATGATATAATATGATAATATACATGAATAATAATTCATTTAATATGTCTATATAGGTGTTGGAGGTCTGAGTCACCATGACTGGTCTTTGAGGAAAATTGGCAATTCTAAGTGAGCAAGTTGTTGGAGTGTTTTTGAGTCCTTATACCCTATGTAATGAAGTAAAATGATATTAATGAAGTTTTTTAGGTATAATATGTTATTTATATGTGATTTATTTTCATTTTTTTGTTTCTAAATAATGTATTATCTTCATTTGTTCATGATAGACCTTTTTTTGTGTGTGAAGGCCTAATGTAAATAATATTAATGGTGTGCTTCAAGTAGTGGTTGGAGATAAAAAAATGTCATGGACCTAATATGAGATTATTGGGGTATATTTGAGTTTTAAATGAATTTTTAATAACATGTTTTGAGTTTAAAATTTTTCTAAGTAGATCAAAGGATAATGTGTACTAATGAAGGCCTAATTGAATTAGGTCTCCTTAAGGACTAAAGAAGGATTTGGTCTATTTAAGATATTTCCGACCTAATGTGATGATTTATTAATTTTTGTGGAATTTCATAAGGCATATTTTATGTAAAATATAAGTGGTAAAGTTTATATTTCTGACCAAGAGGTGTATGATCAAGAGCCTAGTATAAGAACAAGGCCTAATAGGCCTAAGTGACTAGTTAGAGAATAAGTGAGTTGAAGAGAAGGATATATAAATTTAAAGAGAAGAAGGAGGTTTTTTAGACCATAATAATATTTTAGATAAAATATCATGAATATATAATATGGGTACTATAGATTAATATCAAGCTCATAGGACCTAATCTGTCTTAAAGAGATCTAGTTGAGCAAAGAAGCCTAAAAGTCAGTTTGAGAGGGCTAGAAGAGAGATAAGAATAAAGAATGTGATCATCATATATTTTATGATTAATAAGATATTTTGAATATTATTGATGCAATAAGATGGTTGAGTTGGTGCTAATCCATCTAGGGGATTTATTCCTCCTTGTCAGTCAGTGCTTGTTAACACCTAGTCAATTGGGTGTGTGGCTAGTTGGAGTTGGTGCTCCATGTGAAATTGGTGTTTCACTATACTTTGTTTTTGTCTTATATGATTTTATTTCATTTGAATATATCGGTGGGTATTCTTCCCCTTGAGGTTTTCCCACATATGTAATGTGTTTCATGATCTTGTATGGTTTCATATGCTTTGTTAGATGTTCATGCTTATAGGAATGGTTCATGTATGCTTAAGTGGAATTGAATGAATATTTTTAAGACATTAATTTAACCACCCACCCCCACTCTTAGTGATTTTTATTCCATCAAGTTATATCCCTTAAATATTATTTCCATAACTTCACTATTGATTTAGAGGCAAATAATTAGAAGATGCCCATATCATTCCCAATACTACTAAATCTAAAAAAATTATCAAATAGCTCCCTAAATATACCATTAATTTATGTAAACATACCTGTACCCTACAATTTGATGACACCAAATGCCTCCAAAGATCTAAGAAATGTTTTATTATAACAAACCCAAATGGTAAGATCATTCCTTTAGCATTTATATTAACCTTTGATGTCACTAATAACATGGATGAATATGATTTTATAATCTTAGGCATGAAAGCAGCCCTTGATTTAGATATCCCATATCTACATGCTTTATATGAATCAAAACATATATGTTACCAAGTCAATAATAATTATAAATTTAAAAGTGAAACATAATTACATGCCACCAAATGGCTACCACACTTGCCAAAGAGTTTACTTCTTTTACCATTGTGACAATTTAAGAGATCAAAATTCTATAGTTGATTCTTTTTCTTCTTCAACATCTCTATTTAATATTAATAAAGTAATTAATGATTCCTAATTTCTTATTCAAATAATAAAATCACCTTATTCTATCCAACCAAATAATTCTCTCATTTGTCACATTGAGGCTATCACTATTCGACAAAGCCCTTAGTACGAAAACATAATCCAATTCCTTAAAAATAAAACCTACCCTCCAAACATAGATTCTCTTGAAAACACTAGAATATGTAAATAATCTTTTAATTATTTCTTTCAATACAATATCCTTTATTACCATAATGTATAAGGTACCCTAATCTGCTATGTGATATAAGAAGAGGTTCTTATTCTCTTCAAAAAAAGGCCCATTTGGTGATTTATGGTGGTCACTATAGTGGACATTTTAAAATCCACAAATGCTTATGTTTGGGTTACTTTTGGATTAATTTATAAAATTATGCTTTTGATTTTGATAAAAAGTGTAATTTTTGCCAACTTCATGATGATATAATCTATTCACCACTATCCGAGATCCAAATAGTGGAGTCTCATTGACACTTTGTTATGTGGGGATTATATCTCATTGATAAATTACCTTGGTCATAATATGGTCATGTTTTTATTATTAATCCTACTAAATATCTTACTAAATGGGTAAAATCCATTCCTCTTGTCAATGTCATGGGAACCACTATTTATAAATTTATCTTTAACCAAATCATTTATCACTTTGGAGTTCCCCATACTATCATTTCTAATAATGGTGGAAATTTTGAATATAAGGACATGCAATAGTTATGTGTTAAATTTAAATTTGCCCATAAATTTTACACACCTTATCATCCACATTGCAATGTCCAAACTAAATCCACTAACAAAATTATTAAAAAAAACAAAAAATACCATTCGATAAACTTGCACTATTTGGTAGCTTCATTTATATGCCATACTTTAGGCCTAATGTACTAGTATATGTATTATCATTGGATAAAAATTGTTCTCACTAGTATATGGTTTTGAATTAGTTTCAATCTGTACATATATCTCTTCATGGCATCATTCCTAATGAATATTTACATGAAGCTTGCCTTCATGCCTTAGACCTTCTTGATGGACACTATTTATCCACTTTTTAACATAATCATCAATATAAGGATCGTATCACCAAACAATTTAATAAAAAGTTCAAAGACCACACATTTAATATTGGTGATCTAATCCTCAAATTAGACTACACTCATGATAAAGAAGGAAAATATTCCCAAAAATGGTGGGACCCTTATTTCGTAAAAGACATTCTTGTTTATAGCACTTACGTATATAAACTAATGAAGGTCATGTTTTTAAAAAACCCACTAATGCACAATTTTTGAAGAAATATTCTACTTAAATATATCCCTTATTTTCATAATTATATATACTGTCATACTAACACTTTTTACATGACTTCTCTAAATATATCAGCCTTTAAAATATTTTATATTATACACAAACCTTAGTTCCTTCCTTTGGTCCTTTGTTCTCTTTAATTCATGAGTTTCATTCTAATACCATGGATAGGACCCAGTTTTCCTCACAAATAATTTTTTCTTTCATATATACATTTTTCATAATTTTTATCTTTTAATCAAAAGTTTGCTATTTTCCAAAGCATTTTACACCCACTTGGGTTTTTTTATTGTGAGTTCTAGTGTAAGACCATGGATAGGACTATGATCTCTTCAAAATTTTCACCCACTTGGGTTTCTCTTTTATGAGTTGCAGTGTAAGACCATGGATAGGACTAGACTCTCCTTATAAAATCTACATATTATTTCAATTATTTTTACCAAATCAAATTTTTTTTATAATGTTCTTGGACATGGTTACAATTCTTAACCTTGATTTTTGTTTATTTTTTAGATAAAATTTTGCACAAAAAACTATGTTAGCATGTTTCCCTAAACTTACATACATTATTATGATAAGGAATCATACTTACCTATCACTATATCCATTTTCACAATATCACATTTTTTTGCAATTTGAAGTAATTTAAAATGATTCATGTTTATTTTCCCTTGATTTCCCTTCCTTTCATTCCAATTTGGATAAAACAAGGTATATTCTAAGATAACACTTATATTTAACATGAGTAAACAAGACTCTTATACACCATGATCTCTATGTCCTATTTCATAGCAACCAAATCCAAATTTTTCAAATGATAATCATTTTCAGCACCCATGTTTAGTTCTTCAAATCCATATAGAGGGGGATTAGAAAAAAACCATTAAAAGTTAAAAACCAAATCATTTATAAAAGGAAATAATTGAAAGGCAAAATATTAAATCTAAAGGTAAACGTCACACCAAAAGACATTTTTTTCTAGCACATCTCTTATCTCCAATCAAAGCTCAAATTCCATAGTTGGCCTCATCATAGATCTAAGGTCCATTCAGGTACAATAGGCCAGTACATTAGGATACAAGAATTCAAAATAATATATAGTGATACCTACTTTCTCATGTAAGTACCTAATCTTTGTAGTATATCAATGACTCTATAAAGGGTCCTACGAAATAGGGAACAAGTTGTGGAAAGGTAGATCCATTTTAATTATCATGTATATATACTTCATGGTATGATATTTATACTTAATTTGATAACCCATGATTTGTGTGGTTAGGATAAGTTCTCCAGACTCCTTAATCTTGAAAGTCCTCTTGTTTTAACAAACCTATTTCTAAGTGTATTGAATTTGATAAAGAATTTCTCTACCTGGATTTTTCCTTCATTTCCCCCACCACTCATTTCAATCCTCCCTTTATACAAATTTTTTATTCAAAATATGCTTCCCCACTTCGATACTCCTCTTCTTCACATATTAAAACATGTTAGCACTAATTTGTTCTATTTTAATCTATTTTTAGAACAAAACAATATGCTTTATTGCATATGGATTATTTTTTTTACACCATTACTTTACATTCCTAACATTTCCTTGGATTAATTTTAGAAAAAATCATTATCATTCCCTTATTTTGGGAAACTACATCCATTTCTATATTTGCATAATTTTTCCATTGTTAAGTGAGTTTGGATTGTTACTTCTCACTCACCAATGTTATTTTTACTTTTTTGTATTTTTTTCATTGTTGAATGAGTTTGGATTGTTATTTCTCACTTACCAATGTTATTTTTACTTTTCATACTTTTTCCATTGTTGATTATGTATTGTTACTTCTTACTCACCAATGTTTTTTTCCCTTTCATGTAATTTTTCCATTGATTATTGAGAAAGGATTGTTACTTCTCACTCATAAATGTTGTTTTAACATTTATTTTCCATCTTTTTTTAAGTAAGAAGTATTAGTGGTTTCACATTGATGTTAAATTTTCATTTTCCATGTATAGTTAGTTTGATTTGGTTTCTTATCCCTTTTTACTTAAGGTATACTTGTTTGATATTTTTAGTCATTTAGTAGCCTTGGATTTTCATTTGCTCAATTTACTCTAAATTTTGGCTTGGTCATTTGGTCTTAAATTAGAATTTATCACCCTAGCTTACCAAATTTCCAAGTATGTTATGCCTATACATTTCATTTATCTTGGATTTTCTACATTTGTTTGTCTTTTCTCTTTAGTTTTTTATCCTTATGATTTGTCCAAAATAATCTCTACACTATCCATGATCAAAATTACAAACACAATAGACAATAATTTAGTGATAAAGGTAAGTCAAACTATGCATAAATTACTTTTTTATTTTAGTTTTTTCTTTCAATTATTTACTTTTAATTATTTTGTGATTTAAAATACTACAATCTAATTAGCTCATCATTGTGTGTTTTTATGTTCTTTTCTCGAAGCACCATTCTATGTTACAATTATGTGACACGTGATGAGCTTTGAGTAGGGCATATGTATATGCATAATATTTTTAAAATTTATCAATTACTAATGATTTTTATCTTTCAAGAACCTATCAAGACTCAATCTCTTTGAGTGAATTCCTTAAAGGATGCATTCGGAAAGAGGTGGGCATGATGGATGTTGTTTACCCCTTCATTTAATTAATCTAAGGATTATGTCATTCATACTAGGATCAGTGTCCAATGGTTATATGCAATAACTTGATTTGGTGGTTTGGATAATAGTGGTATTTATTTATTTATTTATTTTATTTTATTTTTTATTTTTATTTTTATTTTTTATTTTTATTTTTTTGTGGGGGGGGGCGGGGGGGATGGGGTTTATGGATCAATTAACTCAGAGTTCTATTCTAACTTGTTGAAAGTGAAAACTAGCTAATTGCTTTGAAATGAAAACACTCTATTTCTAAATCAAAAACACATTTGATGAAATGGGAAACACACTTGCTATAATTAGAAACACAATTTTTGAAATTGGAAACACATTTAATTTCAAGGAATACATAATTGAATTTATTTATTAATGAAATACTCACATTTAGTGAAATCAATATTAATGGAAAGTAATTGAGAAACAAATGTAAACACAAACATAGATGATCTTGTAGGTTATCAATCCACACTTATATATAAACCATATTATTAAAACTTAAATGAATAATCAAATGATAAACATAACTAACACAAAAATATTTATTTCCTCGAGTGAGTGGGCCCTTGCTCTCCCTTGGATAAGGATGAAATCAAATCAGTATTTCTAGAATTGGTAAAAGCTTCATTGATTAATCAGTAGAGTTACAAACTAAAAATGATACATATGCTACTAATAATTCCTTACATGATCCCTATAATAAGTATTGAGAAATGCTACTTTATTCTACTGAACTATCTATCTAGTATCCTAGATTACTTTAACAAACTAAAAATATAACAAGATCACAACAATGACCAAATAACTTCTAAAATAGAAATATGCATTACAACTGATCACATTCCAAGGAGGAATTCTATAAATTAGGTAAAAACATGTTAATTTTGTTAAATTGGATACATCATTTTATCTTTATAGTATTAGATCAAGTAACCCAAAATGTCTTGCAGATATAATGGTGTTATTTTAGATTTTCTAAAAATGTAAGTATTATAAGTAGAAAGACTAAAAATGGGTATAGACATAATCTAAAGATAACCTTATTAATGCTTATAGCATATTTAAGGTTTCATAAAAAACATATTAGGCACATAATAGAGAAATGTTAGAGGTATGTTGAAAATTTTAGGAGCTTCATGGTTTCATTCATTGAATGCTTGTAGTACTTTAGATATCAACTATCAAAACTGGGAGCTTACTGACAGACTTCAAATATTTACTAATAAAATCTAAAGCTTCATTATAGGGTACCATCTTTCTCTAGGATATCTCTAAGGTTTGAATTTACTACACCAATAATCTTAGTATTTGTTTATAGTCAGTTATACTTCTTGCATATGTAAAACTAGAGAACTAACCATGTCAAATGTTAAAACATAGTGATAATAATGTGAAACTCAGACTCACAAAAAACAAGATATAAGTATTTATTTTCTAATTTATATTATCCCTATGTCTTAAGATATATGAAATAATAAATATAAGGCAATAGGTTAATAGGTTTAATAGAGGTAATGATGGATATAATGAATCATAAACTAGACTCATCATTTTCCCCACACTTTACCTTTTGAAAATACTCTAGCAAATTATCTCTATCTATCTTCATAATTATGCACCCTTTTTTATAGGAATGAGTTGATATCATATAAATAATATGGGTCAAACATATATTTTTTAGTTTCAACTATAAAACCCATATCTTGGATAAAAAATTGGAGCCACCTTTCAAACTACTTAGGGGACTAAGCTATTGTGTTATGTCACGGTGACATGGGGGTAAGGAAGAGTGGTGGTCTATACTACATTCCAATCCATGGGTTTCATCCCATATCTATCATAGATTTTGCAATTATTTGTATCACCACTTGATCCTTTCATAAATTCCACCTTAAATTGGTGGGGGAGATGACTTATCTTCAATGAAACATTTAGAGTGTCCACCTTTTTCACATGCTAACCGTACCTATTCAAAATGATGCTAAGAAAACATGCCAATATTTGTGGTGCTATCATAAAGAGCCTACAAGTAATGATATATAATGTGATAGTGATAAAAAATAATTATCTGTAAAGTCTTTAAGAAGTTTTATAGCACTAGTTAAGGGAGGCTTAATACACAACCCTATTGTTCATGCTCTCTCAAAATTTTCCTCATTTATTTGTTCCAAAGTAATTTGGTTCCTCAAAATAGAGAGGAGAGATATGAGAAATAATTATTATACAAATAGGTTGATGATGAATGCATGTTCATTTCCTAAGATCATGGCATAAAGATAAAATTCACATAGTAAGTCTTGGCAGTTAGGGGTGATTTTTAGAAAAAAATCCATAAACTCTATATGATCATTAATCTCATAGGGAAGATCATGGTAAATTATTAATAATTTACATCTTCAAAATTATTCATGAAGAAAAATAATATACGCAGAAGAAGGTCTCCTAAAAGCTAAAAAATTTTCTCTAAGTTGTCAAGTAACTTGGAGAGTGGCCTTAACCTTCTGAGTTTTTTCATATGCTTCTTCACAATATTCCTTTATCTTATTGTTTTCTTCTCATAGTTACCTATTTTCTCTTTTTAAACCTATAATTTTCTCACAATTTTCAATCCATACAGTTACTATATCAGGATAATAAACTATAATCTAAATTATTTGTTCTACTTCTAACTTAGGAGGTGTGGAATACTTTTGATTGACCAATGCTTCAAGATAAAATACCCTTGATTTAATAATTTTCAATTCACTATCATTTTATGTAAATTTATCTTTAATTCATTTTATTTATTTTTGTAAATAATAAAGGGCAACATCCTTACTTATAGTTACATCATTAAAAAGCCAATTAGATCACTTATTGTTTGATGGTTACTTCAAATTTGGAGAGTAAGAGAGCTTGTTGTAGGTATGCCTCTTCATCTAAGTTATAGCACTGATATTATTATTCTATCATTAGATCTTTCCATTTATCTATTATAAGTTATAATAAGAAGGTGGACGAGATGGGGAAGACTCTGGACTCGTTCTTTTCAATGTATCACTCATAGAGGTGTCCCTTGTTAAAGGTACATTATCCTCTTCCTCAATTTATATTAGTATTATGTTTTCCTCAACATATTTGTCTTCTAAAACTACTTCAACTTCTTAAGGTGTCATTTCTAAGTTATTTTTTCATAGACTACCCAATATTTATATTGCATCTCTTTTTTCATCCTCATCAGGAGACAAAATTAATTTTCTCATTCTTTTTCTGGACTGGGTAATAGGGAAAGGTTATTCTTGGGAAATACCATTTTTCTTTAGGAATGCCTTCCTAGAATTTTTGGTATAGACATATCAGATAATTGTTCTTTATCTTATTCTAGGATGATAATGGGTTGTTGGGAAGCAAGTGTCAATGGAGTGACTCCAGAGTTGGTTGATAAAATCCTAGGCCTTAAATTCCTCTTTGGTGATGTCTTATTAATATATTATAGAGTACATTCTATTACTGATGATGAGGGTATATGCCTCAAATTCATTTTATGATATGTTTTTTGGGGTTTATCTAAAGTTGGTCTTTTAGTTGAGGTGCCCTCTATAGATCTAGATTTTAGATTTTTGGTAACATACAACATCATCTTCTTTGTCTTAGGTTACGTCTTCATTTTATTTTTCATGAAGGATTCCCACGCTATCTCTAATCCTAGTTATTTAAGAAAAATGATATTTGAAAATGATTTGAATAAGATCATAGTGTTTGATACAACTTGGCCCTTTGTGTTATTTAAAATCCATAACTTATATGGAAATGAATAAATACATAGGTAGGTTTATTCTATGCTCTAAATTATGCACCCCCTACCTCAAATGAAACACAATTATCATAACACACACTAGTGAACCATAATTACCATCACAAGTTAGATACTTAATTACCCAAAAAGCAGTTATCCTCCATGATTTTGGTATACTTTCTCATATGATGCCTTTTTTCATCCCTTGAGGGTTAATAATTAGCTCAAGATCTGGTTCACCTTCCTCATGAAAAATATGATAAGGTCATTCAAAGTGGAACTACTAGAAATTGTTACTCCTTAGTTTGGAATGAATACAATTTCACTAATTACCTAGCTAGTGAATGTAATGTTCCTTCGCTTTATAGTGGAATAATTCTCCTTAAGATTGATGATAAATTCATTCACTAGTATTTCATCATACCCTTAGAATTTATGCAAAAATTGGAGTCACCTTTCCTCCTAAAAAATGGCATCCATAGCTCCATCCTCTAATAATAGCTTAGTAGACTCTAGATATAACTTATTTTGACCCATGATAACATTATGCTTGTCAAATTAGATACAAAGGATCAACACACATAACATTGGTAGAGGATAAGAGTAAAAACACAATCTTCAAAATAAGAATAGGATTTTAAAAATAACCAATAAACTTTGAATTTAAACCCTTGTCATTAAGGATGAAAATCCTCATGATATGTTAGGATATCTATTTGTGGTAAATTTGATCACACACTTAGGAGCAATCAATGTCTCACATGGGGGAATCCTTTCAAATGATCTCAAGAGTACCCCATACTTACCACGTATAGTTTATATCATTATTTATCTACCTGAATTAATTTCCCAATCTTTTTCCATTAACTAACACCTTATTTTATCATAAGTTCTAGTGATGTCATTAGGATGACATAATATTCCCTTTTTGCTTAGTGTAAAAAAAATTGTACTCAGCACTTTTTCTATATGCCCATTTTAGGACATCTTCTCATTTTTAGGACACCTTCCCAATATAGGTAACCTCTCCTATGTATGAGTACACATAAGCATCCTAATATCTCATGGTTAATCCTAAACAGAAAAATAAAATACAAGATACCTTACTAATTATGATTTTTCCTTGAATTCTCATGTTACCACCTATCCGTCCATGATAAAACATAGTAGTCTAATGTTTATACATATATAAAAGAAATTAAAACACCATTTTTATTGCTTTGTTTTATGTAGAAGCATTCATTACTAGTTTTCAACTTCTTGTTTTCAAATACACACACACACACACACACACACACACACACACACACACACACACACACACACACACACACACACACACAAAAATAAAAAATAAATTTTAAAAAATGATAAAGCCTCAAACTATGACCATTTAATAGAAGAGTCTTTTTATTCCCATCAATAGGAAATAATTGGATTGACCCATTATCAACTATTTTTTATATCTCAAAGGGTCCCAACCACCTAGTTATCAACTTTCCTTGAAATTCTAGAACTTACAATAAAATAGTAGTGCCCAATATCCTTCATTGAATATATTTCCTTTGATGTGAGTATTATGCCACTAATTCCTTTGATGTTGAAATATCTCTATCTTCTACAAATATTTCATCCTTAAGTCATCTAGTTCATTCAGGTGCAAAATCCTTTATTTTTTGCCTCATCAAGATTGATTCCTACCTCTATTGTAGTCCTCAAAGTTCATAATTCAAACTCAATAGAAATAGAGGTTTCTTAATAAACAACAATTCATAGGGTGAAAAACCAGTAGTGGATTTTTAGGTAGTGTTATATGCCCACACTACCTCTAATATCTTATTTTCCCAATCCTTCTTGTTGTTGATGATTATCTTAGTTAGAATGTTCTTTAATTCTCTATTGGTGACCTCCACCTATTCATTTTCTTATGGATGGTAAGGGTATGACTTCTTATGGCTAATTTGATAATTTTATGAGAAAAATCTTATCATGTTAGACATGAATTAAGGTATATTATTAGAAACTATTTATTTTGGTGATCCAAATCTTTACATGATCTTATAATATAATAAATCAAAAACTGCCACCTCTTTTACAAATGGAAGAGCTTGAACCTCTTCCCATTTAGTGACATAGTCTATACACACAAATAGGTACTCCTTCCCTTAGAATAGTGGATCAATAGGTCCAACAAAATCTATCCCCCATTTCTCAAATGGTTCTAAAGCTACTTGAGGATGGAGGGTAATCTAATTAGACAATGTAGATTTTCCCTTCCTTTAGCAAGAATCACATTGCTAAACATAATTATTCACATGTATGTGGAGTGATAGCCAATAATATCTATCCCCAAGGATCTTGTGAATAGTAATTTTGGATGAATAGTGTCCTCCTCCAAGTTCATCATGTCAATCTGTTATGAGGTCATAAGTTTCATCTTCCCTAACACACGTCTAGGGCACATGGTCAGGTATACATCTAAATAATACACCATTGAGCCATTTAAAATGAGATCTATTTCTAACTAAATATTTATTTTCTTTATGAGTGAATTGAATGGCAAACTTTCCTATGGCTAAGTAATTTTCCATGTCATCAAACCAAGGTGATTGTGTTGAGATAGTAAACAATTATTCATCAGGAAAATTGTCCTTCACTTATTTTTATCCACCTGAAACATTTAGTCTTGAAAATAAATCAATAACCACTTGGGTTTATCAATGATAATTATATCAAATTATTCAAATAATAATAACCATCTAATGTTTCTTCCTCCCACTATTGGTTTGTTCATTAATAATCTTATAGTTGAGTGATTTATTTACATAAAGATTTTATAATTAGTGATATAATTTCTGAATTTTTTCATTGCATAAATAATAAGGAACTCTTTCTTAGTGATTGTGTAATTTCTTTCAGTGGGAGTGATATTTTTTATAATATAGTAAATAGAATGCATCCTCCCTTCTTATCCTTTTAACCTAGAACTGTCCCATGACATTAATGGGTGCATATATATAGATGTGAAATGGTTATTCCCAATTAGGTCCTCTTATTGATGGGTTATAAATCAATTTCTTCTTGATTGTCTTAAAATAATGTTGACAATAATCATTCCATATAAATTCATTATCCTTTGTTAATGAAGAAAACATAGGAACAACAATTTTTCTAAAATCCTCTATGAAGTGTCTATAATAACCTGCATGTCCTAAAAACTCTTAATGTCAGTCTAATTTTAAGGAGTAGTTAGGTTGGAAATGAATTATATATTCTTAGGATCTACTTGGATTCCTTAAGCAGAGATATGGTGTCCCAATACTATACTTTGATCAACCATTATTAAACATTTTTAATGGCTAAGAGAAAACTAATGTTATTCACATCTAATTAGCACTTTGTCTAAATTAGGTAGAGCCTCATCAAATGAACCACCATGGATAGTAAAATCCTCCATATATACCTTAATACATTCATTGGTTAGGTCAATAATTATATCCAACACTGCCCTTTGAAAGTGGTAGGTGCATTACATAAGCCAAAAGGTATAACCCTGTAGGCAAATGTTACCAAAAGACAAGTGATGGTTATTTTATCTTGATCTTATAGGACTACCCTTATCTATTTATAACCACTAAATCTATCTATGAAGGAAAAATACATTTTCCCTACTAGGTTATATAATACATGATTGATAAAGGGTAAGGGAAAGCAATCCCTCATGGTAACTTTATTGAGTTCTCTATATTTAACACATATTATCCATTTACCATTATTTTTAAGAACTATCACTAATGGTGATACACACTATCAAATTTGGTATAAATGAATCCTACTTCTAACATTTTCTCTATCTCAATTTTTATTATGTCCCTCAAAGTTGGGTTGATCATTCGTTATGTATATCTGATAGGTCTAATACTTTCAGTGTAAATGTGATGAGTACACACATGAGGGTGGATTATATTCATGTCACTATAATCCCATGTAAAACCCTTTGTATGGTATTTTATAATATCAAAAAAATTGGTTTCTTATTGATTGGTAAATAAGCTATTGATGTTGAGCATCTTCCTAGAGTAGACAATTATCTATTTGGTTTTTTGTTGGATAGAATTTTACTATCTAAATTCACTTATAAAATAGTTAAAAATATAGGAATGTGGTACCATCATGTGGAATGTTATGAAATTTTGAAAAAACTTATGTCTTTGAGAAACTAGATTAGCTAAAGAACAATGAAAAGCTTTCAAAAATTAATTTTGATTACTTTGTACCCACAAATGAATGCTTTTATAGATAAGTAAATGGTTATATGTTCTATCAAGAGGTCTTGAGTTAGATATTTGGTTTTTAGGGGTGAGGATTTATAACATCAAAGTTCCTCTACCAGACTCCAGAGCTTGATTGTCAAACTCTAGAGCTCCTCTGTCAGAGTCTACAGCTTGTATGTCAAACTCTAGAGATTCATTATCACACTTTGTAGATCAAATGTCAACCACTAAAGATTTGTTGTGTTATTCCAAGATCCATGCTAATTTTTATTCAAATTCCTCTATATGGTCTCTAATTATCACCATAGACAATGAAGAGATATTTTTGTTGTTTGTTTTTTATTCATATACCCACAATTATTCTAAAAAGTTGAGGGATGATTTTTCATGTGGGTATAAAGAGACTATTTTTACTTTTATCCCATTGAATATGGTCATATCTCCAAACCCACAATCTATCTATGCCAAAATTATTACCAACTAGGGTCATCCCAAAATTAATGGATATCCTAATTTTCTTATTTTAGGCTAAAGTAGCTTGAATTCAATTGGATATTCCCAAGATTATACTATAATAGCTACATATTAAATTATACCTTTAGGTTTGGTATTGGATGTCAAGAATCTAGAACAACAAATAGCTCTGATTCCACTGTTAGGACCCGAAAGCACAATTGATTACCATGTACAAGCAACTAGATGCAGAATTTAACCAGAAGTAACAAGTAACTAGAATTCAGAAATAACACAGAATATGAGAGACAATACCCAGTTGTATTAATACTCTTCCAGAAAAGAATTACAATGAAGAGACACCACACTCTTCCACACCTTACAGGCTTCCCACACCAAGTGTATAGTAATTCACCTTCAAGAGCTCACTCTCTCTCAATCACGGTCACAACACACAACTCAAACATAGAGTTGGTGTTCACCTCCAACCAGTCAGTATCACTACTGCCAGTACCACCAGTAAGTGACAATCACTACCAGTCCAACCGAGTACTCCACGTACTCAAGTTCTGAGTACACCACGTACTCCAAGTAGATCTCACTTGATCTTGCTACATGTTGTATTGTTGACCTCCCTGATCTTGCACACTTGCAAATCAACCTGGTTCTGTACACCTGCAAACCTAGACCTCGCACACACACACACACCTACAAATCAACTAATCTTACTTACACATGTAGATTTCCCATGAACTTGCAACAACCTGCAATTCAAATGATCTTACAATTGGAAGGATCTACCTTGCCTTCCTCTATAACACTCCTTTGGAACTAGGAGGAGCTACCCTTGCTCTCTTCACATTGAAGGAGCTAACCAAGCTCAACTCTAACTAGCCCGCTTTACAATACAGCCCATGAGTCTATTATATAGATCCCATGCAAACAATAATTAGACATCTAATTACAATAATTAGATCCATAGCTCTAAGACTAAAATTAGCCTTTTACATGCAAACAATTAGTTTGTTAACAAATTATCTGTTAAACTTGTAGTTTCATAACCACACAAGCAATCGACGTCAGTCCCTGTCTATCTGGAGGTGACCAACATCGGTTGACTCCTGACCGATGTCAGTTGCCCTGCTCACTGGATATGACTGACATCAGTTGATTAGATCGACTTCAATTTCTCTGCACCTCAGCAACCTTTCAGCAACCTCCTCCATGTTTTCATCAGTGAAGCTTTTAGCTCCACAACCTAACAATCTCCCACTTAGAGATAAACAGCTGCATTGTACCTATACCTGTACACCATCTAATCTATTGCCTTGCTTGTATCCCTCTTTAAGATCAATCCTAAAGACCAACCACCACAAAACATGTGGTGCACCACCTATTATCTAAGTAACCTGCCACATCTACATCTACATCTACAAACCCATGTAGAAAAGAACTTGACCCTACATATCATGTATACCTACTGTTGGTCCCTCTCAAATACCTGAGAACCCACTGAACTACCCTCCAGTGCTTCTTTCCCAGATTGGCCACAAACTTTTTGACAGCTCCCACTGCTTGGAAAAACTCAGGTCTAGTACATACCATGCACTTAACCTCATTATGTGAATTGGGACACTATTCTGTGAACTGTCCATCCATAGGTGTGCATACTGATTCTGCATCTTGTATCTTGAACCATGCCACTATCTTATTCACACAATCATCTAGAGACAAAATCAACCTGTGATCTTCCCTGTCTCTAGAAAAACTCATGCCAAAGAATCTTGTTGCTCCCAGATTCCTCATGACATACCTCTGAACTAACTTTACCTTTAGCTCAACAACACCCTGCATGTGTGACCCACAACAAGCATACACACCACATACAGTAATAGGATAATGTAGCTAATATTATCCAACCTGGTAAAGGAAACACAATGGTTAAACCTCCATTGTCCTGCAGCCTACTCAAGACCATATACCTTGGCCTTCCGTCTCACGTATCCATTCTCTCTATTCTTTAACCTGGCTGGAAACTCTACCAAATATACCATTTGGTTCTCTTCCAAAGAATTCATGCCACGCTCCCACTATTTCCTGGGTCCTACCTGCTTTGCTTCTTTAAAACTTCCTGGTTCTTGACCATCAGTGAGCAACAAGTAGTGTAAAGAAGAGGAATAATGAATTTGAGGCTTACTTACCCTTTCAGTCCTCCACATGGGCATTTGAGACTCCTTGACAGCTTGTTGTCTACCCAAAATCCATTCTAGTGACTGATGTTGGTCACCTCCTAATTTGCATCTAACCGACGTTGGTTTCATGCGACTGACCTGCCTACCGACGTTGGTTCCCTAACCAACATTAGTCGTCACCTTCTCGACACCACCAACTCCTCTGGTCTACACATGACTGACATCGTTGCCTATTTGATCGATCCTAGTTCTCACCTAACTGATGTTGGTACCTATGTTCTCCTGTGAGTGATGACCTTTACCTGTGAGCACACTTTGGATCAAAACCCTATCCAAATCTCCCTTGCTCTGCCCAAAAATGTCTAGCCCCTTGAGCTAATCTCTGTCCATCATCCCCTCCATAAACACCAAGGATTTCTAGTTGTTAAGTTTGTCAAACACATCTGTCTTCTGCTTAAAAACATGCATCTCCTTCTTGCTCTTGTGACCAAGCCTACAAAGCCACGTCTTTGCAATAGAAGAAGAATCAGTAATATAAGTAGATAGATAAAGGATACCTACTTTCTTACCACCTGCTAGTTCAAGTGCATCCACTGTGAGAGTTCCTATGCATCTCTCATGTTAGGGTGTGGAGCTAAAAGCTTCAACCGTTTGCACACACATGAAGAAAGGATGCTGAAGAACCAGAGCCACCGGCGTCGGCAGTATGACCGACGTCAGTCAGATGCAATGGAGAAGGAGACCGGCAACGGCAGAGAGTCGGCCGACGTCGGCAGCACCAGACAAGCAGGGACCGACGTCAGTCGCCTGTGCGGTCCAGAACTGCTGTTTACGAACAGTCAGTTAGTTAAACCGAGTGTTTGCATGCTAAGAGACTATTTTAAGTCGCGAGCTGTGTGTCTAATTTTAGTAGTTAGATGTCTATTTTTGTAACCATGGATTCCTATTTAAAGAACCATGAGGCATGTATTGTAATCATCATATTGATCAAGTAAGAGCATTGAAGCAAGCAAGGTCAAGGAGATCTACAGGTGTAAGGTCAAGGAGATCAGCTATAGCATTCAAGGAGGAATTGTAACTCAGGTTTTAGAGTTGGTTTTGTGTTGAGCAAGAGAGAGGGATGAAGGTCTTGAGGTGTGGCAAGCCTTTGAGGTGGAGGGAGAAGTGGCATCTTCCTTATTTGTATTTTCTTCTAGTATTATCTAATACAATTGTGTGTATTGTCTCTCAAATTCTTTGTTGTCTCATGTTTCTAGTTTCTTAATCATTTTGGTATAATTTTCTTGTTCAATTGCTCATATATAAGTAATCAATTGTGCTACCGTTGGACAAGGGGCCTCCTAACAGTTGGTATCAGAGCTACGGTTTGCAGGAAGCAAGTTATTGTTTTTTATTACAGGTCATTCACAGGGTTTTCTGATTGAGTGGGAGTTCAGCAATGGCAGAAGAAAGCAAGCTACGAATGGAGAAGTTTAACGGCAAAAATTATCAACACTAGAGGATGCAGATTAAGGACTATCTGTATCAGAAGGATCTGTACTTACCATTGGGTGGGGTTGCATGCAAGCCCACAGATATGAAGGATGAAGAATGGAGTGTTCTTGATCGGAAGGCTCTTGGTTCCATAAGGTTGAGTCTTGGAGCTTTTGTGATTTCCAGCTTATCACAGTGCAAAACAACGAAAGAGTTGATAAAGTCCTTGGCAAATTTATACGAAAAGCCCTCGGCTTCTAATAAGGTATACCTTATGAAGCAGCTATTTACTTTACAAATGCAAGAAGGAGGTTCGGTACATACTCATCTCAGTGATTTCCATGGTTTGGTAAACCAACTAGCTTCAGTCAACATTGTTTTTGACGATGAGGTAAAGGCTCTCTTGATATTATGTTCTTTGCCTGAAAGTTGGGATGGTATGGTTATGGCAGTAAGTAACTCTGCATCTGCTTCTAAAATCTTATAGGTTGATGATGTTGTGAGTGTGATTTTGAATGAAGAAATACGCAGGAGAAGCACAGGTGAATCATCAGGAAACGCTCTAAGTGTGGAAAGTAGAGGAAGGCAAAAGGAGAAGATTGAGCAAGGGAAATCAAGGTCGGGAAGGAGATCCGAGTCTAAAGGTATTACCTGCTGGTTTTGTGGAAAGAAAGGACATACAAAGAAGGAGTTTTGGTTGAGAGATAAAGAGAATCAACATGCAGGTATGGAAGAAGCAAAGGATGCAAACATTGTGGTACAGGATGCTCTCATACTTTCTTTGGATAGTCACGTAGGATCATGGATATTAGATTTTGGTTCATCTTTTCATGCATCCCCAAACAGAGATTTGTTTCATGAGTATGAACAGGGAGATTTTGGAGTTCTTTATTTAGGGGATGGTACACCTTGTCAGATAGTTGGCAAAGGGAAAGTGCAGCTGAGATTGCAGATTGACAGCACATGGGTGTTGAAGGAGGTCATGCATGTTCCAATTCTAAAGCAGAGTCTGATTTCTGTAGGAAGGTTGGGAGATGAGGGACGCACAATAACCCTCACAGCGGATTCTTGGAAGGTTACCAAGGGAGCACTTGTTTTAGCAAGAGGTAAGAAAGTAGGTACTCTTTATCTATCTACTTGTACTACTGATTCCACTTCTAGTGCAGATTCATATATGTGGTCTAGTAGGCAGGGTCACATGAATAAGAAGGGAATGGAAGTTCTTGACTCAAAAGGTATGTGTTCAAATTTAGAAGGCATGGATAGAATTCATTGCAGGAAAAGGAAATTTGAGGCTTTTGACAAGAACAGGGATGTCTTGGTGTTCATGGAGGAGATGAAGGCCTTAGAATAGTTACATGCAGTAAATAAATCTGAGCAGGGCAACATGGATATAGATTTGATCCAAGAAGAGCTCGTGGATGAAGAATTCATCACTCACGGGAACACACAGGCACCGATGTCGGTTACTTGGAACCGACGTCGGTCATCCAGACACCGGCTTCGGTCATGTGCAGACCAGCAGGGTCGATAGGTCAGACAGGAGAAGTCCGACGTCGGTCATTAGGACCGACGTCGGCAGGATGGACACCGGCGTCGGCCAGGGGTAACGACGTCGGCAGTCAGGATCAGTGCGGGGAACCGACATCGGTCGGGAGCAGACAGGGAGTTGGCCGAGATCGGTCACTGGAACGGATGTTGGGTGGATCTATGAGTCTCAAACACCCATACAGAGGTCAGAAAAGGTATGTGAACCTCATATTCATTGTTCGCCTTCTTTATATTGCTTACTGATAGTCATGAACTAGGAAGATGGAGGAAGCAATGCAGGTAGAATCCAAAAACAGTGGGATCTTGACATGGATGAGGAGTGTGAGTCCTTGGATTAGAGCCAAACAGGTACTTGTTGGTGGAGTTGTCAGCTGGATATAGAGGGATGGATTCCCATTTTAGAGAAGAGAGTGGATGGACATCTGAGACATAAGGCTATGGTATATGGTCTTGAGTTAGCTGCAGGGCAATGGAGGTTTGACCATTGTATTATATCTTTACCAGGTTGGATAATATTAGCTACATTATCTTGTTACTGTATTGTGTTACTTTTTGCAGGGTTGCATTTACAGGGAGTTTTATGAGCTAAGGGTAGAGTTGGTTCAGAAGTATGTCATGAAGAACTTGGGAGCAGCAAAGTTCTTGTGGCATAGGTGATAGATATAGCATCACAGGTTTGCGTGGTGGTTGGTCTTCAAGGGTGACTTTGAAGAGGGATACAGAGCTGAAGGAACAAAATAGATGGTGTACAGGTACAGGTATAGGTTGTAGCTGTTTATCTCCAAGTGGGAGATTGTTAGGGTGTGGAGCTAAAAGCTTCAACTGTTTGCACACACATGAAGAAAGGATGCTGAAGAACCAGAGCCACCGGCATCGGCAGTATGACCGACATCGGTCAGATGCAGTGGAGAAGGAGACCAGCGATGGCAGAGAGTCGGCCGACGTCGGCAGCACCAGACAAGCAGGGACCGACGTCGGTCACTTGTGCGGTCCAGAACTGCTATTTACGAACAGTCAGTTAGTTAAACCGAGTGTTTGCATGCTAAGAGACTATTTTAAGTCGCGAGCTGTGTGTCTAATTTTAGTAGTTAGATGTCTATTTTTGTAACCATGGATTCCTATTTAAAGAACCATGAGGCATGTATTTTAATCATCATATTGATCAAGTAAGAGCATTGAAGCAAGCAAGGTCAAGGAGATCTACAGGTGTAAGGTCAAGGAGATCAGCTATAGCATTCAAGGAGGGATTGTAACTCAGGTTTTAGAGTTGGTTTTGTGTTGAGCAAGAGAGAGGGAAGAAGGTCTTGAGGTGTGGCAAGCCTTTGAGGTGGAGGGAGAAGTGGCATCTTCCTTATTTTTATTTTCTTCTAGTATTATCTAATACAATTGTGTGTATTGTCTCTCAAATTCTTTGTTGTCTCATGTTTCTAGTTTCTTAATCATTCTGGTATAATTTCCGTGTTCAATTGCTCATATATAAGTAATCAATTATGCTACCATTGGACAAGGGGCCTCCTAACATCTCATCACCCAACTTTCCTGAAGAAATTAGCCACATCTTCAAGACTGGGACCTACATGACCTCCTTCAACACCCATGTGTTGGTTGTCTGCAATTTCAGTCGCACTTCCCCTTCGCCAAAACTTTGACAAGGCATACCAGCCCCTAAATAAATATTTCCAAAGTCTTCAAGGACCTTAACATGGAAAAATACTCTATTTTAGGCTGCATGGAAAGAGGCAATAAAATATATAAAAAAAGATTCTACTTTATCCAAGGAACATACCAGAGCATCCTATGCAACAACACCTGCAACATTTGCTTCTTCAGTTCCTTCATGATGATCTTTTACCAACCAAAAATATTTCTTTACCTGCTCTTTCTTTCCATAACACCGTAATTGACCATTCTTGCTTTTCAATTCCTCCATTCTTAGTGTATTTTCTTCTGCCATTGCTATACTCCCACTCAATCAGAAACCCCTGAGAGTGACCTATAATCAAACACAAACCTGCTCCCTACAACCTTAGCTCTGATACCACTTGTCAGGAATCTAGAACAACAAATAGCTCTGATTCCACTATTAGGACCTGGAAGCACAATTGATTACCATGTACAAGCAACTAGATGTAAAATTTAACCAAAAGTAACAAGTAACTAGAATTTATAAATAACACAGAATATGAGAGACAATACCCAATTGTATTAATACTCTTCCAAAAAAGAATTACAATGAAGAGACGTCACACTCTTCCACACCTTACAGGCTTCCGACACCAAGTGTACAGTGATTCACCTTCAAGAGCTCACTCTCTCTCAATCACGGTCACAACACACAACTCAAACATAGAGTTGGTGTTCACCTCCAACCAGTCAGTATCACTACTGCTAGTACCACCAGTAAGTGACAATCACTACCAGTCCAACCGAGTACTCCACGTACTCAAGTTTTAAGTACACCACGTACTCCAAGTAGATATCACTTGATCTTACTACATATTGTGTTGTTGACCTCCCTGATCTTGCACACCTACAAATCAACCTGGTTCTACACACCTGCAAACCTAGACCTCGTACGCACGCACACACACGCACGTGTACACACACACACACACACACACACACACACACACACACACACACACACACACACACACACACACACACACACACACACACACACACACACACACACACACACACACACAGATCAACCGATCTTACTTACACATGTAGATCTCCCATGAACTTGCAACAACCTGCAATTCAAATGATCTTACAATTGGAAGGATCTACCTTGCCTTCCTATATAGAACTCCTATGGAAGTAGGAGGAGCTACCCTTACTCTCTTCACACTGAAGGAGCTAACCAAGCTCAACTCTAACTAGCCCACTTTACAATACAGCCCATGAGTCTATTATATAGATCTCATGCAAACAATAATTAGACATCCAATTACAATAATTGGATCTACAACTCCAAGAATAAAATTAGCCTTTTACATGCAAACAACTAGTTCATTAACAAACTGTCCATTAAACTTGCAGTTCCAAAACCACACAGGTGACCGACGTCGGTTCCTATCTGTCTGGAGGTGACCAACGTCGACTGACTCCTGACCGATGTCGGTTGCCCTGCTCACTAGATATGACCAACATCGGTTGATCAGACCAACGTCAGTTTCTCAGCACCTCAGCAACCTCCTCCATGTTTGCATCATTGAAGCTTTTAGCTCCACAACCTAACATTGGATTGGTTTTTTATTTATAGGACTATGGAAGTGGGATACACCCTGTAAGGGGTAGAGATTTTAGAGTATCAGTTATCATCATATTAATGGTAGCCCCTAAGTCAACTAATACATTAGGTATCTCTCTCCTTCCTATAGTCACAATAATGATAGGGCTTCTTAGATCCCCATATTTAGGTAGGAGTATCTTTCTTGATAACAAGTCTATAAGTTTACCATCCACATGTATGGTCTTAGGGTATTTCCTTTTCTTCCTAGATTTTTAATTCATAAACCTTTTATTACTCTATTGAGTTATAAAATGTCCTTTATGGATTGTAATAGTGTAATATCTATGTTGAGTTTCCTTAATTCCTATATCAACTCAAAATATCTTCTACTCTGAGCTTTTTTAGGTCTTTCTAGGAAACGAATAATTAGAGGAGTTGTATTGTATTTTTAAATATATTTAGGCTCTTTCTTTAGGATTGTAAGATATTTAGGTTTGTCATTGGGAATCTTAGTAATGGTTATCATAGTATTTTTTAATGTCTTTTCTAATATGAGCTAAATGTTTTGTAAATTAATGACACACCAATAGTTTCCTCATACTCTGACCCAAAGACAAGGCATTCCTATCTATTTTTTGGATTTACCACAAGTTGAAAAAGTAATTTTGGTTAGCTTAGTTGTTCAATATGTGGTGTCTATGTATAATGGTTATGAATTAATTCTTGTTATCAAGGGTACCTTATTTGATTTTAATTTTAGCTGAGGAACTATGTTTCATTTACACATGGTTGTGGAATAAGATGGGGTATCCAAGGTTGTTAATGAGGTTGGGTAATCCATGGTTGTGGTGTCCATTCTTTTGGATCCCATTTTATTGGTCCCCATGCCTATTTATATGCCTACTCAATCCAAGGCATCATCCAAGGGTTGATAAGAGCTCTTGGTCTAAATTGGTTTTGATTCTAGTTGTTTAAAAATTGATCTCCCTACCTTTAGATAAAATTGAGCTATTATATAGGTTAAATGATTTATTTCAAATGGTTTCTTAGGGTTGGAAAGATGGAGAACTTTTTGGTGTCATGTTCATTTTCATCATAGATTAAACACATATCAATTCTATCCAAAGGATAGTCTCTAAAGGCATGTTTTGTTCTACACATAGGAAAATTTATAACTAAGGGTTCAGTGGAATTATTACCTTCAGCTTGTAAGCCATATAACATGGTGTTTATATCAACCAATATGTTTGTATTAATATTTTAGAATGCTTCCATTAATTGACTTACCTCATTTCCTCCTCTCCCTATTCTTGTCTTTCTAATGTTTGGATTTGTCTTGGAATAATTTATGCATAGTTTAGTGATTTGAGGAAGGGTCAAATTATCGATATCCTCTTATCCCATCAGGATTAGTGAATCCATAGTATCAACCTCCAGTCCTTTTAGAAAGACTATTTTATAAATATCTTTAGATAGTTCATATCCACATCTTCTATGGGTAAATAAAAATTAGTCAAGATAATCCTCTAATTTTTCATCTTCATTTTTTTTTATCCTAAAAACTTCTTACCTATTATTCCTCGCCCTACAATAGTCTTGAAATTTTCTAAGAATATTATTTTTGTGTCTTCCTATGAATGGTTGGAGTTTTGGAACAATCCCATGAACCATCTCATAACTCCTTCTTTTAGTGTAGAATTAAAGAGTTTCAACATTTGATTATCAATTTTTTATCCATTGTTATGACACATAATTTTAAACTCAAAGATAAATTGGTTAGGATTTTCTGTAAATTAACTTTTAAATGTGGGGAAAATGGATGGATCAATATTTTTCATGGTTGTTTTATCATCCTCCTCCAAGATAATGGGATTGGTAAAAGTCCTTCCAGGAAGATTATTCCTATCTCCTTGAGGTTTTTCAACATTTTCCTGATTGTCTCCCATTTCTCCCAAGTTAATGTTATCACATAGTCTAGAAAAAGGAGTGGTTCATCAAGATTTGTTGGAAGGTAGTTTAATTGAGATTCAGTGTTTTCTAACCTAGCTCTTATATGTGATGTTCTTTATTTAGAAGGTTGATCTAGAGGAGCTTGTGGTTCTAATTCTTCCCTAGCATGTGGAAATGTCTTTCCAACATTTTTATTTGGATCTTCAAGTTTTTATACTATTTCTTTGATTCTATGTCTAAATGATTAATCATACTGAGGGTCATTTAGAATGAATCTTCCCTAGGAATCTCTATTTATACTCATATATCTCTTTAAATTCTATAGAAGTTGATTTTTATGATTACGTTAAGTTATGATTATACCTTACTAAAACCTAAATTTAAAGTCCCCAAAAACAACACCAAAAATATTGGGTGTCATTTACCCCTTCATTTAATCAATCTAAGGTTGATGTCATTCATATCAAGGATGGTATCTAATGGCTATATAAAATAATTTAATTTGGTGGTTTGACTAAGATTTGTGTTTTATGGGGTTTTGATGGAGCAATTAATCCTAAGTTCTATTCTAACTTGATGAAGGTGAAAAATAGCTAATTTCTTGGAAATGAAAACACTCTATTACTAAATCAAAGACACACTTGATGGAATGGGAAACACACTAGCTAGAATTATAAACACATTTGTTGGCATTAGAAACACACTTTCTTTGAAGGATTTTAGAATTGAATTTAATTATTAATGAAATTCTCATATTTAAAGAAATCAATATTAATAGAAAGTAATTGAGAAACAAATGTAAATACATTTACATAGATGATCTTACAAGTTATCAATCCACACTTAGATATAATCAATCATATTAAAATTTCAATAAATAGTCAAATGACAGACATAACTACCACACAAGTCTTGGTTTCTTTGGGTGAGTGGGCCATTGCTCTCCCTTAGATCAAGATGAAATCAACTCAGTATTTATAGAATTGGTAAAATCTTCATTGATTGATGAAAAGAGTTAAAATTTGAAAATGATACTTATGATACTAATAATTCCTTACATGATCCATCTAAGAAGTAATATTAAATGATAATTTATTCTACTAAACTATTTTTTTGGTAGCCAAGATTACTTTGACAAACTAATAATATAACAAGATCATAATAGTGATCAACTAACCTATAAATTAGAAAGATGTGTTACAACTTCTCACACTCCAAGAAGGAACATTAGAAAATAGGGAAATGATTTTTTTTTTTTCAATCGATTACATCATTCTATATTTATAGTATTAGATTAAGTAACCCAAAATATCTTGTAGATATAATTGGTGTTATTTCAAAAAATTTAAAACTGGAAGTACTATAAGTAGAAAGCCTAAAAGTGGGTGTAGACATAATATAGAGATAACCTTCTCGACACTTTTGGCATATTTGAAGTTTCATCAAAATTTTCTTAGGCACGTGTTGGAGAAATGTTGGAGTTATATTGATAAGTTTAGGGGCTTCATGGTTTCACTCATCGAATGCCTATAGTACTCTAGATCTCTATTGTGAAAATCTAAAGCTTACTGATAGACTCTAGAGCTCTACTTATAAACTCTAAATATCTACTAATAAACTCTAGAGTTTTATTATAAAGCACAATATTTCTCTAGGTTCACTTGAAGGGTTAACTTTACAATACCAAAACTCTTAGTATTTTATTATAATCAATTATACTTCCTACATATGCAAACCTAGAGAACTAACCATGCTAATGTTAGAACATAATGATAGTAATGAGATACTTATACTCACACAAACCAACAAGATATAAGTATATATTTTTGAGTTTATAATAACCCTAATCTTTAAGATGTACAAAATTATCAATCCAAGATAATAGGTCAATATGTGTAATAGAGGTGATTATGGATATAATGATTCATAAATTGGACTCATCAGGGTATAATATTGGTGATTTGAAATATTATTGTTTCTTATACCACCACTTAAAAAACAAACAAACCTCTCTTATACGCTTACCTAAGACTTGACACTTACCTTACACACTCTAAAAAATTTAGCACCTCAAATATCCCCTACCTAAGCCAAAATATCTTTTTATCACCATCAAACATAATCACATGGGCTAAACCTATTCTTAGAAATAAGTACCTTACAGAACTAAGATGGCACAACCAACTTAGTTTGGACCTAACTATTTTATTTCCTTAAGAACTTGGTTGACTAGGATGACTATGTCAGCTAAAACATCAAAAGGGTTCAAGTTTAGATCTAAATATATAAACACATCATTTTAACCATTTTCATGAGAGATATAATATATTCATTCATTTGTGCTTATTTACAATATGCTCTTCCACCATTCTACTTGAGGAATCATTGCTTAGGGTTTACACTTGGAGAGAATAATCTTATCTTATAGAAAAGTCTTGGGTGCATAGGATAAGTCATATATCCTAGAGATATCCTATCTTCATGACCCGTATAAACCACAATAACCTCTTGAAAAACACCATTATCCAAAGGAGAGATTGTGCCTCAATAGTTTTGTCTTCAAGGTAAGCATTCCTAATTCTTATTCCTCTATTTGGTAGATAGAAGTAATATAAGCAATGGCTTATGAATGTATTTTTGTATCCATGCATTAAGATTACCTCTGTATTAACTTAATTGTAATTTTTATTTGCATGTTTACTTCTATGTTTATAATCCACATTTGTGCTACATGATTTGGTGAGTACTAAATTAGATTTACTTTACTTTGTCATTTAGTTTGTTAGAAACTATAGGACCTAACTAGGGTTATTGTGTGGTATTGCTTGACTAGAGGCTTTGGAAAAATCTCTAGTGATATTGTGTGGTAAGAGACCCCTTAGGTCTAGCAAATCCATATTGGTCATGACATCAATTGTCTAAATGTATCAACAAGTGGAAGGGATAGTGTGATTTATCTTCTTTAATCTGGGATTAATTTGTAGATCAAAATCACTTTGCATTATCAACATGATAAGCCTTGTTTTTATTTATGATTTCTAGACTTCTTGAAAGGCTTTTTGTACCTATGGAATCCAAATCTATGATTAGTGCTCTACTCCTAGTATTAATCATATGTTTCTACATGCTTAGAAACTCAATACTTAACTTTTGAACCACCCCTTGAATTGAATCCATCTCTATTTTTATAGAATAAAATTTGGTACCCTATTCCATAGTAATATTATCAAGTATCAAGTAATAATTTAGGTTTTTATGGATAGGGTCATAATTGTTTAGGAAGCCAAGGTTTTTATTGGGTGGAACCTAGGTCAAGGGGAGTTGGTTATACACCATGTTCTGGTTTTGGGTCACAATATTCTAATTTGAATTTAGAAGTCAACTAAGAGTTGGGAAATGAGATCAAGGTTGAATTAGGATAGGGAACATAACTAAGGATTTAATTATTTATCTATGTTGAAATATTCTTCATAATGTAAAAGTAGCGTATTAATATTAGTAACTCTATAGAGGAAAACCACAATCATGGGGTCTAGGGCATTATTGTACATTTCAAGAGCCAATGCCTATTTAGGTTGGTAATTAGTTTTAATATTGATATAAATATTTTAAAATATAGCATTAAAGTACCTATTTGGCTCATTAGTTTTTCACTACATACTAAAAAATGTTGATAAACAACACATGCATTAGTGACTTGGCCAACTGTGCTAAAAAGGGGTATTAGTAATGGGTCCAAGATGTAATGGAACCATTTGGAATATTAAAAAAACATTAATAGGCCACATATTTCAATGTGAATGTAAATATTCTACAATCCTTGTCTTCATGGGTTACATTCAATATTCCCAAAGTGGTTTTAAAGGCCTTGATATGGTCTTTTATAGTCCTTCCTCACAAGGGAGAAAATGAAGGTAGATACTTATCAGGTTTTCTATATAAATCATGGAAAAATCTAATAATATTGATATAAAAACCTCTTATCTAGGTTGGATCCTAAATAAGAACTTGTTTTTATTATTGGTATTATGGTATCTTATTACTCATGCTTGCTAGGTTTGTCCTATGTGGGGATTTGTCCCACGTTGCCTAGTTCAACTTATACATTGTTTTACCTTGACTATATAATCAAGTGATCTCCTCTGTAATATACATGATTTTACATGATTTATAATCCTTTTCAGATCTCATTATGTGTATAGAAATTATTTATTTAAAACTAGTTTTCTCCTTTTGAGTATATGTTGAAGCATCAATGTATGTAGTAATGAACCATTGGAGAGATTTTGGTTGAATAATTTTGATAAATATCTCATGGTATCATAACCACCCTCTAATATTCATTACTTAGATCATAGGTTTATTGACCTTATGGATCTATCATTGCTTTCTCAACTCACAAAACCAGATCTAGCTATTTGATTGGATCTGGTTTTGAAGACTCTTGGCAATACATACATATTGTTTGGATATGATGTTAAAGGTACTATATTTGATATCATCCTATACTAAATGAAATAAAATTAAATTATTTTTTCATTGGATCAATGACAAGATTTGTTGGATGTCACATTTTGTAATGTGAGGGCCATATTTATAGAAGCAAGGTCTGATAGAGTTATCATTGCCTTCTCCCAACTAACTTAGACTCTCCTCTTCCATGACCTGATCTATCTTCCATGGCATGATCTAATTTATCAACCTTTTTGATAATTTAGTCCAGTGTTGATTCATTTTACTCATCATTAGTTATTTGTTTAATATTTACAATGGATGACTATGTTTTATCAACCAAATTAGCTTTGTTTGCTTTATTTTGATCAGGGTTTATATTATTGTTTTGGCATGGTGGTGAAATGAAGATAGGGTGGACATAGTAGTATGGATGATCTAGTGGTTTTGGGTGGTAAATGCACCAATAATCTGTGGGGAAGAGGATCTAGGCTTAGTTAGATCTGAGAAGCATAGTGGTGAGAAGGATGTGCATAGTGGTAGTTGGATCTGAAAATGTAAGCCTTTGAGTGATCCATTACTCCTTTTAATCATACCATGTATGATTAAAAAACATCCTTATATGAGGAGTCACACCATAAACTAGCTGGGTTGTAGGTCAGTTTTATTCCTTTAACCAAGATTCAGGGATGCTAGTTAATATGTTCCATTTTTTTAGAATCTGCATATACGTGCAAGGCTTTTGATTCTATTTATTAATTAATTATATATAAAGTTTATGTACTTTATTAGGATATAATTAATTTAGAGTTTTTTTAGCTATGGAAAATACTTTTAGAGGACTTGTGTATTAGTAGTTGGGTCAAAATAGAAAAATTCTGATACCATGAAAGAGTGATGAAAACTCTTCAACCAAAATCTCTCCAATGGCTCATTACTACAACCATTGATATTTGAGAATATAATTAAAAGGATAAAACCAATTTTAAATTAATAATTATTATAAACACAATGAGATCTAAAAATTATTATAAATCATGTATATTACAAAGAAGAGCACTTGCTTATATAGGCAAGGCAAAACAATATACAAGCTAAACTAGGCAATGTTGAAACAACAAAGCTTTGATACCATGAAATAGTTATCAAAACTCTTTAGTAAAGATCTTTCCAATGGATCATTACTACAACCATTGATTCTTTAGAATATATTCAAAAGGAGAAAACCAATTGTGAAAAAACAATTGTTATACACATAATGAGATCTAAAAAGGATTATAAAGCATGTAAAAACATATATATTATAAATAAGAACACTTGATTATATAGGCAAGGGAAAACAATATACAAGTTAAACTAGGAATTTTCTAAATAACAAATCTCTAATACCATGAAAGAGTTATCAAAACTCTTTAGCCAAGATATCTCTAATGGCTCACTACTACAGCCATTGATACTTCAACATATACTCAAAAGGAGAAAACTAATTATAAATAAATAATTCTTATACACACAATGCGATCTAAAAATGAATATAAAGCATATAAAATCATGTATATTATGAAGAAGATATATTTCTTATATAAGAAAGATAAAACAATAGACAAGCTAAACTATGGAGATCAATTGCTTAATAAGATACTCTAACACCCCCCTCAAGTGAAGCTAGGGGATACAAATAAAAGATGCAATGTGAATCCACATGTTCATATGGATGTTAATCCATCATATCACTTATACAAACATTTTCTCATCACTCCATCCATTCATTAATATGGGGGGTGTGATGTACATTCTACTTCTTGGTGTTGAGCATTCCTTGCACATGTAGTACTTTTTTGTACTTTTATCACCACTAATAGTCTTCTTGATTGAATCTATTTTGGTGAAGCCCAATGTTAATTATTTTATGATCGATTAGTGGATTTGGACCACTCATGCATATTGATTTATTTTTCAACTTATGAGTACTTGGACTACACACTTCTCCAGTGTCATCTTTTGGGGGCTTTTTAGCTCTCTCTTCTTCTTTTCTCTCTTTTGGGGGGGTGTTTTTCCTATAGGTTTGTCTCTCTTTTTCTCCACTTTAAGAGAGTTATATGTATATGTTATACTTTTTTGAGTGTATTATATATATTTCCTTTATACATGGGATCTTATTTAGGTACTTTATTTTTTAGAACCCATATGAGGACTTCTTACTTGACTCCATGCCTTTCTTAGTGATTCTTATAGTGACATCAGTGTGATATCCCTACTAGTGACACTAGTGTGGCATCCCCACCAGTCTTTATGATCACTTATCAACATCTTATTAAATAGTGTGAAAGAGATGCTTCATTAGGTTCATTAGTCTACCAAGTATTTTAAAGTGGAGTTCTTATGTTCAATGATCCTTATATTCAGCACCATTCCTACTTTGACTTGGTGGTTATAACAACTTGACATCCATGTACTTCAGGATGATGTATTGGCATCCATAGGGACATGTGGATTCACGCTAAATCTTTTATTATTATCCCCTAGATTCACATGAGAGGGGGTGTTAAATTATCTTATTACTCATGCTTTTTTAGGTTTGTCTTATGTGGGGATTTATCCCACATTACCTAGTTGAGCTTGTATATTGTTTTGCCTTGCCTATATAAGCAAGTACTCTTATTTCTAATATACATGATTTATAATAATTTTTAGATCTCATTATGTGTATAAATATTATTTGTTTAAAATTTATTTTCTCCTTTTGAGTATATGTTGAAGCATCAATGGTTTTAGTAATGAGCCATTACAGAGATCTTGGTTGAAGAGTTTTGATAACTCTTTCAGTTGGTGAGCCATTGAGAGTAATGAAAGATGAGGCTATATTTTTGTAGAGAATGATTGGGCTCAAGTTTATCTCCTAATTCCCTTATCAGACTTAACTCTTCTATATATTTTTAAAAGTGAAAACATCAAGTTATTATATGAGGTAGAGCTAGTTAATTTCTAGGCACTTCTAGTACAACTCGGGTGATTATTTTCAAATAGAATAGAGATAAAGCTTAAGGATACCATCTTATATCACCATATTTGAGTACCTATTGATTTTTATTTTATACACACCATAAATATATTTATGAGATAGCCTCTTATGTTTTAAGATCAATGAAAAGATTTCACTCTAATGCATGAGTTACAAGGTATTCAATTTTATAGCAACCTATTGGTGGAATAACATTGAGAGAAGTAGGTTGTTAACCATAGATAGTTAAACTATGGATGATCCTAGATTTAATTAAAGTGGCTGGAAGGATTATGGTTCTAACTAAGGTGGGTAGGATTCTCAAAATAAACTCAAAAAGAAGGAAAGGAAGGATAGAGAAGAGGCCCGTGGACCACACAAGATGAAAACCTTTGAAGAACAACACTTGAACTAAGGTAAGAAAAGAAATTATAATACCAATATTTGTTTTAATATTTTGTATCACACCAAAAATAAAACATAATAAGGATTAAAAGGAACCAAAACATAGTAAACTTGAATATGCAAAATTAAAGGTTGTCATATCCACTAGATTACTATTGCACATGTACAAAAGAGGATTATAATTAGCATGAAAAATCCATTAAAATAAGATATATATTAAATTGAATAACTATATCATAAATATAAATCATACATTATCAAATAACTATGAGAACAAAATCAGAGCATGTCCCATAGAGTCAACAAATTTGGAGAAGAACCAATATTTGCACATAAAAACTAATTCATGCAGAACTTCTCAAAATTTCCTATTGATCTTAATAGCCAAAATTCTCATCCTTTTGGGAATGGTAAGATACAAGTATAAATATATTGGTATGGGCAATTCCTTGTCTCTAAAGCATAGTCTAAATTTACATGTTAAAAAAATAACGCCATATGCTAACCTTATGCAAAATATGCATGTACAATGTTAATTGATTAGAATAGAATCTAGCAACTAAAAAAACAATGTATACATGTTATAAAAATTTGGAATTGAATTTATATCCTACTTTAAACATGCAAATACATATTTATTATTATATTGGTGTTGATGTGGCACCACTAGCTAAAGAAGGTGTTTGAAATGGTAGAACTAAAGTTGTAGTTGAAGTAGTTTTTGAAACTAAAGATAAACTTGAAGTAAAAAATAGAAGTTCTACATAAGCAAGATAAGTTTGAGTTTACAGTAGTGCGTATCTAGGTGTAGACATCCAATTCCTAACACTATTTGTGTTGAAATTGTCAATCTTACTCAATTTGCACATAAATGCACATTTTAGGTCAAAATCCATAAAATGCATTAAATAGTTCGAGATTGTCATTTACAAGTGTCAATTTATGCTAATGTATCCCTAAATAGGACAAATAATTTTATGTGATAACTAATTTTGATCAGATCGTTTCAAGTCAAAATGATGATTTTGCCTTTTTGTACTTTGGATCACTCTTTTCTTTTAATTCATTAGTACACATCATGTACCTTTATTATTTTGTGTCAGCAACATCATAAACGAGTAGTTCCAATACATATAACATTGCCTTAAAATTCCTCTTGAGTCAAATTATGACTTAGTAATATGACTTTCTAACTTTTTTAATTAATTTAGGGTCAATTTCCAAAGATTTGCACAAATATTGATTAATATTGTTTAAGGCTAATTAAGTCAAATCAAGAATTTAAGCGGATTTTGTTAGGGTGTGGAGCTTAAAAGCTTCACTAAGGAGCATTCATTATCAGGTTCGGGTCTACACAGACACCGGCGTCGGTCAGGAGCGACCGACGTCGGTCACAGGCAGTTACAGAGACGCCGACGTCGGCAGAGGGTTGGCCAACAGCGGTCACAGACAAGCAGCAGGAACCGACGTCAGTTACCTGCGTGTCCAGAAAGCTATTTCCGTGGACAGAAGAGAGTGTTTGCATTATAAGTTTGAGTTGAAGACTCAAGCTCGCGTCTCTATTATTGGCATTACTATTTTTAGAGCCCTTGTTCAAGTGGCTTAACTGCTTGTTGGATGTACATGCTCAAGTCTCCTAACTCTATATGTAGAATTAGATCTTCCTAGCTTATTGTAGTTTTGTAGTGGATTATTGTAGTTGGGTGAATTATTGTAATTCATTGTGTGAGAAGAATAGTACAGAATTGAATCAATCTAGGCTTGTTGGAGTTGATTGTTCTTGAGAGAGAGAGCTCTTGAGGAATAGAGATCTATTGAGAGATCTATACATCTAGGAGAGGTGTGGAAGAAAGAAGCTTTCTTCAATTGTATTCCTTTTGTAAAGAGTTTGTTAATACAAGTTTTCAGAGTGTTTTCTTGTATCTCTTGTTCTTGCTATTATCATTCTAATTACTTGTCAATCTGATTTAATTCTGCGTTCATTGCTTTCACAAGTGTAATCTATTGTTGGTTTGATCCCCCAACAAGTGGTATCAGAGCCTTGGTTATAGGTTCAGAGCTTGATAATTGGTATCAAAGTTCAGGTTCACTAACAGGTGGTTCAGATCTATGTAGTGTGTATTGATTACAGGTTCTCACAAGAGTTTCTGCAGGGATTTCTGTTTGAGTGGGAGAAGCAATGGCAGATGAAAGTAAATTGAGAATGGAAAAGTTCAATGGCAAAAATTACCAACACTGGAGAATGCAGATAGAGGACTATATGTATCAGAAAGATCTCTACTTACCGTTAGGAGGTATTGCAAAGAAGCCCAAAGACATGGAGGATGAAGAATGAGAAGTTCTTGACAGAAAGGCTCTGGGTTCTATAAGACTGAGTCTAGCATCCACTGTGATATCCAATTTATCACAGGCAAAGTCTACGGTAGAGTTGATGACTACGTTAGCAAATTTGTATGAAAAACCCTCAGCTTCCAATAAGGTATATCTTATGAAGCAGTTATTTAATTTGCATATGAATGAAGGTGGATCTGTTTCTACTCATCTAAATGATTTCAATGGAATTGTGAATCAGTTAAGTTTAGTGAATATAGTGTTTGATGATGAAATAAAAGCTCTTTTGATATTATGTTCTTTGCCTGAAAGCTGGCATGGTTTAGTAATGGCAGTAAGTAATACTACATCTGCATCAAATATTTTTAAAGTAGAGGATGTTGTTAGTGTTATCTTGAATGAGGAAATACGCAGGAAAAGCACAGAAGAGGCATCTGGGAACGCTTTAAGTTTTGAGAGCAGGGGAAGGTAGAAAGAGAAGAGCAAGAAAGGCATATCAAGATCCAAGTCAAAGGGGAAAGGCAGATCTAAATCTAGAAATGGCAGGAGGCCACAATGCTGGAATTGTGGAAAGATGGGGCACATAAGCAGAGATTGTTGGTCAAAGCCTAAGGAGGACAACCAGCACGAAGGAAAGGAAGAAGCCAAGATTGCAAGTATTGCACAGGATGCTTTAATTTTCTCTCTGCATAATAATATAGAATCTTGGGTATTAGATTCTGGTGCATCTTTTCATGCTACTCCTAATAGGGAATATTTCAGTGACTATATCCATGGAGATTTTGGAATAGTGTATCTAGGGGATGATGAGCCCTGTAAAATAATTGGCAAAGGTAAAGTGCAGCTGAAGATGCAGAATAGCAACACATGGGTGTTGAGAGATGTGATGCATGTTCCTAGCTTGAAGATAAATTTTATTTCTGCAGGAAAGTTAGGGGATGAGGGTTGTATAGTAACTCTCACAGCAAAATCTTGGAAGGTGACCAAGGGTGCACTTGTTATGGCCAGAGGTAAGAGAGAAGGTACTCTCTATTTGTGTAATTGTGTTACTAAAAAATCTCCTTCTGTATTATCTACTTCAGATGTGGACGCTAAATTGTGGTACTCAAGGCTTGGCCACATGAGTGAGAAGGGGATGTCAATTCTTAAGTCTAAAGGTATGCTTTTAGATTTAAAAGGCATAGATCTAGAGTTTTGTGAGCACTGTGTATTTGGAAAATAGAAAAGGGTTAGTTTTCTCAAAACTGGGTCTACTAAGAAGAGGCACAAGTTGGAGCTTGTTCACACAGACGTGTTGGGACCGGCTCAGATTGCTTCCATTGGAGGATCACAGTACTATGTATCTTTCATAGATGATGCCACAAGGAAGGTATGGATCTATTGTGTTAGAAATAAATATGACGTATTTGAGACTTTTAAAGTTTGGAAAGCTATGGTTGAGAATGAAATAGGTAAAAGATTAAAGTGCCTGAGATCAGACAATGGCGGTGAGTTCTACAGTCATAAGTTCAAAGATTATTGTTACATGCATGGAATCCATAGGCAAAGGATGGTTCCAAGGACACCTCAGTAGAATGGTATTGCTGAAAGGATGAACATGACAATAATGGAGCATGCAAGATGTATGAGATTGCATGCCGGCTTGCCCTTACAGTTTTGGGCACAAGCTGTTGACACTGCAGTGTACCTGATTAATAGAGGACCCTCTACAGCTCTGGATGGTGGTATTCCATAAGAGGCATGGACAGGTAAAAAGGTTGATCTCTCATATCTCAAAGTTTTTGGTTGTGAAGCCTTTGTGCATATAGATAAGGAAAATAGAAAGAAGCTTGATGCTAAGTCTATGAGATGCACGTTTATTGGCTATGGCTCAGATGATTTTGGTTATAGATTGTGGAATCTAGAAATTAACAAGGTAATCAGGAGCCGTGATGTTGTTTTCAATGAAAGAGTGATGTATTATGATCAGCTAAGGAAGCTGAATCAGTCTGAGCAGAGCAATGGTGAATTGGATGAGGTGAAAGTCCAAGATGAGCTCGCAGGAAAAAGAAATAATCACTTGTAGGAAAACACAGAGACCGACGTTGGCAGGTTAGGAACCGGCATCAGCAGGACAGAAATCGGCGTCGGCCATACAGAGACCGATGTCAGCCGTACAGGTACCGAGGTCGGTCAGGAAGAATCGACGTCGGCCAGTAACAGGTCTGGAGGTGACCGAGGTCGGTCACTGTCAAGGAATTTGGGTGGACAGCATGTTGTGGATGAGTCTCAGACACCCATCAGGAGGTCAAAAAGGGTGAGTAAGCCTCCAATTAGATATTCTCCTTCTTTATTTTATTTATTGCTAACTGATGGTGGAGAACTAGAGAGTTTTGAAGAAGCAATACAGGTGGAGTCCAAGAGTGAGTGGGAGCGTGGCATGGTTGAGGAGTTGGAATCCTTAGGAGAAAACCAAACATGGGATTTGGTTGAATTGCCAGCTGGTAAGAGAACACTTAAGAACAGATGGACCTACAGGTTGAAGGAAGGTGAGAATGGACAGATGAGATACAAGGCTAGATTAGTGGTAAAAGGATTTGCACAAAATCCAGGTATCGACTTTGGTGAGATTTTTTCTCCTATTGTTAAAATGACTTCAATAAGGGTTGTATTGTCTTTGGTTGCTTTTGAGGATTTGCATCTTGAGCAGCTAGATGTTAAGACAGCATTTCTTCATGGAGATTTGGATGAGGAAATATATATGGAACAGCCAGAAGGATTCGAGGTCAAGGGTAAGGAGAAGTTTGTGTGCAGGTTGAAGAAAAGCTTGTATGGCCTCAAGTAAGCTCCTAGGCAATGGTACTTAAAATTTGACAGGTTTATGACTGAGCATAGCTACAGTAGGTGTCAATCAGACCATTGTGTGTATTTCAAGAGATTTGATAATGGTAGATATATTATTCTATTGTTGTATGTAGATGACATGCTAGTTGCAGGGTCTTACATGCAGGATATCTCAGAGCTTAAGGTGAAATTAGCTCAAACATTTGCTATGAAGGATTTGGGAGCAGCAAAGAAAATCCTTGGCATGAGCATTAAGAGAGATAGAAAAAATCACAAGTTGATATTGTCTCAAGAAGATTATGTGGACAAGGTGTTAAAACGGTTCAATATGCAGGATGTTAAACCGGTAAGTACACCTTTGGCTGGACATTTTAAGTTGAGTAAAGAACAATGTCCTAATTCATATGATGATGTAGAGTACATGAGTAAGGTTCCATATTCTTCCACAGTAGGGAGTTTGATGTATGCAATGGTGTGTACTAGACCGGATATTGCCCAAGCAGTGGGAGTTGTAAGTAAGTATATGGCCAATCCAGGTAAGGAACATTGGAAAGCAGTTCAGTGGATCCTTAGATATCTGAGAGGAACCAGCAGTAGGCACTTGTGCTATGGAGGTTCAGATACTTCTCTACATGGTTATGTGGATTCAGATATGGCAGGTGATTTGGATGGCAGGAGGAGCACTACAGGTTATGTATTTACTGTAGGTGGAACGGTGGTTAGCTGGGTATCTAAGTTACAGAAGGTTGTTGCATTGTCAACTATAGAAGCAGAGTATATTGCAGCCACAGAAGCTAGCAAGGAGATGATATGGATGACACGGTTCATGGATGAGCTTGGTAGGGAGAATGAGAGTTGCAGATTGTATAGTGATAGTCAGAGCATAATCCATTTGGCTAAGAATTCAGCCTTTCATTCAAGAACAAAGCACATACAGCTAAGGTATCATTTCATACGACAGGTATTGGAAGATGGTGAGTTGAAGCTGGAGAAGATCCATACAGATAGGAATCCTGTTGATATGTTAACCAAGCCGGTTACAAAGGAGAAGTTGAATCTTCATTCAACTTCTGTTGGTCTTCATGATTGAGTTAAAGATGGAGGAGCTAGAAGATATTGCTGTACAGGTATTGGTGCAGCTGTTTATCTCTAAGTGGGAGATTGTTAGGGTGTGGAGCTTAAAAGCTTCACCAAGGAGCATTCATTATCAGGTTCGGGTCTACACAGACACCAGCGTTGGTTAGAAGCGACCGACGTCGGTCACAGGCAGTTACAGAGATGCCAACGTCGGCAGAGGGTCGGCTGACGGTGGTCACAGACAAGCAAAAGGAACCGACGTCGGTTACCTGCGTGTCCAGAAAGCTATTTCTGTGGACAGAAGCGTGTGTTTGCATGATAAGTTTGAGTTGAAGACTCAAGCTCGCGTCTCTATTATTGGCATTACTATTTTTAGAGCCCTTGTTCAAGTGGCTTAACTGCTTGTTGGATGTACATGCTCAAGTCTCCTAACTCTATATGTAGAATTACATCTTCCTAGCTTATTGTAGTTTTGTAGTGGATTATTGTAGTTGGGTGAATTATTGTAATTCATTGTGTGAGAAGAACAGTACAAAATTGAATCAATCCAGGCTTGTTAGAGTTGATTGTTCTTGAGAGAGAGAGCTCTTGAGGAATAGAGATCTATTGAGAGATCTATACATCTGGGAGAGGTGTGGAAGAAAGAAGCTTTCTTCAATTGTATTCCTTTTGAAAAGAGTTTGTTAATACAAGTTTTCAAGGTGTTTTCTTGTATCTCTTGTTCTTGCTATTATCATTCTAATTACTTGTCAATCTGATTTAATTCCGCGTTCATTGCTTTCACAAGTGTAATCTATTGTTGGTTTGATCCCCCAACAGATTTTCCATGGAGGTTGTTGATTATTTCAATATTGGAAATTGATTCTTAATATCTGCATTACCTAGTGACATCATCTATGGGGTGGCATCCATAAGCCATAAATGTATAGAATTTTAGGATTATGGGTTGATCATGCCTCTTTAATGCCTCCTATACCTCATTAATGCGCCTTCTTCCCAAATCATGATGAAGATATTTATGGATTTAATTACAAATATTAGATTAATTCATGGCCACACATCTTGATCTTGAGATAGATGGTCATGGTTGATCCTGATCAAATTAGAAAATCTATAAATAGGAGGGCATAAAACATCAATTTAATCTCAATTATTGCAATGTTGATAAAATATCTTCACAACTCATTTGTGTTTTGATTATTGTATTATTGATATTTGGATTATCTTCAGTTGATAGGCAACTAGATAGCTTCAATATCATGAACCTAGGTTTTATGGAGTGTTCTTGAGACAGGAGTTTTTCCACCATTGTTGATGAAGACAATAGTGCTTGAACAAGGGGGGAACATGTTTTTGAGCCACTTTTGAGTAATGGATTCACTTGGAAGGTAATGGTTTAATTTATTTCATTTTTATCTTATTGTTATTATCAAACTCCGTATGAATAGATTGGCTTGATTTAGTTAGCTCTATGCATTTTTCTTTGATTTCTTGGACTAAAACTTGACTAATCATTTCTCATAATCCACTCTACATTTTGGCTTGCTCGGTGGGACACGCACCCCTCTCTATGTAAGGAAGACACTTTAAAATTTCTAAAAATCCATTTTTATTATTAAATAGTCTTTAAACACCATTTTTATGCTTCTTTTCCCATGCTTTGTATGGACTCATAAGTCACACAGTGACCACCTACAGTTCTGATAATTGCTAATGATTTGGATACAGGGGAAAACCCATGTAAAAATTATCTTTGTGAGTATTTGTCTAGTTTGTTTCTAACAAATTGCATGATTTAAGTATTTTATTTGAACCTAAGCATGATATAAAAGCTTTCTTTTAGATATTTTATACTATTTTAGGCTTGCTAAGTTTTTGTTAAAAAATATTTCTTGTATAAGTTTTTTTGATAAAATTCAAGTTTATAGGGTTAAATTTGATTTTTAAGTCTCTGGTCTAGTTCTATTTCCTTGATTTCACAAGTTTCATTTGAAATTTTTGTGCTAATCAAGCTAACAAGTGCTTTTGACAAGAATGTTGATGCCTTTAGGTCGATAGATGACCACCGACAGTTAGAATAACAAATGATGGTTGATAAAACATTGAATACAAAGTAGTCAAAGTAACAATCAATGGTCAAGATAACCACTGATGATCAAAGTGACCACTGATGGTCACTATGTTTTTTTCAAATACTCAAACTCAAGATCTCAATTTGCAAAGTTACCTCACACATAAATTAGCTTCAAGGATAAACAAAGTTCTAATCTTTTTCCTATAGGTATCATTTGAAGGAAACCAAGTCATGCTTAAATTATATCTTTTGAACTCTAAGGGTGTTTAAAAATAATCAAAATCTTTCATTTGGTGCTTAATAAAAATTTTAGGGTGTTTTATTGAATAGTTTTTTGTGGTTGTTTCTTCCAAGTTTACAACTTAAGGCCAAGGGGCCAAAGAACATCACCAATCTTTTTTATTTAAGTGAGTTAAATTATAAACATTTCAAAGTTTGTCTTCAAAAGATCATTTCTTTTTTAGAATTGATTGGCAAAAAGAAAGATTGTACGTGTATGCTCTCCCACCCATCTCCTTTAGGTAACTTGTGGGATCAAAAGTGCCATCTTTATTATAAATTAACTTAGTCAAAGGTGTAAAATATAAGTTGTCAAGGCTCTCCCCAGGATACTAATGGCTTGGGTGATCTAGAAACAACCTTAAATCTCTTTTACTTGTATTTTATTTTTTTATTTTGGCTTATGAGGGGGACTTCATTACCTCCCATAGGTTCTGTAAGGAAGCCTTGACCCAAGAATTCATCTCCCAACATTGTCTTCAACACCTCTCCATAGGGAGGTATATAAATTGGGATCGTCCCACTAGGATCAAAGGTTTGAATGGTTAAACCTTCTCCTATCACTAGGGACAAGCTTGGGACATATGATCATGTTGGATATTGAACTACACTGAGCAAGTGACAGATGTAGTGGTTGTAAAAAGGGCAAGACATTTTTACAACAAGACTAATGATATAGAACCAATTAACATGTTGTTTCTCTTGAATTTTGATGTGAAATTCTTGTGTATGGGATCCATCTAAAAACATATGAAAACCTGCTAGTTTAGTTAACCCCACATTGCCACACCTTGTCAGTTCAGGGCTTAAGATGATTAATTAGTTGATTTGTATTTGTCTTAGATTACTTGGTCTTGTTTTGGGTCAAGAATGCTCATTAAAATAAACATCATAAAAAAACACTTTATCCACAAATTTCTTGAACAAGGAGGTTTTACACTGCCCAAGTGAAAATCAATCTTTTCCTTGTTCAAAATTATCATCATAAACATTGTGTCATCTTGGTCTAATTGATGTAGTTATGTTGACCATTTTAATCTAAACCATTTTCCAAATTTTCTTAAGTCCATTATTGATAATTCACATTCAAAATTGAACCTTTCTAAGTTCTAAGGGTTGATGTGTTAAATTGGGTTCACCATTTTCACATTAAAGTTATTTTAACTTGGGTTTAATTTTCTATTTTTTGAATTAAGGGATGTTTTATAGACTCACAATCACAATTATCATCTTGGTATACTTATATCATCTTGTTCATCACTCATGATTTGAGTCCTAAAACACATTTTATACTATCCCTCCTTCCTATCACCATGTGGTGATATTGTACTACCCATTTGGTTTTAGTTTTATACTTAAGAATTCTTGCATGTTTTCACATCATGAGTTTTTTAGTTCTCATTATCTTCTTTGTAATCTAGAGAGCTTTCTTCTAATTATCTAGTATCAACTCATCGAAGTTAAACTAGATTTCACGGTATTGATGTATCTTAAAAGTCTATGTTTTAAGGTACTAGTGACACTCTAAGTGTAGGCATACAATTCCTAACACCATTTATGTTTAAATTGTCAATGTTACTTGAATTGCACTCAAATGCACATTTTAGGTCAAAATACATAAAACACCTTAAATGGTTTGAACTTGTCAGTTACAAGTGCCATTTTAGGTCAAAGTATCCCTAAATAGGGCAATGCATTTTATGGACCAACCAACTTTGATCAGATCATTTCAAGTCAAAATGACCATTTTGCCATTTAGTGCTTTGGATCACTCTTTTCTTCTAATTTATTGGTACACATCATGTACCCTTTTTTATTTGGTGTTGGCAACATCCTAAATGGGAATATAGCACCAACACATCTAACATCACCTTCTAGTTCCACTCTAGTAAAACTATGACCTAGTAATATGACTTTCTGAGCATTTTGATTAATTGAGGGCCAATTTTCAAATAATTGCACAAATGTTGATTAACCTTGTTTAAGGATAATTAATCCAAATCAAGAGCTTAAGTGGATTTTCCATGAGAGTTGTTGAATATTTATTTTTGAAAATTGATTCCTATTAACTACATCATCAAGTGACATCACTTCTTGGGAAGACATCCCTAGCCATAAATACCATAAATATCAAGATTATGGGTCACCCATGCCTAGTTAATGCCTCCCATGCCTCTTCAATGCCCATTCTTCCAAGGTCATGATGAAGACAATTATGGATTTAATTCTAAATATTAGGATTATCCATGGTCACACATCTCAATCTTGAGATGGATGGTCATGGTTGATCCTAACCAATCTCAAAAATCTATAAATAAGAGGCCATGGATGTGAATTCGAATCTATTTTGGTGCAAGAGTATTGTGATCAAATATATTCAAGGCTTGAATATTTCAAAGTTATAATGTTGAATTGTTTCCAATGGATTTTACATTTGATCATAGATTTTACTTGTAAGCTTCATTGATAGGCTATTTTAGTGATTTGGAATCATGAGCCTAGGTTTTGTGGAGTATTCTTGAGGCATTGGAGGATCTTACCACAATTGTTGATAAAGATAAGGATGATTGATTAAGGGAGAACATGTTTTTGAGCCACATGGTTATGTTGAATCCATTTGGGAAGGTAATATGGTATTGCTTTTTTTCATTTGTTTATTGTTATCCTTTGTAATTACCATAGGAATAGGTAGGCTTGGTTAGTTAGTTCGTTAGGTATGTTTCATTATTTATGGACTAATTCTTGACTAACTTACTTTTTAATCCTCTCTACATCTTAGCATGCCTGGTGGGACTAGACACGTCTCACACCTAAACAAGATCACTTTGCAAGTCTAAAATATCAATTTGGACCCTTAAAACTTATGCAAATTGATTTTCTAGCTTTAATTTTCCATTTTTGTTTGCCACAATTTTACATAGTAACCAATGTCAGTAAGTGATATCAACATTGGTTACCTAACGTTGGTTAGCAAAACTAACATCGGTTAGGTCATAGTTAGCCAAAGTAACCATTGTTGTTTGTAATAATTGACGTCAGTCACTATTTTTTTCTATAAACATAGACTTGAGAACTACTTTTTCAAAGTTCATTATTTCAAGGTAAAAAGAGATTCAACACTAATGGACATGCTGACATTTTTTCTGTAGGAACAGGCTTTTGCTTTGATAAAAACATGTTTAAATCACCTCTTGAATGCTTTAAAATCAATTAAAAACTTTTTTTTGGGTGTTTAACAAAGAATTTATATGTTTTTGTGAATGTTTTCAAATTTTTGCAACTAAGACCAAGGGGTCAAATGAACACCACCAAACATTTCATTTGGGCTTAAAATTGAACATGCTTGTCAATTTTTATTTGTAATATTTGTTTACTTAGATTTTATTTGGTAAAAAGAGGAATGTTGCATGTATGCTCTTCCATTTGTCTCCTTTAGGGAACCTTTGGAATCAAAAGTGCCATTCCTATTATAAATAGCTGAGTCCAAGGATTAAAAATAATGTCACCTAAAGAACTCCCCAAAAACTTGCCAAAGTTTGGGTGATCTTGAAAATGACCCTAAAGTCTTTATATTTTATGCTTTCTTTATTTTCATGAAAACTTGACTTGCGAGGGTAACACCATTACCTCCCATGAGTTATTTATGTAAACTTTGACCTAGGGTTTCACCTCCCAACATTGACTTCTTTTGACTCCTTTGGAGTTACACATGGGACATATCTACATTTGGACATCGCACTACACTAACTAAATAGTAGGATGTAGTGGTTGTAAAAAATACTAGACCTTTTAACAACTAGTCAATGCCACAGTCACCCAATTTTTGTGCTTATCTTTTGCATCATTTGACGTGAAAGTCATTGTGCAATTGATTCCCGTAGAACAATCAAAACCTTGCTAGTTTAGTAGACCCCACTTTTCCATACTTGGTTAGTTTAGACTTAAGACATTTTTTTTTGTCATTAGCTTACTTATTCTTGATTTGTGTCTAAAACTTCTTGTTAACTCAATGAGCTTAACCAAAACACATTATCCTCAATTTTTTTGAGCAAGGGAGGTGTTACACTATCCAAATGGTAAATTCATATTTTCCTTGTTTAATTTGTTATCAAAAGCTTTGTGTCATGTCATCCACTTTGACACAATCATGCTGCCCAATTGAGTCTAGATATTTTACCCAATTTATTTAAATCCTTCATTTATAATCCACATTAAAAATTGAACCTTTCTAAGTTCTAAGGGTTGGTGCATCAAAGTGGGTTCACCATTTGTGCTCTAAGCTTGTTTTAACTTGGGATCAATTTTCCATTTGGATTAAAGGTCATTTATTAAGACTCAAAATCACATTATCATCTTGGTGGACTCAAATCATCTTGTATATTGCTCACACTTGGGGTCCTACAACATAGTTTATCCTACTATAATCATGTGGTGACATTGTGTTGCCTATTTGGTCTAAGCTTTATACTTAGTGATTCATGTATGTTTTAACATCTTGAGTTGCTTAGTTCATTTTGTCTTCTTCAGAATCTAGAGAGATTTTCTCTAAACTTATAGGGTCAAATTGTCAAAGTTGAAGCTAGATTTTTTAGTGTGGGTGTATCACAAAGATCTAGGCTTTGATGTACTATTTTTCACCTTGGGTCTTTGAGTTACCTTACTCTCTTCTGATCTATACAATTTCAACTTTACCAAAGTTTGAGTAAACACGTGAATCAAATATTCTAAATTGTGCATGGTTTCAAACCACCCTTCCTTATAGTCGCATTGTTACCTTCGTTATTTGTTTAAAAGAGAGCCAAAGCATACTTTGATTAGTTTCCAAACATTGGCCCAAAGTTAGTCAATACATAGAACAACTCTTTTTAGATGTGACTTAAAGGTTCACTCATAGTGGGGCCTCTTATGGCCTTAGTTATGAGGATGAGAAATTTTATGATGTTCAAGATAAACCCATTATTTTTGATGATATCCCCACAACAGTAGGATTCAAAGATGATTATAATAAATATCAACCCCAAGAAGATCAAGATGAAGCCCTTCTTAGATTGATAGAATCAAGTGATAGACTACCTTCTAATTTTCCTATAGAATAATTGCATACCTTAGTTAAAGAATGAGAAAAATAATGGTAAGAGAAATATTTTGCACAAATAGACATACCTTCTTCATCTAACAAAGGAAATAAAATACAAAAAGAGTCAAAACCCACAAATCTAGATCTTTTAGCTAAGATCAAGATAATAAGTCAATGATATGCAGATCAACTTGTCACAAACTTAATTGACTCCCTATTTTCCACTTCAATTCACAATAATGTTTTGAAAGAACAAGGAAATGTGGTCGAAAGTATAAAACAAGTATTGGATGAGAACATTACCATAGTGGATCAAGGTAATCTAAATGAATAGTTAAATTCACAAGAAACCTTACAATATGTTCCATTTGATATGGAACATACATTATTCAATCATCAAGAACCTCTTGTTACTTTACAAACTTAGAAACCCAAACATTTAGTTTGAATTGAGGAAATCCCTCAAAACAATTTGGATTATTTTCCAACTAATCTACTTGATGTTATATTAAAACAACAAGCAGGGATAGAAAATCAAGATTTATAGGTGACAGGAGCTAATAATTTCTTTGAAAGGATTAAGAATATTCATCTCAAAGTGAAAAATAAATTAGATATGTCTCAAAAAAAGTACAAGCCCGTACATGACCAAAATTGCAAAGAACACATATTAAAGGTTGAAGATAAGGTATGGTTATTCTTGAAAAAAATTAGAATAGTCATCAGAATTAGCCTAGGACAATAGCACCAATATTTGAGTATAGCATCATAAAATAGGGTGTCTATTTTTGGTGCTCCTATCCAAATAGAAAAAAATAGGTTTTCGAGAAATCAATAGAAAAGTAGGTTCAACTATAATTTCACCCCAAAAACAACAAAACTATGGGCACTTCCACCCCAACAACAACAAAATGAAGGGCACATTTCACCCAAACAACAACAAAACTAGGGGAACATTCCACCCCAAAAACATCTTATCCAATCCACAAATGCACCAAACATGCAAGAATGGAATATTATGAAGTAAATTGTCCAAGATTGGAGATGAATAATAGAGTCAAAAATTACAAATTTGATGAGATATGAACATATCCATTTAATTTATCTATTCTCCAAAATCCCTTTCCACCCCATTTTGAGGCACCCAAATTTGACAAGCACAAATAGAAAGGAGATCTACATGAACACATAGAAGCATTCTTCATCTTATGTCAAGAGGTTGTTTATAGTAGTGAGTACTTACTATGACTATTTCCATAAAGTTTAATGGGACAAGCTCTTGATCGGCTACTTAAACTACCCAAGGGATTAGTTTTGGATTGGAATGAATTATCAAAAAAAATTGTTAACCATCTCTCATACAACATAGAACATGAATTGACCATTGTTGGCTTATGCAAAGCCAAACAGTGTGATGGTGAAAGTTTCCCTACATATCTACAAAGGTGGAGAGCATTGGTAGGTCACTTTTAACATAATTTTCTAGACAAATAGTTGGATGATATCTTTACACAAAATTTGCATCCTAAAGTTGTGCATAATCTTCAATTAGCTTGTGCTAACTCATTTGAATAAACTATTGACAAAGGAGTGTAGATTGAGAAGACTCTTATTACTAGAGGCCTTGTTAAGTTTTTTGTGCAAGGTCAAGCATCTAATAAGACTAAAACCCTAGCTTAAATAGTTATGCAGGATAAACCTAAGGGCTTTAACAAAAATATGAACATGGTTGGAAATGGGGTGATAGAAACAAGACATGTAAAAATGATACATGCTATGCCTCCAAATATACAATTAACTCCCTCAAATACACTACCTACTTTGAAAATACAACCTCCATGAAGGACATTTCATAACAATTTTAGAGTCTTTAGCAAGTTAGGAGAATCAATTGAAATAGTGTTACAAAAGCTAATTGCAGCTAATTTAATTATATGGCCAGTATCAAGGCCATTTCCTCAAGATCAGCCAAAACCAGACTGGTACAAAGGGAATGAATGGTGTAACTTTCATCTTGTTATTGGTCACGGTTCATATCATTTCATTCAATTGTGAAATATTATTGAGGAATTCATTAAAAATTGTGAGCTAAAAATTTATTTGGTCCCTAATCAGGACACAAATTAGGATATGGGAATTTACAAAGACCCTTTTCCTCGACATGATCCACCACTACCAAAAAATAATCAAAATGGTCACAATCAAGGATAGAGGCAAAAATAAAACTAATAACAAGGTTAGAATCATAATGAGCATAATTGAGATCATAATGCCCACACTAATAATGTGTCTTATAAAAATGTACCTTATGACTATAATAACAATGTAGGATGGATTTCTACAACCCACATTGCCACTATTATTATGAAGAAACGTAGCCAATCTCATGTTCTTGGAAACATGGGACACATCATTATAGGGTCAACACTCTATCCTAATAGTAATACCATGATGGGATCACATCATCATGTTGCTACTTCATTTACATTGGTTACTAATCTTGAACAATAGTACTTTTCCTATAAAGGCTCCTCACTATCCCAAAATTATAGAAATATACTTAATCACCTATAGGTCACCATCCAAGGCCCTTTGCCTCCCTCTTCTAATTATAATAACTCCTTTCCACCTCTAGGTTGTGCAGTCACAACTAGATGCTTGTGAGTTACCATTCAGGGCCCTTCACCCTCTTCTTTGCATAAACACAATGAGATCATTGTGCCAATGGTTCCAAAGCCAAATACTATCCCAACAAAGAATAAACTAGCTTAATCCATAGTTCAAAGGCCTTATAGTCTAATGGATTAATTAGATAAAACCATTACACAAATTTCCATATTAGAACTCTTGTGACCATCTGATGTTCATAGAGCCATTTTCAACAAACTTTTACAAGAGTCTATTATGCCTAATGATATAAACCTTGATCAGTTCCAGAACCTAGTTGGACATTTGTCTTCATTTCAAAAAATCACATTTGATCAAAAGGATGTCTACCCTCACCCTAAATCACAATAACCCACTATACATTGAGATAATCATTGTCGATCACAAGATCAAGTAGGTTCTTATAGATAATGGTTTAGGGATGAACATCATATCTCTTAAATTGGTGTGATGATTGGGTTACATGGATAAAGATATTCAACCAAAAACTATTACAATCTAGGCTTATGACAACATCGAGAGTGAGGCATCTATTATAATTTGGTTGTCAGTCATGGCTGGGTCTATTTCTCATCACACATTATTCCATATTATGGATATTGAGCTTCCTTATAACATATTTCTTGGTCATCCTTAGATCCATGAAGTATAGGTAGTTCCATCTACTCTTCACCAATGCCTTAAGTTTCCCCATGATGGGATCGAGGTTACTATTCCCACTGATCAATATCCATACCAATACTGCAAACATTTTAAAGTAGAGTTTCATAAATATAACTATTGACTAGGTTCTGAATTCATTACAAAGAAGAAAAAATCCATCATTGCTCATCCATATCCATTTAATTATATAGACCCTAGTGATCTAGCCTCCACTTTGGCTAATCCATTTCTTACTGATTTGGCCAAGTAGGTTATTATTAATGATATCGACATTTCCACATACCATCTAAATGATGTTCTCCATATTATAAAATTACCAAAATCCCTTAAAACATTTGGTAAGCCTAAAACTTCCCAGATGCCTAACAGACTTGATCATATTTGGAAACCAAAGAAGAAGCAACCAAAACCTCTTGTGGTTATTGTACCTACAATTGCAACAAAGAAATATCGAGAGGCTTTTACTGAGGGAGATTGGTTATATTCTGAAGTCCTTGCTAATTTTTTTTAGAATCCAAAGTATCTTATCCCTAATAAGATAATGGATCATCTTGACTATACAAGAAAAGGCCTTAGCCTACAAGTGCAAGTAATTTTAGAGCCCTTATCATCTAGAATTATCAACTAGAATCATGGTCTTGAATTTAAATCACCAGAGGATGACCTCATAACATTTGGTAGTGACTCTTCTAAAGTGACTAGTAATGTGAATCCTAGTAGTGACATGATGTACCATTATAGCCTTTTTGATGAGCTTGGTGATTCAGATTTGTTTGATTCAAACTCCATATTGACAATAACACCTATTGAAGCTTCTAGTCTTGAAGCAAAAACCCATCCTAATGTTGCTTCCCTTCCTAAAGTAGGACATTAAATCTTTACCATTGGTGCTTCCTATCATGAAGCAAACCCTAATTGTAACCTATGCCTTTACCATCATAAAATCAATATTAGGATTAGAAAAATTTGGTCATATGCCTTGATGAGTTTCAAAATGAAGAATCAATTGCAGAATACATGGGCCTATGAGATGCATTCCCCATTGGTGATCATAATCAGGGTTTTGATTTTTCATTGAATTCTTCTACCTACATTGGAGAGTAGGCAAATTTTCTTAGTTATAATAAAGAACAAACATTGAGATCTTCATGGGAAACCCTCTTTGAGGCACTTTTTGATAAAGGTAAAAGTAAAGAAAAAGGCAAGCCTTTAAGTGAAAACCTATTTCAGGCACTCCCAGGTAGGAAAGTTTACTCATCCCCTCAGGACTTAGAAAGTCCATCTAGCCCAAGTTCCATTACTAGTACAAGCATATCTTCATAACAACATCAAATATTTGAGCATTTTGCTCTTGAGTTTCCATCAGTCTTTACTAGTTGGCCTTTGCCTAAGAAGGTATATTCTGATTCTTCATATTATCTAGATCTTTGGGATGAACAACAAGAAGATATAATAGAAGAAGATGATTGTGACCATACATTGCCTATAATTATAAAAGATGGATCCACACTCCTTATGGAGAGCACAATAGAAGTGAATTTGGGAACCCATGAGGATCCCAAAAAAATTTATCTTGAAGCTTCCCTTATTGAAGCATAATGTGAACATATTATATCTATTCTTAAGGATTATATAAACATCTTTGCATGGGACTATTCTGACATGTCAGGCCTAGATCCAGATTTAGTTATGCATCATCTTAATGTTCACCCTAATGCTAAAATAGTCAAGCAAAAGTTGAGAAATATGCATCCACATATTTCCTTTTTGATTAAGGTCAAATTAGAAAAGTTGTTAGGAGCCAATTTTATCAGACCACTAGACTACTCTGAATGGATTTCTAGCATAGTTTCAGTAAGTAAAAAGACCCTAGGCATACGTGTTTGTACTGATTTTCATGATATCAACAAAGCATGCCCCAAAGATGATTTTGCTCTACCCAACATTGACATGATTTTTAACTCAACTATTGTATATGAGATGTTATCCTTAATGGATGGATTTTCCAATTACAATCAGATCAAAATAGCCCCTAAAGATCAACATAAGACTATGTTTGCCACTCTATGGGGGACATTTTGTTACCAAGTTATGCCATTTGGTTTGAAGAAATTTTGAGCTACATATCAACATGAAATGATTGTCATCTTCCATGATATGATGCATGAAATTATCAAGGACTATGTTGATGATATACTAGACAAATCATGAACAAGAGTTGGACACCCTGACATTCTATGAAGAATACTTGAGAGACTTCATGCATATAAAGTCTGCTTGAATCCTAAAAAATGTGTCTTTAAAGTCACATAAAGAAAAATGATAGGGTTCATTGTATCACAATGAAGGATTGAAGTTGACCCTATAAAGGTCATCGCTATTATGAAAATACCCCCACCAAGTAATCTTAAATAGTTACGAGGTCTACAAGGCAAGATCCAATCTATACCTAGATTCATTTCTCAATTGGTAGATAAGTGCCACCCATTTACCCACCTCTTAAAGAAAGGGGTAATATTTTAGTGAAATGAATATTTTCATATGGTATTTGCAAAGCTTAAAACATACTTGGTCAATCCACCAGTCTTACGATCTCCAACACAAGGAAATCCATTGCCTCTTTATATATCAACCATAGGACATGCACTGGGGGCACTTTTGGCTCAGCATGATGATCATGGTAAGGAACACATGGTTTATTACTTAAGCCTCACATTGGTATCCTATGAGCATAATTATATGCCTATTAAGAAGGCGTATTTACTTATGGTGTTTTTCACTAAAAAAATATGACATTATATGTTAAATAACAAAACTATTTTTATCACCAAGGTAGATCCTCTCAAGTTCCTCTTATCTAAAGCAACACTTCAAGGATGCATGGCTAAATGGATTATGCTCCTTAGTGATTTTGATATTGAATAGAAGAATCATAAGGCAATCAAAGGATAGGATCTTGTAGACCAACTTGTGGAAGATCCTATTATGACCACTCAAGCTCTCAACTTTGACCTTATAAATGATTCCATCATGATGATAGAATAATCATCATAAAAACCTAAGTAATGGACACTCTATTTTGATGTATCCTTCACATCTTGAGGATCTAGAGCTGGCATATTATTGATCATGCCATAGGTGGATTTGATCCCTAAATCATTCCATATATAATTTCCATGTACAAACAATATGGCCAAATATGAGGCATTGGTTTCAAGGCTCCATCTTGCTATATAGTGGAATATTCAAAGCTTAAATGTCTATGGAGATTCATAGCTAATCATAAATCAGACAATTGACCATTATCAAACAAGAGATGATAAGCTTGTTCCTTACAAGCAAGTTGTCAATAACCTAAAAACATATTTTAAATCTCTATAGTTTGAGCAAGTTCCATGAGTCAACAACAGATCTACCAATGCCATGGAAATAATTGGTTCCATGATTCAAATACATGACAGTGATAAAGAGTATCAGTTCATGATTGAAAATCTTCTTCAGCCAGCACATATTCTATTAAATTCAAAGAGGATATGCACCATTGCTGATCCTAATCTCTCACCTGAGCTACCATGGTACCAAGACTTTTATAACTATTTCCATAGTCATGTATTTCCCACCAACCTTTCCAATAACCAAAAAAAACTTTTCCTTCATTGCTTAAAACGTTATATCCTCCTTGGAAACACACTTTATCAAAAAGGCTATGATGGAACACTTCTTCATTATTTATCTTTGGGAGAATCCAAGCGAGCACTAAAGGAGGTTCATGAAGGAATGTGTGGGGCCCATACCAATGGTGTAGTCCTAGCAAAGAAACTTCTCAGAATAGTCTATTATTGGCCCAAAATGGAGATAGATGCTTGAAATTATGCAAATAAGTGTGTTCCTTGTTAGCAACATGGAAACTTGATACATACACGTTCTTTATCATTGCAGTCGATTACAACACCATGGTCATTCTCAACATGGGGTCTTGATCTCATTAGGAAAATTAACCCAACATCTTCAAATGGTGATAAGTACATTTTGACTGTAATCAAGTACTTTACCAAGTGGATTGAGGCCATTCCTCTCACTTATATTACCAAAAAATAAATAGCCAAGTTCGTTCATTACCATATCATCTATCGATATGGCATCCTAGCCTATATTATATTTGATAATGGTGGATCCTTTATAAACCAAGATGTGAAATCTCTTTGTGAAAATTCAAAATCAAGCACAAAAAATCCACTGCATATAACCTGTAAGACAACATACAAGTTAAGGCATCAAATAAAACCATTCTAGCCATCTTAAAGAATATTGTCAACGACGCTACCCATAATTGGCACTTGCAACTCTTTCCTTCCCTCTACACTTATAGAACCAATCATCACACCCTAACTAGAGCTACACTATACTCTCTTATTTTTGGCATTAAGATATCATCGCGATCAAGATTGAGATCCCATCATTAAGAATATCATTGGAGCACATTGAAGATGATGAAGACTATATAGCCTCATGACTGCAAGAACTAAAACTTATTGATGGTAAGCATTGGGCTACCCAAGAAAGCTTGAAAGCTTACCAGAATAGATTATGGAGAAGATCAAAAAAATGCATTCTCCCTTGAGATTGGTGACTTAGTTTTTAAAGAGAACCATAATAAAATGAATGTTGAACCCAAAAAGAGAGGCAATTTTTAGCCTAATTGATTAGGACCATATATTTTTACAATAAAATATGGATTAGGAGCATACTGACTGGATAAACCTAATAGTGAAGAAATTTCATTACCTATGAACATCGTACACCTTAAGAGGTTCTATGCATGAACAAATTTGAACCATTATCTATAAGACCCCTGACTTGGGGGTAACTTGTGTTGTCATAATTTTATCCCACCCTTTTATCTTACCTTGAACACATTTTATACTACCTTGGTCCACTTTTCATGAATCCTGACAATAAAGGCTTTGAAATCTTGGCGCTCTGAACACATTCTTCATCCCATTCTAGATTGCTCTCTTCTAGAAGCATATTATTTGTTATATCTAAAGCATATTATAAGCTTGCAAAATTTTTGTCCCTTGACCAATTATGATCTTGATTATGTCTCATGAATATTATGAACATCTTCAGTAGTGGTTCTATAGAGCAGTTTAACCAGGAAAGTCTTAAGTAGCTTCAAACAAGTGAACAACTGCATCTTCTTAGTTCCCATATTTTCTACTCTTTCTTGTTTTATCAATAACCTCACTCTCACCGATTTGTGAGCATGGGCCATTTAAACTTGATTAGTTGTCTTATTGGAACCTCTACTCTCAGGATTTGCATCTCCTCAACTAGATGGTCCCACCTTGTGCATATTTTATCCCAAAAACACAAAAAACATTGGAAATACTATGAAAATATCAAATACATCAGCACATGATCTGCAAAAGAATAAAAACATTATATCACACTTCTGTACATTTATGCATTCCTATTTCACCATCCCACACTCTTGCCAGTTTGTGAGCAACTGTTAAGTTTGAATGCTCTTGTTATTTTGCAAGCACAAAAAAACTAGTTCATTTCATCTTGTACCATGAACTTGCCATTTTTAAAAATCATTCTTTCTCATCTCATTAGCTTCTTGTTTTCCAAACCATTCTCATTTGTTTTTTGTATATTCTATTTCATTTATAAATAATGCTAGTTTGATCATCATTTTTCTTCTATCCCATTTCCCAGGAGAACTACATTTGTCTTGAAGTTCATGTTGGAACATGCATCCATGGAACTATGTAGGCAGTGTCCACTTGTCTGATACATCTAGAGTCCACTCGGCCAACCCCTTCTTTTTCTTCTCTTACCCAATTTCTTCTGTCATTGTTCCTCTTTAATTATGGAACAATTATCATGTCATTGTTCTTTGTTATGATGTGGTGGAAAATAATGCCTCTACCACACATACATGAACATCTGTCTTTAAACTGCACTAGCTTTATTTTTGTTTGTCTGTTTATTCAAGTTTTCTTGGTGTTTTGTTGTGCTTTTGCACATGTCCTTTTATTTATTCTCCTTCTCTCTTTTTATTACCTCTTGTCTCATTCTTGGTCTTGTGTTTCCTTTATTTTTTTCTATTTGATTTTGATTTTCTCTTTTGTGTTTAAGAATGCCTTAATGGTCCACATAGATCTTGATTATTCATATCTTGGTCTTATGTCATTAAGATGTTCTTGCCTTTTGTTTTTAAACATTTTTTTTCCTACTTAAGATAATATCTTGAATTCAAATTAGGTTCATTTATGTTTTTCTTTGTCTTTGCTTTTTTTTTTAAATGTAAATTGCTGTAACTTTGGTTTTGGTCATTGCTTTACCATTATCCTTAGTTATAGGTATTCACATTTGAACTCGATCAGTGAAATTGAAATCTTATGCCATTCTAATTTATTCATACTTATGATGCCTAATTTATTTTTCTATAACAAGCACTTTTTGCTCAGGTCTCAAAGTCTTAATGTCAACATCAGCTCTAATGAATGATTCTCAAGAACACTTTGCAAAACCTAGGCTCATGATATGGAATTAGGCTTCTAGGTACCATACATTTTAGGATTCTTTGTCTATTCTTAGATGTGTATCTCTTTGCATAAATTGTGAGTCTACTTAATTCTTGGTCTATTTTTCATCATTCCTCATTCCATTCTCTCCCAAACTTGCGTGAATTGCATTGGCATGAACTTCATGTTAGAACATGAGTCCATGAAACTATGTAGGCAATGCTCAATTTTTATTGATGTCATTTGGATATCTCCATTCTTATTTTCATATCTATAGTCACTTTGTGCATTCTCATATGCTTCATTTTATATGGCTTTCTAAGCCATTACACCATCGCATGTACATTTGTGTCTGCTCGCTTTAACCTATCTTTTTAATTATATCCTTGAGATATTTTGCTTGCCAATTGCCCATGTTGGGGTACAACATATGAACAATGTCTGAATCAAATTAGATCTATAGGCAAAAATCATTATTTATTCTTTATCAATTATCAAGATTCACCCTACTAGGGAAAAACTATTTTATCATGATCAAATCTGCTCTATTAGAGTACTTATTATATTCTCTTCAGAGACCCCATTTTAGTGGTGCTTCTATTCCTAAAGCAAAACATTCTCTCTTTTCCTCTAATTCTAATCTCTCCACATTAAAGCCCATGATGGAAATATTTTAGTGTGCAACTTGTCTCGATATTGACCAATGCTATAAACACATAGATTGTACTCTCAAATTAGGTATGTTTACAGTGTGTCCCTTATATTTATGGATTGTATCTTTCTCATTCCCCTTGTCTATAGGGCCTATTATACTTCTGATTATATTTTGATCATTGATGATAATCACATGTGTAACTATTAGCTCATCTGGATCTAATCTAATCTATTCCATGGGTTAATCTCTCACATTCTCTCTCTTTTCAAGAGTCCATCCTTCTCTTTCATCCTAGTATGTCTTCTCGAGGGGGAATCATGGGTTTGTTCCAATTTCTTCTTGACAACTCTTTTCTTTGAAAAGTCATCATTTCACCTAAATGTCTCACTATACCTTCTCAAATAGGGGCAAAATGTAGACATCTAATTCCTAACACCATTTGTGTTGAAATTGTCAATCTTACTCAAATGCACATTTTGGGTCAAAATCCATAAAATTATTTAAATGGTTCAAACTTGTCACTTACAAGTGCTATTTTAGGTCAAAGTATCCCTAAATAGGCCAACTAACTTTGATTAGATCATTTTGAGTCAAAATGACCATTTCACTATTTAGTGCTCTAGATCACTCTTTTATTCTAATTCATTGGTACACATCATGTACCTTTGTTATTTGGTGTTGGAAACATCCTAAATGAGAATAAAACACCAAAAAATCTAACATCACCTTCCAGTTCCTCTCCAGTCAAATTACAACCTAGTAAAATGACTTTCTAACCATTTTGATTAATTGAGGGCCAATGTTCAAATAATTACACAAATGTTGATTAAACTTATTTAAGGCTAATTAATCCAAATAAAGAGATTAATTGGATGTTACATGAGTGTTGTTGAATATTTCTTTTTGAAAATTGATTCTTATTAACTGCATCATCAGGTACATCATTTCTTGGGATGATATCCCTAGGCCATAAATGTGACAAATATCAAGATTATGGGTCACCCATACCTAATTAATGCCTACCATGCCTCTTCAATGCCCCTTCTTCCAAGTTCATGATGAAAATAATTATGGATTTAATTCCAAATATTAGGATTATCTATGGCCACACATATCAATCTTGAGATAGATGGTTATGGTTAATCCTGACCAATCTCAAAAATCTATAAATAGAGAGGACATGGATGTGAATTTTAAGCTATTTTGGTGCAATGTTATTATGCTAAAATATCTTCAAGGCTTGAATATTGTAAAGTTATAATGTTAAATTGTTTCCACAAGGTTTTGCATTTGATCATAGATTTTGCTTGCAAGCTTCATTGATAGGCTAGTTTATTGATTTAGAATCATGAGGCTAGGTTTTGTGGAGTATTCTTGAGGCATTAGAGGAGATTACCACCATTTTTGACAAAGATAAGGATGTTTGATCACATGTTTTTGAGCCACATGGGTATGGTGAATCCATTTGGGAAGGTAATATGGTATTGCTTTCTTTGATTTGTTTCTTGTTATCTTTTGTAATTCCCATAGGAATTGATAGGCTTGGTTAGTTAGTTCTTTGTTCATGTTTCATTATTTATGGACTAATGCTTGACTAACTTACTTTGTAATATTCTCTACACTAGGATTTTTGAGTTATGATACCCTCTTCTAATTCTTATGATTTCAAACTTTCCCAAGGTTGAGTAATTTCATAGCACATTCTTCTAATTGTGTGTGGTTCTAACCCACATTCCTTTTATAGTCTCTTTGGTACCTTAGTAATTTTTTTGGAAGAAAGATAAAAATTCATACATTGTTTAAACATTTAAAAAATAGTGACCAAATCTAGTCAAACATATAGAGTAACTCTTTCTAGACATGACACTAAGGTATACTCTTAATGGGGTCTCTTGTGGCCTTAGTTGTGAAGTAGAGAATTGTTATGATAGACATGAGTATTGAATCTTATTTGAGGATGTCACCCTCTTTGGGCCTATCTATTAAAAACCAATCACATCCATGCCAATTGTCATACATCATCCTCAACTCTCCCTTTTTATTTGTGCACCACACTCAAAGGTCACAATTTTATGATGTCTTCTATCTCCTTCAATTTGCATTCCATGCTCAAAGGTTACTATTTTAGTGTATCCTTCTTCTCCTTCAAATTGTGTGAGTGATCAAGCTCTACAACATGTGAAGGTTACCATTTTTGGCTATTTTCCTCTATCTTGTATGAGCAAGCAAACTACGCAACATGTGAAGGTTACCATTTTAGGACCTCCTCCTTTGGTTTTCATGAGAAACCAAAGTATGAAGCATTCAGTCACTACCATTCTTGGCCCATCACTAGTTTTTTATGAATGTATTGTTGAAGAACCTTTATTTGATGAACTAATTATTTTTTATCCCTTCTTCAATAGTTTAATTTTTAGAGAGTCCATTATTAAACCATGAAACATTGTTGAACCTAAGCCAAATGTTCCCTACTTTAGAAAATTTTTGATGATCTTTGAGCCAAAACATGAACCATTGATTCTTTAATAGCCATCTTATCAGGATCAAAATGTGTTCAAAATTGATTTTTTGCAACCAAATTTGAACCAAAACCATAATGTTATTATTGAAACACCCATTTATGATAAGTCAACTCATGATGAATCACATATTCATATGTTACCTATTTTTAAAGAACCTAATCTCCTTGACACACTAGTCTCTATAGAGTTATCTCTTGATCTTTTCCCACTCATTAAGGAGTCTCACTTTGATAGACATGATTTTTTTGAGTCTTCCCTTGAGTGGTTCCCTCTCTTTGATGAGCTTCACTTAGATGAGCCAGTCTATGTTGAACCCCTCCTAGATGAATCACTTTTTATTAAGCCCATCATGCCATCACAAGCCATTACTTATTTAATACCAAGCATTCAATACAACATCATTATAGAAGTAGCCATATTAGATGAAGAAACAACATTATTTTTGAACTAACATTATATTTAGCATCATAACTAGAATCCAAATCAATTACGACATCAGATTTAGAGTCCCTTATATCAGAATTAGATTTAAAAACAAAATACAGTATTGGTTGTTGCAACATTGGTTAAAATTACCTTGCAGATTAATTTGAATATATTTGTGATCTTTCTCCAATTTTTGAGGATGATTAATTCAACATCGACATAGGTTCTCCTAGTATCTTCTATGATGATCTATCGCTCATAATTTAATTATTATGACCCAACATATCCATTATATTGACATTTCACCTCCTATAAATGTTGATTGGGATCGACAGAATCACACTTTATTGAATTGCATCCATGGTGACATACCATTTGCATAATATTAGGGGGTCAAGACCAAAATTATGAAAAAAAGAGCAATCTCCTATGAAATCTTTTTGGAGGTGCTAGGGGATGATCAAAGAACAAAATCAACATCTTTTAGTGAAACCTTTTTGAAGGCACTAAAAGACAATACAGTCAAATGTTAACATATCTTCATGAAACCTTCTCAAAGGTACTATGGGATAACCAAGACAAATTCATAGATAAAAACCTCATTGAGGAACCAATAATTGAGCATAAAATTTCTTCACTACTTGATGAAGACTTATCAAAGAACAAATCAAAATAGATTCCAATCTACAACATCATTAGATGGTATCTACTCTCAAGAGCAAGCAACAAAATAATATGGTGATCATATCGAGAGCATATTCAAAGGTCATTAGCCCTACCACAACCAAAATTCTATCAAATCCAACATCAATAACATTATGTGTGACTAAAAGTCCTAATCTTCATTTGTTTCCAATTAATTATACACCTATTCATTACCCATTTATATCATTTATCCTAACATTATTTACCATCACTAGAAACACTTTCCTTTATAGAGGCTATAAGGATACCTTGTCTCGATGTTTAAAAGAATCATAATCAACAATCAAGGAATATCAAAAACACATTATTGAGATCCAAATCTACATCAAATTATTGATAGAGTAACTATATAGATGAGGAGTTGGGTTATATTTTTAATAACTAATCATTCTGGTTGTCTCATTTGTTGACTAGGATGAGCATCTCCATATCAGTAGGAAGAGTAGAATAATTTTTTATTAACCACTACCCATTGAACATTGTCCTTATATAGTCTCTTGGGTGTAACCCCTTAGACCATTTTATTTTCAGTGTTATATACCAATATGGTCCATTTATCACACTATTTTAACTACATTGACTTGAGGTCCTTCAGAACTATGTAGGCAGTGCTCAATTTCTATTGAGATTAGATCGATCACCTTCCCCATACTCTCACCATTTTTTGAGTAATCTAAGCTACACTCTCACCATTTTGTAAGCAAACTAAGCCAATCATCACTTGGGGGCAACCTTATTTTCCCTTATATCCAATGATCTTATGATCACTTTTCTTATATCATATTATTATACCATGTCTTTATTATTGACCAAACCTTGGTTTTATTCATCCAATTGATCCCATTTTGGTCTTGGTTACTTTGGGTCATATGGCACTTTCTATGGGGGAATTTTGATCTAGTTTTAATAATTTTAGAATTTTTTTTGAATGATAGTCTATGGTAGTAGTGTGACATTTGATCTGGCAAGTTATCGTTCATCTATCATCTTATTCGGTATCACTAATTATAACTACCTATGGAAAAATTAGTAATACCCCTGATTATAAATAACTTTGGGAAAATTGGTATTATGAAATTATTTCCAAATTATAATTACCTATGGTAAAATTAGGTATAATGCCTTTTTATCATGAATTGTCGTAACACCTAGTCATTACTATTATCATTTATCTTGTCATTTGCCTTTGTTTGTGAACTTATTATGACCTAGTTGGTTTTTCACCATCTTTTGTGTGGGTAGAATTACTGTGACTTGGGATTATTTTAGGGTTATCTAGGTTGTGCTCGATTCATGTCAAAGTCAACTTAGTCCCCCTCTTATCATACCCTCTCACCATTCTTACAATCATTTTAAAGACTGACACACTCACCATTTCATGAGCACTCTTTTACACTCTCATTGTCTTGAAATTTGGACCATTATGCGTCTCTTATTCCTTAATCAAGTTTAAATTCTTATAAAATTCAAAAAACATTTTTTTATTTGATTATTGTTATGCTAGTCTTTTTTTCCTATTTGGTTTTGCTTTTCTATTTTATTTTCCAAGTAGATATTGATGGTCCACATAGATCTTGATTATTCATATCTTTATCTCACATTATTAATATTTCTTGTTTTCTTTTTATTTGTCTTTGATTGTTTGTTTAAACATAAATAATTGTAACTTTATTCTTGGTCATTGTTTTACCATTATCCTTAGTTATAAGTGTTCACATTTAAACTAGCTCTATGCCTTTGAAATGCCATATCATTATGATTTCTTCATACTTATGATGCCTAATTTATTTTTCTATATAAATCAATTTGTTCTCTAGTATCAAAGTCAAAATATCAACATAGCTCCAATGAACAACTCTCAAGAACACTATACATTATCTAGGATCATGATATAAAAATAGGCATCTAAGTACCATGAATTTCAGCACATCAAATCTATGCTTAGATGTGCATCATTTCGCATAAATCATGAGTATAATAAAATATTTGGTCAATTTTATTCATCCCTAATTCCATTCTATCCCACTTATTGGGAGAACTACATTAGCTTGAGGTCGTACTGGACTATGTAGGTAGCATTAAATTTCTATTGAGGTCAACTCAGTTATCTCTCATTATTCTTTTCATCTCTTTTATCACTTTGTACATTCTCATTCCATTGGTTTTATATGGCTTTCTAACCCATTAGACCATCACATCTATGTTTGTGCCTGCTCATTTTAATCTATACCATAATTTATTTCCTTGAGCTATTTTGGTTATCGATTCCCCCATTTTGGGGCATAACATCTAAACAAAGTTAGAATCAAATAGCCCTATAGGGGCAAACCAATATTTATTTTTTATTAGTGATCAAAATTTACCCTATTGGGGTACAAAAGTCTTATCATAATCAAATTTTCTCTACTAGGGCACTTCTTATTATCATCTCTTTATGGAGTCCGTCGTTCTCCCTTTTACTCTAATTCTAAGCTCTCCACACTTTTTCCCACGATGGTAATGTTTTAATGTGTAACTTGTTTCGGGATTGATCAATTCAATAAAAATGCAACTTGCACTCTCAATTTGGGTGTATTCAAAGTGTGTCCCTTACATTTATGGACTGAATCTTTTCTATTCTCCCCATCTTTGGGGCTCATTATACCTCTAATTATATTTTGATCATTTATGGTGATCACATGTGCAATCATTAGGTCATCTCGATGTGATCTATACCACAGGTTAATCTCTCATTATCCCTCTCTTTTTGAGAGTTCATCCTTCTCTTTCATCCTAGTATGTCCTCTCGAGGGAGCATCATGGGTAATTTATAATTTCTTCTTGACAACTCTTTTATTTGAAAAGATGTTTCACTTGAATGTCTTTCTATGCCTTCTTAAATATGGGGAAAATGTAGACATCCAATTCCTAGCACTATTTGTCTTGAAATTGTCAATCTTACTCAATTTTCAATCAAATGCACATTTTAGGTCAAAATCCATAAAATGCATTAAATGGTTCGATTTTGTCATTTACAAATGGTGATTTAGATAATGTATTCCTAAATGGGGTAATGAATTTTATGTGATACCTAACTTTGATCAAATAATTTCAAGTCAAAATGATGATTTCACCTTTTTGTGTTATGTATCACTCTTTTCTTCTAATTCATTAGTACATGTCACATGCCTTTGTTATTTTGTGTCGACAACATCTTAAATGGGAATATGGTTCCAATACATCTAACATCACCTTCCAATTGCTCGTAAATCAAATTATGACATAGTAATATGAATTTTTGACCATTTTGATTAATTGAGGGTCGATTTCCAAAGATTTTAACAAATACTGATCAATCTTGTTTGAGGCTAATGAATTCAAATCAAGAGATTAAGGGGATTTTCCATGGAGGTTGTTGATTATTTCAATATTTGGAAATTAATTCTTAATGGATGCATCACCTAGTGCATCGTCTATGGGATGGCATCCATAAACCATAAATGCATAAAATATCAATATTATGGGTCTCCCATGCCTCTTTAATGCCTCACATGCCTCACACACCTCATTAATGCCCCTTATTCCCAAATCATGATGAGGATATTTATGGATATAATTACAAATATTAGATTAATTCATGGCCACTCATCTTGATCTTGAGATGGATGGTCATGGTTGATCCTGATCAAATTGGAAAATATATAAATAGGAGAGCATAGAACATCATTTTTCAACTCAATTATTGCAATGTTATAATGTTAAAATCTCTTCAAAATTATTGTAGTTATTAGATAAAATGAGTGTAAATTTTATTCTTAGTTGTTTGACTAATGAAATGAAGCTTACCATTAATATCATTTACTTTATTAAAAAATTGCAAGGTGTATCCCCACTTGGGTTGGGAGATGGTCTTTACATACCTTACTGAATTAATGATATCGAACAACTTTCTATCTACTCCCTATAAATTATATATTATTTAATTGGGGGCCTGTTTATTGATAACCTCTAGTCGATTTTGTATTACCTATTTAAAGATTCTAAAAAAATCCTTTATTACTCCACCTATTGCACCCAAAAAATTATAAGGATCTTCCTTGATTATATCACGGTTTCAAGGTTTCACCTTCCTTATCTTAATCAGAGAGAAGATGTCTTTAATCTACTCTAGCTCTACTTGTTGACCCTCAACAACTATAGTATTTCACTTGAAAGTTTTCAAAGTGCTTGTCTACCTATCAAAGTGGAACTTAACTATGGGTTGTTTGTGGATAACCAAATATTTTATTCCTATTTATACCTTCTATTATAGTTTCATTATCCATGAAGGGATGTTTAGGGTAACTTGTTGCACTATTTGTTTACAAGATACTATGTTTGTGTTAGATGGGATGACAAGTAGGTGAAGAATATTTCCCAACAGGTATCATAGATTTAGTGGATGATGTCCCTATTGTATTAAAATAAGGTATATCCTTCTTCCAACTAGTAACCTACATTTAGACTAGTGTATCTATTATGTATTTATCTTTACCATCTTCTTTGATAACCAATACAAATGGGGAATCTAATTAACGATACTAACCAATAGGAATCTCTATTTGGGTGGTCATCTCAAGAAGAGTGGCCAGGGTATAAAAAATGGAGGTAGACACTAAATTTTCAAAATGCACCCTTTTTCTAAGTATAGGGGTGTGAGGGCTAGTTGAGGGATGGTTCCATTAAAGAATGAATAGGTCACCTAGATATTTAATAAATTTTACAAATAGTTAATAATATAGTATAAGTAACCCTGACATTCATAATTGTGGTGTAAAAAGGGGTTATGGTAGTAGGCTAATCTATAGAGGGAAAAATTGGAAATGTGGCAATAGCCTTTGGCATGGTTATTTGAATCAAAGAATGAAAAGAATCTAAAGAATTAGTTTCACAAAGATAAATTGTACAAAATGAAATAGTGGTCAAAGAATGTGGAGTGCTAGGACTCATAATCATAGTAGGGGTATAGAGTGCAAATTGTTGCAATTATTTGAGATGAAGATCTTGGATGTGTACTTGTGGATGTCCCTTGATTTTGGATTGCAATTATTAATATTCCTATCCTTATACTTCTCCTTATTTATCTGATAATATTTTAGAAACGACTGAGCTACCATATCCTTTACTAACTTTTTTAGATTCAACTATTAGTTCTATATTTCTATATTGAGTTCTTTCATCTAACATCCACTCATCTTTTAGGTTAGAGTCAATTGTATCACTTATTGACCAAAATTCTTTAGTCTTTATCTTAGAGACCCATTCCCATTTATTATTCATCGTCTTTTATTCTTCCTCACTATCATAGATTATGATAGGGTCTGATCTTCATTTAACTCTTCTTCTACTCTCCCTCTCTTTGGTAACTTATGATAGTTCCTCTTTCACTTCTTCTTTTTGAGGATAAATAGGTGGGTCGTAGGATTCCTTGTATATGCCAAATAGTATTTTCTATAAGTATAAGTTGGCCCAGTAGGAGGTGGAGTAGATATGAAGAAGTGGGTATGCATTGACCAGAGTAGACACTACTAAAAGAATAATGGATGGTGATGTAGGCTTCCCAGTAGGTGGAATTACTACTAATGGTACCAAAAGATAAGAAGAAACATGAAATTAAGACAAAAATGAGTGAATAGTGCAATAGATAATAAAGGGATAGGAAATAAATAAAATATATTTATTGCTTCACTAGGAATTACAGTCCTTTCTTATTTACTTCTGCATTAAGGATAGGGTGCAGCTAATGTATGTACATGGGAGGTAGGATGATTATCATCTCCCTCCTTAGTATGTGTTATCCTATATGGGCCAGATTCTACTTTTGTTTCTTCTTTTGCTTGAGTAGGGGGTCCATGAATAGGTTTTAAAACCCATTATCACTTTTGAATTCTCCTAACATCCTCCTTGGTGATGTTGGGATCATATAGATTCTTATGTGTTATTATCATAAACATATTAGCCTGGCACATCATAGTGGGCATCTTAGAGTCATATTCAATTTTGATAAATATGTTATAATGATTATAATATTGATTCCAATAGTTGATCCTTATTTTCTTCTTGTACTTCTTAAGGTGTATACTCACATTCCCCCTTGGATCCTAATGTCTAAAAAGTATATACTTGAACCCGTAATGTGTCATAATCATTCCCAAAATTTGTAGTTGTTCCCACCTTGTGTATTAGATTCTACCAATTTAGAGAGGGGTTAGATGGAGGGTTTCTTACTTTGCTTCTTCAAATCAGTATCAATAATATCAACCAATTAAGTATAAATTTCCTTGTCAATGACCTTATCCAAAACAATTATTGGTAGGTATAAGGAGTGTGCCTTTTTCCCTTAATTATGATTAGTATATACTTAAGGTATAACTAGTAATCACCCATATTTTTAATGGTCTTCTTTAATCTATTTGATAATCTGGGCATATTCTTCCTATATATAACTTGATACACTATGGGGTAAAAGGTCTTAATTATCCTTTTCATATTCTTCCTAAATATGTGCACATGAAGAATATTGAATTTATCACAAACACTTTTCTTTGGGCATTTAGTGTGTTGTCCCCCAAAAGTAACAGTCATTTTTGGGACAACATTTGAACTATTTTGGTCCTACAAACCAAAATTGTATCTTCCATTTTCAAAAATTTGTCTTAGACATTCAGATTCCTCATTTTCAAAGCTTCTCAGAAAATCTACAGAGTTTGTAAGTCAAGTTCAATGGATTTTACATGTTGATTTCTATGGACTTCGTATCTTCAGATTCTACATGTAGGTTCATTTATACAGGTTCAAAGTTTAACAAGTTCAATGTCTTTGGCAAGAGTTAAGTGCTTCATCAAGGTTTAAAGTTCATTCGCTTCAATTGGTTCATTAGCTTCAAGACACTTGGCCAAGTCAAGGTGGCTTGAACCATTGAACCGTTGAACCATTGAACCATTTTGGTTCAAAGGTTTAATGGGTTCAAGGTTCAATGGTAGGTTCAACCAAAAGAATAGTTTAATGGCTTGGTTCAACCAAGTGGTTCAACTCTTTATTTTCATTTAGTTGGTTCATTCTTTCAATTCATCCTTTGGTTCAACATCAGGTTCAAAGACATTTATCAAAGCTTTGTTTGAACCATTGAACCAAAACTTGGTTCAACGTCTTAGTTCAACAATTGGTTCAACCAATTGGTTCATTGGAGAGTTCATCGACTTTTGGTTCAAAGGGGCTCGGCACACGTCATTGAACTAGTTCAATGGATTGGTTCAATTAAATGGTTCAACTGTCAGTTCAAAGGAAATTTCAAAAGAGCGGTTCAATGTTTAGTTCATTGGCTTGTTTAATTCATTGAACCATCGGCTTGAACCATTTTTGGTTTAATCGATTGGTTCAACTGATTGGTTCAATGTCAAAGTTTAAAGGGGCAGTTCAATGTAGAAAGAGACTTCCTGAAGGATAAGTGCCCTTGCGAAGGACACTTAATCAGCCAAAACACCCTTCAAAAGGGTTATTTTTGAAGAAATAGTTAAGTGACTGCGGGCTCAAAAGACTTTAAAAAATAAATTTCCTTGGATTTTTGTCTGCGGGAATTTTCCTTGGGTAAATTGTCCGCGGGAATTTTCTCCAGGCAAATTGTCCACAGGAATTTTCTGTGAGACAAATGTATAACGAAATTACCTATGGGGGGAACTCAAATATAAAGCCCAGGGATTTGTCAACTAGATTGCTAAAGCAAAAGGCTGCCGAAGGAACCCGAAGGGCAGGTGACCTTGTGGGGGACTCTCGATGGCCAAAGTGAAGGATCAATCCGATTTGACACAGACCATTTCTTAAGGCCCGAAAGGGCAAGTCTAATTTGGAAGGGCAAAATCAAAAGCTAAAAGAAGACCAAGGGGTGACACCCTTGAATACGTCAAATTCAAGACAGTGAACTAGCCATTGGAAACATAGTGACGAGCACACAAACATCAAATTAAAGATAATGAAATAGCCATTGATCCTTTGATTTCACAGACTTGAATGCATTCCCAAAATTCAAGACCAAACCAGCAAGAAGTGAAGAAAGATAGAATAATGGATGAATTCATGGCCTGATTCAATTAACTCAGAAAGGAGGAATGACAAAGACAAGATCAGACTGCCAGCTAAACATTGAAAGTTGTAATTTTTCAATTGTGTGGCTTGATTATCTACATTGAGAAGATCAAATGGGTAGAATGCCCCAAAGATCCAGCTTGTCTTCCTAACAGTTCCCAATGCATCATGATGTATTACTGTTCCCGAGTCCTTCTCCAAATGGCTATATAAGGGACTTTCTTTCATTGTAAACTTATCTTCTTTTTGACAATCTGAATGAAACTCTACCCAAATTGAGATGCATCAATGAGACTTTGTGCTTAGTCTATTAATCATATTTTGTTACTGGAATAAAAAAGGGACTTTTTCAGACTTTTTGTTGTGATATTCTTGATATATTTTATGTTCCATTAATTTTACAAGCAGGATTAGTAAAATTAGTCAGGAAGGTGTCCTGAAGAATCAACTATGGAGAGACTTTGTGCCCTCATAGCTGCCTTTAGTGTGTTTTATTTTCATTTTTGTGTAAAGGACTTTGAGAAGACTTTGTGCCTGCATCATCCTTAGTATATTACTCTTAAGTATTTCAGGTGCAGACATTATGCTATGTCATGATTTTCTGGTTACCATACTCTCAGTTACATTCTTCTTTTATTTCCAGGAGTATTCTTATGGCTGACTAAATAGTTCTTCTAAAAGAAGAGGAGTGTTGTCTGTCATTCCCTTGAGTTTTTCCTTTGTTTTGAACACATCATCTTTGAAGAAATAGAGATGGATGGCTTGTCCTATCCTTGAGTATTATTTTCTGTTTATACATATATATAGCATATCCACAAGGAACCTCTCCTTGATGAGAGGAGAGAGCAGTCTCCTTTTGATGTGATAAAATTACACATTTGGATGACTAATCTTCCTACTTTGGCTAATAAGACCTATTTTGTTTATCAATACGCTGATAGACAAAATATTCAACCAACATTTTTTGGTGACTCCACTGGGGAAATACCCATTATCCATTTATAGCCTGTCCATTCACCTCCACACTAACCAAAATAGAATGCATAGTTTAAAGCCCCAAACTTTAATGGAATCAAGGTCAATTCTTTTCACTTTTGTTTTACAATCTAGTAGATTCAAGGTATACATGAAGCCAAAGGCTAAAGGTTTCATTGATCATGTGTTCAAGCTAGTATAACAAAGGGATTTTGATCTGTTTCCTTCACCATCTCATCTTCAACAAACCAAGAGCTTCCCTCCTACTAAAGCAAGATCTCCATTACCAGATGAAGTATCTACTTCTATTGTTGATAAAGTTGTGTCTATAATTACCCCTTTGAGATTTGTTATCCCTCCTTTTTAGTATCTTATAATGGTAGTTCAAGGCCCCTAGGGTAATGCTTTTAAACCTCTCAATCTTACTCCTCCTCTACATGAGCTCCCACACAGTTCTAGGAAAAATTTCCCTAAATTCTATGGTGATGGCAAAGTTCATCCTGATGAACACATTGCAGCATTTAGTATAGCTTGTGTAGTAATTAGAGTAGAGTTTGAAGATGTAGCAGTCAGACTTTTTGTTAAAACACTACAAGGTCCTACTACAGATTGGTTTTACCATTTTCAAGCTCGGTCTGTGACTGATTGGAATACTCTTAAAGCTAAGTTTAAAGTCAGATTCAAACCTAAAGAAGATGCACATACACTTCTAGCTCAACTTACACAGATGAAGAAAGAGCCTCATGAGCCTATGAGAGACTTCATAGCTAAATTTGATAAATTGAGAAATAGAATCCCTGTAATTGCTAGACCTATAGCTGAGAATCTTAAATTATTTTTCATTAATTCTTAGCTACCTAAAGTTAGTTTTCTCTTGAGACGTGTTGGCCAAATAGACCTTGCTACAGCTCAACTTTTGGCCACTGAAGGAGAAGATGATCTCATCTTAGCAGGGAAAATAAGAAGAGATCCAAATAGAAACAGAGCTTCATCATCTTCTAAATTTGCATCTACAAGTACCACAAATCCAATGGTGCAAAAATTAGCAAATGAGCTCCTTACCCTCAAAAAGAAAATGGCTCAAGGAATGTCTCTACTCCTACATATAGAAGGACATTCACAAATCAGTCATATCAGGGCAATATTAACAAGAACCAAGGGCAACAAAATTGCCTTCCTCCCTCATAAGGGAAACTTGCCCTGGAAGCTCCTTCAACTAATTCAGCAATGAGATATCTTGAAGCAGAATCAGAATTCTCTTATCAGCGTGAATTGAATCAAGAAAATGATGTTGATATCATTGAAGACAATCAAGAAGAATTAGCTGGCAACTCCCACATTGGTTTCCTGAATTACCAAGATGAACTCAAAAGCAAAGGAAAAGCTTCAGATGGATCATATGTAGTGTTTACTAGGTCTAAGAACCAATCAGCCTAGTAGGCTAATAAAGAGAAGATAGAAGAGTAATCACAACCCACAGTCACAATTGTCAAATGTGGGACAGCTTTGCCTTTTCAATCAAAAGATCTAGTTATTACTCAAAAGGTAAATACATCCATTGCGCCTTCCACTTCTGCTTCTAATTCGCAAACTAGCCCACCTCCCATTCCTATGAAAACTCAGAAAGCTGAAGTACCTTTCTCTATACCTAGCCTGATTCAGCCATTTGACATAATTGATCATTTCAAAAAGACAAAAATATAAATGTCTAAATTTGAATACTTGCAGTCTAATCTAGATCAATTCAACAAGCTAGTTCAATATGTTAAAAATCAAACTATCCCTAGAGGATAAAAGGCCAAAAAAATAAATTTTGATTCTTCAATGAATATGCCTATTCCAAATAATTTGGTTATTACTCCTCCAGCTGCTCCTGGAAAAATAGAACCCTTCTATGTTTCCCTGTTAATCAATGGCCACAAGTTGAGTAACTATCTAATAGACTTAGGCACATCTAACAATGTTATGCCTACTAAAGTCACTGAGTCTTTTGGTCTCACATTGACTAAAACATTTGGGAGATGTTTCTCTATGGAGAACAAGCAAGTACCATTGCTAGGGCAAATCAAAGATGCCCAATTTGCATTCACAGCCTCTTCAGACAAGAGGATTAAAATGACTATATTAGTGGTTGACATCCCAACATCTTATGGTATTTTGCTTGGGCAATTTTTTTGAAAAGACATGGGAGGAGAACTAAACATGGATCTATTTGAGACAAGGATCCTTGTCTAAGGCGTGATGAAAAGATTACTTCCTGAAAAGGAAGCAAAGTATGTAGTTACCAAGACATCAGCTCCTAAAGCTCAAATCCTTTTTGAATCAGCAGGTATGGGTAATTATTTTTTATATACAGATTATGAAGAAGGACCTTCCATCTCTGATAAGGAAAAGTCTGAAGTAAATTCAGTGTCTAATGAGATTTGGACTCTAGAATTTGATGGTAGTTGTTCCTCTACTGGTTCGAGAGCTAGAATTGTCTTGATATCTCCTCAAGGAGATTTGTTTCCTTCATCTTATAAATTACAATTCAGTAATACTAATAATACAGTTGAATATGAATCGTTGTTGCTAGGCATGAAAGCTACTCAAGAAAGAGACGTCAAGTTTCTTCATGCCAAAGGGGATGCCAAATTAGTGGTCTATCAAGTGCAAAATCTATATCAGACCAAGAATGAGAGGCTACGCCACTACTGTAATTTGATTTGGGACCAAATTGAAAGTTTTGATGCTTTCATCATTTTTGCCATACCCAGAGAGTCCAATGGCAGAGCTGATGCACTTGTTGTTTTAGGAACTCTCTTAGTTCCTCATTCAAATTTTAAAAAAGACAAATATACCATTAAGCTAGTCTATAGACCAAGTGTTCCTGACAATGATGATCATTGGAAAATATTCAATGATGATCATCAAACCATTACTTTCTTAAAATAAAAAAACAATTTTTAACAACTATATTTTGAAGGCAGTGAATCTCAAAAATCTAAATCTTTTTCTAAATCTAGTACAGATGTAAATGAAGAGTTCCTACAACTGAAAGGAAATAAAATTCCTAAAGGCCTAGTTTCTCTTTAGAAGCTGTTTGACAAGCATGATAGATTCATCAAACAATATCAAACAGATTCAAATCTCTCTCAGGGATTTGACCAAGTAAATCTGACCAACAAAGAATATCCCAAGATGGTCAACATTGGTAAGTGCTGCACACCTGAAGAAAGATTCAAATTTACTTCTTTGCTCTATCGATACATTGATGTCTTGGCATATTCATATTAATATCTAAAGTCTCTCAGAAGTGATGAAATCCACCATCATATTCCTCTCAAGACTGCTTCAACACTTTACAAGCAAAAATCTAGACAATACAATCCAAAAATTTCAAGTACTATTATGTCTGAGATACAGAAAATGTTAAATGCTAGAATTATTTTCCCAATCCATCATTCTACATGGATTGTGAACATTGTGCCTATAAGGAAAAAAAATGGTGAAATATGCATTTGTGTAGATTTCTAGAATCTGAATCAGTCATCTCTAAAAGACAATTACCCTTTTCCAATCATGGACCAAGTGCTTCAAACAGTAACAGGATCAAAAATGTTATCAATACTGGATGGCTTCTCAGGTTATAATCAAGTTGAAGTTGCTGAAGCTGACCAACACAAGACTGCATTCATCATGCCTTAGGGTACATTTACATATAAAAGAATGCCTTTTGGATTAATAAATACTGGTGCTACCTTTTAGAGAGTGATGGACATGACCTTAAAAGATGAGATTGACAAATTCATAGTGGTATATCTTGATGATTTAACTATCTTTTCAAAGCATCGATCTGATCATGTACGCCACTTGCAACAAGTACTGGAGCACTATCGGTAGAATGGTATTTCTTTGAATCCTAAAAAGTCTATTTTTGGAGTGACAGAGGGAAAACTCCTTGGACACATTGTGTCCAAAGAAGGCATAAAGATTGACTCATATAGAGTCAAATCTATTCAAGAGCTAAATTTGCCTACAAGTAAAAATTTTGTTCACTCTTTCTTTGAAAAAGTGAATTTCTTATGGAGATTTATTCTTGGATTTGCTAAGAAGACAAGACACATTGTGAACATGATGAAAGGGAAGACTACCTTTAGCTAAAATAAAGAAGGTAAATCAGTGTTTCAAGATATCAAGGTCACTATTGCTCATACCCCTACCTTGGTTTGTCCAGATTACCACAAGGATTTTATCATTTACAACTATGTGTCTGAGTATACTTTTTTAGCGATTCTTGTCCAACAAGACAAAGAAGTTATGAAATCCCCTATTTCTTTCATGAGTTGCCCTCTCAAAACTCATGAAATGAAGTATTCAAATATAGAGAAGCACACATATGCCTTGGTAAAAGTAGTCAAACACTTTTGCTTCTACATTTTGAATTCACATACTACTGCCTTAGTTCCTGACAGTACAGTCAAGTCTATATTAACTCAGTAGGAGTTTGGCACAAAGAGAGGTAATTAGATTGTAAATATCCAAGAATTTGATTTGGATATCAAGCTGACAAAGCTGGTTAGAGGTAAAGGCCTCTACCAATTAATGGCTGATAATAAGCTAAAAGATACATAGAATGAAGAAGTTGAAGTAGAAGATACACCAATAGTCCTTTTTGTCTCCACTACAAATGAATGATACTCAAATATTACCTATATTTTGACTTATGGTGAATGTCCTACTTATTTGTCTTACAAAGAAAGAAGGACTATGAGGTTGAAAGCTGCCAATTTCATCTTTTGGGATAATGGCCTGTACAAGAGAAGCATAGATGGAGTATTCCTTCGCTGTGTAAACAAAAAACAACAAACCCAGCTCTTGAAATCTTTCCACAATCTGGCCTGTGGAGAACATTTTTCTACCCTTGTGACTGCTCATAAAATTCTGCGAGCTAGGTATTATTGGCCGACTCTTTTCCAAGATGCACATAAGTGGGTAAGGAAATGTGAACTTTGCCAGTAATTTGTTAGAAGACCCAAGTTGGCTGCCCTGCCTCTAAAACCAGTAATCATAGAGGAACTTTTCCAGCAATTGGGACTTGATTTTATTGGAACAATAAACCCATCTTCAAGTCCTAGACATGATTATGTCCTTCTAGCAAATGATTATTCCACCAAGTGGGTAGAAGTAGTCCCAACTAAGCATGCTACTTCAGAAGTTATATGCAACTTCCTAAAAAAAATATCATTTTTAGGTTTGGAGTTCCTCTCAAAATTATTACTGATAATACATCTTGTTTCACCTCTCAAGAGATTACACAATTCTATTTTCATTATGGAATTATGCTCTCTCATTCTTTTGATTATTTTCCAAAAGGAAACGGACAAGCTGAGTCTAGTAATAAGAATTTGGTAACTATTATCAAAAAGCTAGCATATGATAATCAAAGGACATGGCATAAAGCATTGGTGGATGCTCTGTGGGTAGATAGGATCATGCCAAAGAGGGCAATTGGTATGTCCCCTTTTCAACTCCTTTACGGTATTAATGTTGAGATACCAATCACTTTAGAGTTACCAGCCTTGAAATTGGTAAAGGCCATTAAAGATTAGACATATGAGAGTTCTCTTGACAAAATAATCATATGCCTAACTCATCTGGAAGAACAAAGAACCATGGTGGTGGATAGAATTTCTATTCATCAAAGTCTGGTAAAGAAACTTTTTGATTAAAAGGCTAGAAATCATGATTTTTAGATTGGGGATAAAGTCTTGCTATGGGACAAAAGAAGAGAACCGAAGGGGATGCATGGAATGTTCGACTCCCTTTGGAGAGGCCCATTCATAATTCATTAGCACATGGGTGAAAATAGATTTCTTTTGAAATACCAAGATGGCACACTCTTTTCTCTACCCCACAATGGGTAGCATCTAAAACATTTCAATTCTTGAAGTATCAGATCATTGCCTCTGTATATATGTATATTTGTACAAGTTTAAATTCTATTTTGTTTTATTTGTTTTCATTTTTGATGCCTTTCATTTCTGGATAACATGACTCTGCAACCCAATGGTACACTTGAAAACACTGGAGATTCTGAATTCTACTCCTTTCAATTCATTTTGCAATTGACAAAAGTTCCCCAACTGGAGCCAGCTGTTGTCCCCCAAAAGTAACAGTCATTTTTGGGACAACATTTGAACTATTTTGGTCCTATAGACCAAAATTGTATCTTCCATTTTCAAAACTTTGTCTTAGACATTCATATTCCTCATTTTCAAAGCTTCTCAAAAAATCTATAGACTTTGCAAGTCAAGTTCATTGGATTTTACATGTTGATTTCTATGGACTTTGTATCTTTAGATTCTATAGGCAGGTTCATTTATACAAGTTCAAAGTTTAACAAGTTCAACATCTTTGGCAAGAGTTAAGTGCTTCATCAAGGTTCAAAGTTCAATTGCTTCAATTGGTTCATCAGCTTCAAGACACATGGCCAAGTCAAGGCGGCTTGAACCATTGAACCATTTTGGTTCAAAGGTTCAACGGGTTCAAGGTTCAATGGTAGGTTCAACCAAAGGAATAGTTCAATGGCTCAGTTCAACCAAGTGGTTCAACTCTTTATTTTCATTCAGTTGGTTCATTCTTTCAATTCATCCTTTGGTTCAATGTCTACAGGTTCAACAGCAGGTTCAAAAACATTTTTCAAAGCTTTGTTTGAACTATTGAACCAAAACTTGGTTCAACATCTTAGTTCAACAATTTGTTCAACCACTTGGTCCATTGGATAGTTCATCGGATTTTGGTTCAAAGGGGCTCAACGCGCTTCACTGAATTGTTGAATCGATTCAATGGATTGGTTCAACGGATTGGTTCAATCAAATGGTTCAACTATCAGTTCAAAGGAAATTTCAAAGGAGCGGTTCAATGTTTAGTTCATCAACTTGTTTAATTCATTGAACCATCGGCTTGAACCATTTTTGGTTCAACTGATTGGTTCAACATCAAAGTTCAAAGGGGTAGTTCAATGCAGAAAGAGACTTCCTGAAGGATAAGTGCCCTTCCATACGACACTTAATCGGCCAAAACTCCCTTCAGAAGGGTTATTTTTGAAGAAATAGTTAAGTGATTGCGGGCTCAAAAGACTTTGTGGAACAAATTTCTGCAAATTTTTGTCTGCGAGAATTTTCCCTGGGCAAATTGTCTGTAGGACAAATGTATGCAAGAATTACCCACGGGGGAGACTCAAATATAAAGCTCGAGGATTTGTCTGGGGGGATTGCTAAAGCAAAGGGCTGCCGAAGGACCTCGAAGGGTAGGTGCCCTTGCGAGGGACTCTCAGCAACCAAAGTGAAGGATCAATCCGACTTGACACAGACCATTTATTAAGGCCTAAAAGGGCAAGTCTAATTTGGAAGGGAAAAGCTAGAAGCTGAAAGAAGACCAAGGGGTGACGCCCCCAAAGATGTCAAATTTAGGACAGTGAACTAGTTGTTGGAAACATAGTGACGGGCACACGAACATCAAATTAAAGGCAATGAAATAGCCATTGATCCCTTGAATTCACAGACTTGAATGCATTCCCAAAATTCAAGACCAAACTAGTAAGAAGTGAAGAAAGACAGAATAATGGATGAATTCATGGCTCGATTCAATTAACCAAGAAAGGAGGAACAACGAAGACAAGATCAGACTGCCAGCTAAACATTGAAAGTTGTAATTTTTCAATTACATGGCTTGATTATCTACATTGAGAAGATAAAATGGGTAAAATGCCCCAAAGTTATAGCTTGTCTTCTTAACAATTCCCAATGCATCATGATGTATTATTGTTCCTGAGTCCTTCTTCAAATGGCTATATAACAGACTTTTGGTCATTGTAAAATTATCTTCTTTTTGACAATCTAAACAAAACTCTGCCCAAATTGAGAGGCATCATTGAGACTTTGTGCTTAGTTTGTTAATCATATTTTGTTATTGGAATAAAAAAGGGACTTTCTCAAACTTAGTGCTGTGATATTCTTAATATATTTTCTATTCCATTAATTTAACAAGCAGGATTAGTAAAATTAGTCAAGAAGGTGTCCTGAAGAATCAAATATGGAGAGACTTTGTGCCCTCATAGCTGCCTTCAGTGTGTTTTCTTTTCATTGCTGTGTAAAGGACTTTGAGAAGACTTTGTGACCTCATCATCCTTAGTATATTACTCTTAAGTATTTTAGGTGCAGACTTTGTGCTGTGTCTTGATTTGCTGGTTACCATACTCTCAGTTACATTCTGCTTTTATTTCCCAGAGTATTCTTGTGGCTGACTGAATAATTCTTTTAAAAGAAGAGGAGTGCTATCTGTCATTCCCTTGATTTTTTCCTCTATTTTGTACACATCATCTCTAAAGAAAGAGAGATGGATGGCTTGTCCTATCCTTGAGTATTATTTTCTATTTATACATATATATATCATATCCATAGGGAACCTCCCCTTGATGAGAGGAGAGAGAAGTCTCCTTTTGATGTGATAAACTTACACATTTGGACAACTAATCTTCCTACTTTAGCTGATAAGACCTATTTTTTTTATCAGTACGCTGATAGACAAAATATTCAACCAACATAGTGGATGGTTCCCATGGTTGATCATGGGATGTATGCACAGTTACAATTACCATATCCATCATGTAGTACATCATATAGAAATTTTATTTAGGAGAGCTACTAGGATTGGTGAGTTTTAAAATAAGATTGGACCTAATGATTTCCTCTAGGGCCATAATTTTTCTAGAAGTCAAAATTATATCCAACAAAGGGAACAAAACTTCACTGATGTAAGTGATAGTCAAAACACCATATATATTATATGAGAAATAATAGGTTAAATGTATTAAAACTATTTAAGATAGTTTTCCAAACATATTAAAACTATGGAAAGTATTTTTCTCAACCTATTTCAACTATGGGAATAAGTTCATTAAACCTATTAAAAATGGGAAGAGGTTTGGTAAACCTATTCCATTGCAAGAAAAAGAATTGAAAATGTATTTTAATATATTGAACAATGATTCAAACTTATTCTAATGCATTGAATGGTATGCTAAACTATTTATACTATATGGGATTTTCCCTACTTATAGATTGTTTGTATCTATCGACCTCATTCAAGATAAATAAAACTCTTAGTGGATGAGAGGAGTGTGAGGGATTTGAAAGGCTCTGTAGTTGGAAGAAAATCCGTCCAAAGAATGGTCTCCCTCTTTTGTTTTTATTAAGGTCTTCAATGACAATGAAGGACCATAAAACTTTATGGTTTAATTATTTAGAATTATTCATACATCTTGGATAGGCAACTATATTAATTGAGTATTGAATTTATCATGAGAGTTTGGTAATATTGTTAAAACACATTTTTTATTGTGATCATATTTTGGTAGTGTGTTATTCATATATATAATTAGGGTTGATAAAATATGATTTTGATTTTTATACCAGATGTTATTCCTCTTGTATTGGAAATGAAATAAAAATATCTTTAGTCTCTTGATATGAATACAAATATGTATTTTGGAATTGATCAATATTTTTAAAATTATAATAGAATATATTTTACAATGCATCATAACTTGATTTATAAATGCACTTGAAATTTAATTATAAGATGTAAATGTGTAATTGATTTTAAAATAATGGAAAACAAATCAAGGAAAGATTGCTATCATAAATAGTTCTTGTTTTAGTAAAATTTACTACTATGATCACTTTCAAAACTTTTACTTGATTCATGCAAACTTGTTGAATAATAAGGAAGGATAAATAAGAAACCTTTCCAAGTAAGATATCAAATTTTTTTTAATAATAATAATAATAAAAATAATAATAATAATAAGTTTTTATGATTCGTAATCGAAGGGTTTTTACGTTGTGGTATAAGAGTTCTAGGTTTGACACTTGAACTAATGTGCTCATTCACATGTCTAAGATACATAGAGGATAAAAACACATTTTTTAGATATAACCTAACGGGGTTAGAACCTAGATAGACCTTACATTAGAGGACTAAACTATATGTGAAGGAACATAGTGAAAAAGAGATTCAAAATTTAACCTTAAATCCTTTAATAAACTCTTACATCAGTTATATTATATTAAATACATTAGGTATATATTGCATTAGAACCTATCTAATAGGACATTTTGATGTGTGGAACATCATGATAAAGGAGAGGGACTCTAAAAAAGATAAGGCATACTCATAATGGACCTAGGTTAATTATAGTCATGTTGAGTGATGAATCTTGATAGTTGATCTTAGGAAGTTTTCCTTGAACATAAACTAAATAAAATATTAGAAATGATTGCAACATGTCATTGGTAATATGGGGAAAATATCACCTCACACTAGCAATATGAAACGTTTGTGTGATATGTTGACCCATGTGTACTTTTGTGAGATCATTAGTTTGAGTACACCTAAGGGGTGAGGGTTGGATTATGAATGTGAGTACTAAATGATGGGATAAATCCTAGTTAGTCTCAAAATGACTTAGTAATTTCCATGTTTAGATACAACAAGTGGAACTTGTTGAATCTAGCCTTATGGCCATAAGCATGCATACTTGAGAATGTTTAAATCCATATTTTTTATATATTATAAATATATTATTTCTTTTTCTCATTCATCATCATACTTTATAGGACTTACATAGATTAGATGTAATATTGAATTAATGACATTTTTATATTTTAGATTCTCTAACACCTTTCTCATGAAATGGGAATCCAATCTCTAAGTAGGAGAGATACACAAGAGATCCAAGAGGATTTTTAGAACTATGTCTAGCCACTTTTTATCTTTATTGATTATCTCTTGTTATTTTTTTACTTGTATCAATGGGAAAACTTCCCAAACATGTGCATTGGATATAAAAAACTTGAAATAAAAAAAAATTAAATCAAATTTTGAAGAGGAAAGGAAAGAATTTTAGCTAATTAAACTATAAATAATCTTATTAGATTAAATACAAATTCAAACCTTATTATTTTGCATTGATGGGAAGTTAAATTTAAATAATGCATCCAAACTTTTAAAACTCATATTCTAAAGGTACTACCTAATCAATAGTACTATTATGAAATTGAGAAAGTCTTATAAGACTTTTCATTTGTATTTATAAACAAACATAATTTAACTAAGCCATGAGGATGATGTATTTTTCAAGTGGGGAAGGATGTAATATCATGTTTTTCCAGTGGTAAGATTTAGACCACTTGTCAATCATTAGCATCGTAAAACATAACTAATAACACTTATTTTATATATGATCAAGGATTGATTCTATTGGTATAATTTATATGATTTGATTCATTACTATTACCATTATTTATTATAAAATTATGTGGAATAATGGTTAGTATCATTATTTTATTATCATGTAATTTTATTGCGTGACTTAGATAAATGGCATTTGTTTAGTTATTTGTGACAAAGGGAAAACCCTTGGTGTAAGGGAGAACATTATAAAAGAGGATGAACTAGATAAGGACTATGGGTAGTAGAGACAATATTGTAGAGCAATATGTAATCATGATAGATAAACATATATACCCTTGCTTATCTTAGCATAATTGGTGATCATCTAGTTTGATTATTTTTAGAAAATTTTTAGTGTTATCTTATTCTTTATTTTATACTGAAAATAAAGATGTATAATTTAATAACTTCTTAGATGCCTTATTGGTAAAATGATTTTGTTTTCAGTCATCCTACTGATCCCATTTTGATCTTGGTTACTTTGGCTCATCTGGCACTTTCTATGGGGGGATTTTGATCTAGTTTCAATAATTTTAGAACTTTTTTTTGAATGATAGTCTATGGTAGTAGTGTGACATTTGATCTGGCAAGTTATCTTTCATCTATCATCTTATTCGGTATCACTGATTATAACTACCTATAGGCAAATTAGTAATACCCCTGATTATAATTAAATTTGGGTAAATTGGTATTATGACATTATTTCCTAATTATAACTACCTATGGTAAAATTAGGTATAATGCCTTTTTATCATGAATTGCCGCATCACCTAGTCATTACTATTATCATTTATCTTGTCATTTGCCTTTGTTTGTGAACTTGTTGTGACCTAGTTGGTTTTTCACCATATTTTGTGTGGGTAGAATTACTAAGAATTGGGATTATTTTAGGGTTATTTAGGTTGTGCTCAATTCATGTCAAGGTCAACTTAGTCCCCCTCTTATCATACCCTCTCACCATTCTTACAATCATTTTAAAGACTGACACACTCTCACCATTTCATGAGCACTCTTTTATGCTCTCATTGTCTTGAAAGTTGGACCTTTATGTGTCTCTTATTCCTAAATCAAGTTTAAATTCTTATAAAATTCAAAAAACATTTGTTTATTTGATTATTGTTATGTTGGTCTTTTTTTTCCTATTTGGTCTTGCTTTTTTGTTTTATTTTCCAAGTAGATATTGATGGTCCACATAGATCTCGATTATTCGTATCTTTATCTCACATTATTAAGATCTCTTGTTTTCTTTTTATTTGTATTTGATTTTTTTTTTAAACATAAATAATTGTAACTTTATTCTTGGTCATTGTTTTACCATTATCCTTAGTTATAAGTGTTCACATTTGAACTGGCTCTATGCCTTTGAAATGCCATATCATTATGATTTATTCATACTTATGATGCCTAATTTATTTTTCTATAGAAATCACTTTGTTCTCTAGTATCAAAGTCTAAATATCAACACAACTCTGATGAACAACTCTCAACAACACTATGCATTATCTAGGATCACGATATAAAAATAGGCATCTAAGTACCATGAATTTCAGCACATCAAATCTATGCTTAGGCGTGCATCATTTCACATACATCATGAGTCTAATAAAATATTTGGTAAATTTTATTCATCCCTAATTCCATTATATCCCACTTCTTGGGAGAACTACATTAGCTTGAGGTCATACTGGACTATGTAGGTAGCATTAAATTTCTATTGAGGTCAACTCAGTTATCTTTCATTATTCTTTTCATCTCTTTCATCACTTTGTGCATTCTCATTTGATTGGTTTTATATGGCTTTCTAAGCCATTAGACCATCATATCTATGTTTGTGCCCGCTCATTTTAATCTATACCATAAGTTATTTCTTTGAGCTATTTTGGTTATTGATTCCCCCATTTTGGGGCATAACATCTGAACAAAGTTAGAATCAAATAGCCCTATAGGGGCAAACCAATATTTATTTTTTATTAGTGATCAAAATTTACCCTATTGGGGTACAAAAGTCTTATCATAATCAAATTTTCTCTACTAGGGCACTTCTTATTATCATCTCTTTATGGAGTCCGTCGTTCTCCCTTTTACTCTAATTCTAAGCTCTCCACACTTTTTCCCACGATGGTAATGTTTTAATGTGTAACTTGTTTCGGGATTGATCAATTCCATAAAAATGCAACTTGCACTCTCAATTTGGGTGTATTCAAAGTGTGTCCCTTACATTTATGGACTGAATCTTTTCTATTCTCCCCATCTTTGGGGCTCATTATACCTCTAATTATATTTTGATCATTTATGGTGATCACATGTGCAAGCATTAGGTCATCTCGATGTGATCTATTCCACAGGTTAATCTCTCATTATCCCTCTCTTTTTGAGAGTTCATCCTTCTCTTTCATCCTAGTATGTCCTCTCGAGGGAGCATCATGGGTAATTTATAATTTCTTCTTGACAACTCTTTTATTTGAAAATATGTTGTTTCACTTGAATGTCTTTCTATGCCTTCTTAAATACGGGGAAAATGTAGACATCCAATTCCTAGCACTATTTGTCTTGAAATTGTCAATCTTACTCAATTTTCACTCAAATGCACATTTTAGGTCAAATCCCATAAAATGCATTAAATGGTTCAATTTTGTCATTTACAAGTGTTGATTTAGGATAATGTATTCCTAAATGGGGTAATGAATTTTATGTGATACCTAACTTTGATCAAATAATTTCAAGTCAAAATGATGATTTCACCTTTTTGTGCTATGTATCACTCTTTTCTTCTAATTCATTAGTACATGTCAGATACCTTTGTTATTTTATGTCGACAACATCTTAAATGGGAATATGGTTCCAATACATCTAACATCACCTTCCAATTCCTCTTAAATCAAATTACGACATAGTAATATGACTTTATGACCATTTTGATTAATTGAGGGCCAATTTCCAAAGATTTTAACAAATACTGATCAATCTTGTTTAATGATAATTAATTCAAATCAAGAGATTAAGTTGATTTTCCATGGAGGTTGTTGATTATTTCAATATTTGGAAATTAATTCTTAATGGCTACATCAACGAGTACATCATCTATGGGGTGGCATCCATAAACCATAAATGCATAAAGTATCAATATTATGGGTCTCCCATGCCTCTTTAATGCCTCACATGCCTCATTAATGCCCCTTATTTCCAAATCATGATGAGAATATTGATGGATTTAATTAAAAATATTAGATTAATTCATGGCCACTCACCTCAATCTTGAGATGGATGGTCATGGTTGATCCTGATCAAATTGGAAAATATATAAATAGGAGAGCATAGAACATCATTTTTAACTCAATTATTGAAATGTTATAATGTTAAAATCCCTTCACAATTATTGTAGTTATTAGATTAAAATGAGTGTAAATTTTATTCTTAGTTGTTTGACCAATGAAATGAAGCTTACCATTAATATCATTTACTTTATTAAAAATATTGCAAGGTGTAACCGCACTTGGGTTGGGAGATGGTCTTTGCATACCTTACTGAATTAATGATATCGAACAACTTTCTATCTATTCCCTATAAATTATATATTATTTCATTGGGGGCCTGTATATTGATAACCTCTAGTCGATTTTGTATTAACTAATTAAAGATTCTAAAAAATTAATTAATTAATTACTCCACCTATTGCATCCAAAAATTTATAGGGATCTTCCTTGATTATATCACAGTCAAAAGGTTTCACCTTCCTTCTCTTAATTAGAGAAAAGATGTCTTTATTCTACTCTAGCTCTACTTGTTAACCCTCAACAACTATAGTCTTTCACTTGAAAGTTTTCAAAGTGCTTGTCTACCTATCAAAGTGGAACTTAACTATGGGTTGTTTGTGGATAACCAAATATTTTATTCCTATTTATTCCTTCTATTATAGTTTCATGATCCATGAAGGGATGTTTAGGGTAACTTGTTGCACTATTTGTTTACAAGATACTATGTTTGTGTTAGATGGGATGACAAGTAGGTGAAGAATATTTCCCAACAGGTATCATAGATTTAGTGGATGATGTCCCTATTGTATGAAAATAAGGTATATCCTTCTTCCAACTAGTAACCTACATTTAGACTAGTGTATCTATTATGTATTTATCTTTACCATCTTCTTTGATAACCAATACAAATGGGGAATCTAATTAACGATACTAACCAATAGGAATCTCTATTTGGGTGGTCATCTTAAGAAGAGTGGCCAGGGTATAAAAAATGGAGGTAGACACTAAATTTTCAAAATGCACCCTTTTTCTAAGTATAGGGGTGTGAGGGCTAGTTGAGGGATGGTTCCATTAAAGAATGAATAGGTCACCTAGATATTTAATAAATTTTACAAATAGTTAATAATATAGTATAAGTAACCCTGACATTCATAATTGTGGTGTAAAAAGGGGTTATGGTAGTAGGCTAATCTATAGAGGGAAAAATTGGAAATGTGGCAGTAGCCTTTGGCATGGTTATTTGAATCAAAGAATGAAAAGAATCTAAAGAATTAGTTTCACAAAGATAAATTGTACAAAATGAAATAGTGGTCAAAGAATGTGGAGTGCTAGGACTCATAATCATAGTAGGGGTATAGAGTGCAAATTGTTGCAATTGTTTGAGATGGATATCTTGGATGTGTACATGTGAATGTCCCTTGATTGTGGATTGCAATTATTACTTTGCCTATCCTTATACTTCTCCTTATTTATCTGATAATATTTTAGAAACAACTAATCTACCATATCCTTTACTAACTTTTTTAGATTCAACTATTAATTCTATGTTTCTATATTGAGTTCTTTCATCTAACATCCACTCATCTTTTAGGTTAGACTCAATTGTATCACTTATTGACCAAAATTCTTTAGTCTTTATCTTAGAGACCCATTCCCCTTTATTATCCATCCTCTTTTATTCTTCCTCACTATCATAGATTATGATAGGGTCTGATCTTCATTTAACTCTTCTTCTACTCTCCCTCTCTTTGGTAACTTTTGATAGTTCCTCTTTCACTTCCTCTTTTTGAGGATAAATAAGTGGGTCTTGGGATTCCTTGTATATGCCAAATAGTATTTACTATAAGTAGAAGTTGGCCCACTGGGAGGTTGAGTAGATATGAAGAAGTGGGAATTGCAAGTGGGTATGCATCGACCAGAGTAGTCACTACTAGAATAATAATGGATGGTGATGTAGGCTTCCCAGTAGGAGAAATTACTACTAATGGTACCAAAAGATAAGAAGAAACATGAAATTAAGACAAAAATGAGTGAATAGTTACCTATTTTACAATATATAATAAAGGGATAGGAAATAAATAAAATATATTTGTTGCTTCACTAGGAATTACAGTCCTTTCTTATTCAGTTTTGTATTGAGGAGAGGGTGCAGCTACTGTATGTACATGGGAGGTAGGATGATTATCAACTACCTCCTTAGTATGGGTTATCCTAGATGGGTCAGTTTCTACTTTTATTTCTTCTTTTGCATGAGTAGGGGGTCCATGAATAGGTTTGAAAACCCATTATTGCATTTGAATTCTCCCAATATCCTCCTTGGTGATGGTGGGATCATATAGATTCTTATGTGTTATTATCATAAACATATTAGCTCGGCACATCCTAGTTGGCATCTTAGAGTCATATTCAATTTTGATAAATATGTTGTAATGATTATAATATTGATACCAATAGTTGATCCTTATTTTCTTCTTGTACTTCTTAAGGTATACTCACATTCCCTCTTGGATCATAATGTCTAAAAAGTATATACTTGAACCCGTAATGTGTCCTAATCATTCCCACAATTTCTAGTTGCTCCCACCTTGTGTATTAGATTCTACCAATTTAGAGAGGGGTTAGATGGAGGGTTTCTTACTTTGCCTTCTTCAAATCAGTATCAATAATATCAACCAATTAAGTATAAATTTCCTTGTCAAAAACCTTATCCAAAATAATTATTGGTAGGTATAAGGAGTGTGCCTTTTTCCCTTAATTATGATTAGTATATACTTAAGGTATAACTAGTAATCACCCATATTCTGAATGGTCCTCTTTATTCTGTTTGTCAATTTGGGCATATTCTTCCTATATATAACTTGATACACTATGCGGTAAAAGGTCTTAGTTATCCTTTTCATATTCTTCCTAAATATGTGCACATGAAGAATATTGAATTTATCACATACACTTTTCTTTGGGCATTTAGTTGATGGTTCCAATGGTTGATCATGGGATATATGCACAGTTACAGTTACCATATCTACCATGTAGTACATCATATAGAAATTTTCTTTAGGGGAGCTACTAGGTTTGGTGAGTTTTAAAATCAGATTGGACCTAATGATTTCCTCTAGGGCCATAATTTTGCTAGAAGTCAAAATTATATCCAACAAAGGGAACAAAACTTCACTGATGTATGTGATATTCAAAACTCCATATATATTATATGATAAATAATAGATTAAACGTATTAAAACTATGGAAAGTATTTTTCTCAACCTATTTCAACTATGGGAATAAGTTCGTTAAACCTATTAAAAATGGGAAGAGGTTTGGTAAACCTATTCCATTACAAAAAAATAATTAAAAATGTATTTTAATATATTGAATAATGATTCAAACTTATTCTACTACATTGAATGGTATGCTAAACTATTTATACTATATGGGATTTTCCCTATTTATAGATTATTTGTATCTATCACCCTCATTCAAGGGAAACAAAACTCTTAGTGGATGAGAGGAGTGTGAGGGATCTGAAAGGATCTGTAGTTGGAAGAAAATCCCTCCAAAGAATGCTCTCCCTCTTTTGTTTCTCTTAAGGTCTTCAATGACAATGAAGGACTGTAAAACTTTATGGTTTTAATTATTTTGAATTATTCATACATCTTGGATAGGAAAATATACTAATTGAATATTGAATTTATCATGAGATTTTGGTAATATTGTTAAAACACATTTTTTATTATGATCATATTTTGGTAGTGTTATATATATATATATATATATATATATATATATATATATATATATATATATATATATATATATATATAATTAGGGTTAATAAAATATGATTTTGATTTATATACCAAATTTTATTCCTCTTGTATTGGAAATGAAATAAAAATATCTTTAGTCTCTTGATATGAATACAAATATGTATTTTGGAATTGATCAATATTTTTAAAATTATAATAGAATATATTTTACAATGCATCATACTTTGATTTATAAATGAATGTGAAATTTAATTATAAGATGTAAATGTGTAATTGATTTTAAAATAATGGAAACAAAATTAAGGAAATATTTCTATCATAAATATTTCTTGTTTTAGTAAAAGTTACTACTATGATCACCTTCAAAACTTTTACTTGATTCATGCAAACTTGTTGAATAATAAGGAAGGATAAGTAAGAAACCTTTCCAAGTAAGATATCAATTTTTTAATAATAATAATAATAATAATAATAATAATAATAATAATAATAATAATAATAATAATAATAATAATAATAAGTTTTTATGATTCTTAATCGAATGGTTTTTACGTTGTGGTATAAGAGTTCTAAGTTTGACACTTGATCTAATGTGTTCATTCACATGTCTAAGATACATAGAGAATAGAAACACATTTTTAGATATAACCTAACAGGGTTAGAACCTAGATAGAACCTAGATTAGAGGACTAAACTATGTGTGAAGGAACATAGTGAAAAAGAGATTCAAAATTTAACCTTGAATCCTTTAATAAAATCTTAAATCAGTTATATTATATTAAATATATTAGGTATATATTACATTATAACCTATCTAATAGGACATTTTGATGTGTGGAACATCATGATAAAGGAGAGGGACTCTAGAAAAGATAAGGCATAATCATAATAGACCTAGGTTAATTATAGTCATTTTGAGTGATGAAGTTTGATAGTTGATCTTAGGAAGTTTTCCTTGAACATAAACTAAATAAAATATTAGAAATGATTGCAACATGTCATTGATAATATGGGGAAAACATCACCTCACACTAGCAATATGAAATGTTTGTGTGATATGTTGACCCATGTGTACTTTTTTGATATCATTAGGTCGAGTAAACCTAAGGGGCGAGGGTTGGATTATGAATGTGAGTACTAAATGATGGGATAAATCGTATTTAGTCTCAAAATGACTTATTAATTTCCATGTTTAGATACAACAAGTGGAACTTGTCGAATCTAGTCTTATGGCCATAAGCATGCATACTTAAGAATGTTTAATTCCTTATTTTTATATATTATAAATATATTATTTCCTTTTCTCATTCATCATCATAATTTATAGGACTTACATAGATTAGATGTAATATTCAATTAATGACATTTTTATATTTTAGAATCTCTAACACCTTTCTCATGCAATGGGAATCCAATCTCTAAGTAGGAGAGATACACAAGAGATCCAAGAGGATTTTTGGAACTATGTCTAGCCACTTTTTAGATTTATTTATGATCTCTTGTTATTTTTTTACTTGTATCAAGGGGAAAACATCCCAAACATGTGCATTGGATATAAAAAACTTGAAATAAACAAAAACTAAATAAAAATTTGAAGAGGAAAGGAAAGAATTTTAGCTAATTAAACTATAAATAATCTTATTAGATTAAAGACAAATTCAAACCTTATTATTTTGCATTGATGGGAAGTTAATTTTAAATAATGCATCCAAATTTTTAAAACTCATATTCTAAAGGTACTACCTAATCAATAATACTATTATGAAATTGAGAAAGTCCTATAAGACTTTTCATTTGTATTTATAAACAAACATAAGTTAACTAAGCCATGAGGATGATGTATTTTTCAAGTGGGGAAGGATGTAATATCATGTTTTCCCAGTGGTAAGATTTAGACCACTTGTCAATGATTAACATTGTAAAACATAACTAATAATGCTTATTATATATATGATCAAGGATTGATTCTATTGTTATGATTTATATGATTTGATTCATTACTATTACCATTATTTATTATAAAATTATGTGGAATAATGGTTAGTATCACGATTTTATTATCATTTTATTTTTATTGCATGACTTAGATAAATGGCATTTATTTAGTTATTTGTGACAAAGGAAAACCCTTGGTGTAAGGGAGAACATTATAAAAGAAGATGAACTAGATAAGGACTATGGTTAGTAGAGACAATATTGTAGAGCAATATGTAATCATGATAGATAAACATCTATACCCTTGCTTATCTTTGCATAATTGGTGATCATCTAGTTTGATGATTTTTAGAATTTTTTTTATTGTTATCTTATTCTTTATTTTATACTAAAAATAAAGATGTATAATTTAATAACTTCTTAGATGCCTTATTGGTAAAATTATTTTGTTTGACTAGTCTCATTGACATGCTTTGTCATATTTTGTGACTGAGATATCCATGCTCTATAGGTCTTTAGGTCCATATCACAGTGGTTATCTAAGGATTATTTTTAGTTAAATGACTATGACCTTTAGTTGACAAATGTTTTTTTTGACTTGGCTGCATATCATATTTTATTAATTTTATCCTTTGTGTGGTCATTTAATCATGTTGCATCTAAGGTAGATTCCAATGTATGATTAATGTATAGTACAGCATCAAATCCCACATGTTTTGACTTGATTGAGGCTACTTGACTTTTGTACTATGTGGGATCTTGTGATAGTGTTAAATCATGAAATTTTAAATAAACTCTTAAAAAATTTGGACAAATTATTAATAGATAATTTGTCAATGTAAAATTTTAAATAAAAACATGAAATGGAGTTATTCATGATGTAATTTTACATTTAATATAAACCTAAAAAATGAAGGTTTTTTATTCTATATTGTTCTTACCCCAAAATGTATTGATATTGGCCTCTTTATTTAACTATGAATATGTCCAAGTTTTGAAAGGAAATTTTAAATAAAGCAATGAACATTCAATTTACCATATGGGGTGGCAAAGAATTTGTCTCCCACTCAAACGTTTCAACCAATTAGTCCACCCATTACAACCCAAACACTTCAACCAATTAGTATTATAAGGGGGTGGAGGTAGTTATAAACTACTTAATCCATATTCTAAAATATTAATCCTCCTATTGTATTGATCAAATATATACATACATCCAACATCACGGATTTGTAGACTAATGTGGAGGTATAGTCAGAATGTGTGAGTATAATCCACCTCTAGTAGTTAGACCCAAACAAATTAATGTAGTATTTTAAGGATCCTTCAACTCTCAATTTCCTACATAAGATTTGGTTTGCAGTGTAGAGGAATAAAAAAATTAATATGGATACTAGTTATCAATGATTTAATTGGATGTGTCTTTAAAACTAAATAAATAAGATTCACTTGGAGTTTTCATGCTTTTTATGTAATCTTCATAGTAAAAATATTTATAAAATTCCTCATTAGAGATATTTTGGGAATTTTTAAACACCTATAAAAAAACTAATAGAGGAAAAAATGTGAAATAAATAGAATAAAAAGATAAACACAAAAGGATACAAATTTAATATTATGCTCACTATAACTATACGTGGAAGGAGACAAATTAATCTTATTCATTCAACTAAACAAGGTTGATTCTATACATTTGAACAATAAATTATGTGATGGTCATGTTATTGGGTGGGTTACTTTTGTTGAGGTGGTTGAGGTGGTTGAATAGGTTGAGTTAGAAGGGTTGGTTAAATTGGGAACACTATGCACATAGGGTTTTTTGAAATTGGTGGTAATGGATGCTCATGCCTATGATAAAATAGATCAATTGCATCAAATGTCTCATTAAGAGAAGGAAACTATTTTTTAGTAATATAAGAACTATGTAGTGTACTTCTTGGTCTATGTTAGGTTCTATGAATAGGTTTAAGTGAGGTTAGATTACTCTAGATATTTGATTGTCTCTATTAATTTGGCCTTTCTTAGATAATATCATCCATCAAGTGAGTGAAATTAGATGAGGTTAGACCTAAAGATGAATGAATAAGTCAAATTTGAATATGTTTTATGTTTTATCTCAATATAAATGGTCATGGTTTTATCAAGCCAATTTTAAATTCTTTTCATTCCCATATTAATGATAATATCATTAAATGTACTCTCCCTATTTATACATAACTATATTTATATTTAACAGATACATCAAGTCCAATAGACTTTTTCATATAATTTTAAAAAATACATCGTGAAAACACACAAATTGAGTACTAATATTGGTCTGTACAATATGACTAATTCTTTTTTAGAAAATTAGAGAAAAGAATTATAGTAATAGGACCTTAGAAATGAATGTAATGTATGAATGAATTTTTTATCTTCCTTCTCACCCTTTCCTTAATTCCTTCTCACCCTTTCCTTAATTTTTAGTAGTAATCTGATTCCCCAAAAGATTTAAACATTGTGAAACTATTTTATTAGACAATCAGTTAATCAATTATAAACAACACAAATAATGTTTTAATTCAATATTTGGTAAACCTAAAAGTCTATAATTTTCATCATTTTTCATGGTATTAATATGATGACCAAGTGCCACATATAAACTATCACTATATTACATTCATGAATATTTGAATGTGTGTGTGGAGAGACACACACCCCAATTGGGAAGAATTTCTATTTTTTTACCACTTTATTTTAGGGTATCTAATAATAATGTATACAAAATGAATTCCTTAACCATATAGTGGTATCCATATGAATATTAGAAGAATTTAACTATAAAATATAATCCCTTATATTTAAGGAGCATGTTTTGTAAAAATTGGTAAACTTAAGTTTTAGTGAATAGGCTAATTCATCATAGCTATAGTACTCGAACATGGTCATTTTGTTCCATGTAGTCACATTAATGGTCATTATTGGGTTCCGAAAAATTATTTTTAGGTTGAAAAAGTCTATCCTTACCTTATATGGAATCACTTGTCTAATAAGTTACATACTTGTTTATGTGGATGCAACTCAATCATGTATTTATTGTATAGATATAGTTATGTTTATGTATGATACATAGATGCCTTGCAAGTTATTCATGTCTAGAGGTGATATGAACAATGTAATAATGTAAAATTTATTTATGTTATGAACAATATTATAAAGACATTTTTTATTAGATAACCATGAAATTATTATGGACCTTGAAAATAAGTTATATCATATTAGAGATATTATCACTAGATGAGGTATGCTCAAAACTAGTAAAATAAGGCCATTTTATAATCTTTAGCCAAGATGTTATCATTTTTGGAAATTAGTTATGCTTAGTTTTAATAATATCTCATAATTAGCAAAACCACTCCTTACCATTGTAAATCAATATAGACATCTCTTTGTTATCATATAACTAACCATATAAATAATTCTTATTGGGATGTAATTATTGAGTATTTAGAACTCAAAATTTTACTATTTTTCATGTGACCATAAACATAGGTATCTTAGGTAAAAAAAACATAATCTGGCTTATATTATATAACAATCAAGGATAATTAGTAAAAATCTATGTGCTTAAGAACTCTATAAGAGAATTTAAAATTGGAATTTTACTCATTGAGTTCACACCATAAATATATTGATCATATGTAATCTTAAAGCACATGAATTATATTCATTAAATATTTTTAGAGATGATCCTTATGTTTTTGTGATTATCTCATCACACATACTCTTAAACCTTTATTTTATTATATGGTTAATTCTCATTTAAGTACCTTATGATAACAATTCTCATAATTAGAATGGGTCACTTAGGAGTTGTGTTGTCATTTTTATATTTACATGGATCAAAAGACTGGGAATAATTATTTTTGAGAGATCAAGTATACAATTATGATTGCTTCTTGTTAAAGCATAGATGTTTGTGCCTAATGATTCGATCTATGAATACTTAGGAATTTTGTTTTTGAATTTATTAAACCCTATGTGTGTGAATTTACCCATCCTCATTAGCTAATCTATGATAACATATATAATAAGTGGAATGTGAAAGTTATGCAATATGTCATCACTCATATACCCTATTTATTTAGGTTGGTATTAAACTTAAATAAAATAGTGGAATAAACCTATAACTATGTTCATAAATAATCAATGAGATATAATGGGTACAATATTATACATCAGAACTTTGGGATGTTGAGTTAAACATGGGAAATTGAAATAAGAAATGGATATTGTTAAACTTGCATAGTGAATGTTGAGACTTAAATAATCTATTGTATCATGTTTGTGGTTGATGAATGTTTATATAATTGATCATTGATTTTGGATGATAAATTTATAATGGAATTTAATACCCATAGGGTGATCATGGTATTGGATCTTGGGACTTTCAAGAAGCTTAGGATTGGGAAATTAGGATTTGGAATTGGGAAAAAAAATTTACCATCTATTAGTTGATTATCAATGTATCTCTAGAAATGAGATCTTGCCTTAAAAGGAAATAATAGCATGACACCTTAGAATTTGTTTGTCTGGAACTTTAACACAAAATATAGAATAACTATAGAATTTAATATTTTATTAATTTAAAATATGTATTAAAATATTTTCAATTTTGGACTATCACACCCTCCTCAGGGTAAATTTTAGCAACGAATATTCATTAATTCACAAATATTCCAATTTTTTATTTTGGTTTTAGTAATTTTTTAGGGTTAGTAGATGGGACTAGATCACTAAAATTTTAGGGATATAAATTATTTTGGGGGTCATCTCACCAATATTTTATAGAATTATCTTAAAAAATAGTTTAATTCTTCATATATATAATATACCATGTGATCTCGATATCAAATAAGACAACACCTCTGAATCTTGATATAGCCAAATGAAAGCACTGAATGGTAGTGTCAAAAGACACTACCACATGAAATTGTTGAATGATAGTGCCAAATGGTAGATCAAATGATAGTTCATAATGGAACTACAAGAACATTCACTAGGGTTAAAGCTTAAGGTCATGGGAAGAAGAAAGGAAAACAAAAAAAAATCAAAAATTGTGTTCCCAAATCCTATCAAAGTCCAAGTAGATAAGAATAAGGAGACCAAAATTTGAAACTTTGAAAGATAGAACCATTAAATGTACCTCACCTATTGAAGGATACTGAAGTTACTTTCAATGGAATGTACAAAACAAAACACTGCATGTACACCTTTACATTTGCCTAACTATCCTATAGAAATAGGAATTTCACACTTTTTAAAGGAGAGATTTTTTAATATTAAGAGAAATCAAATTTACAAGGTGTTTATAAGGGGAATTCAAATTACATGTGTTAGTAGTAAGTAGAAATGGCAGTGCATCTTCTACAAGTATTGCCTTTATTTTAAAAACTAGTTGATATGAAAAAGATTAAATCAAGAACTGGTCAAGTTACCTCTGGTACCCATGTCATGGATCCATTGCATAGCTTCAGAATGAATCCAAAATCATATGAGCTAGCTAAAAAAATGGTCAATAATGTCTATTGTGAAGATGCAGGGAATGATTTAGATGACAGGGATAATGAACAATAAGAGATGGTCATTGAACAATGATTAGATAATAAAAAAGATGAAACCTTTGGTGACATAAAGATTGAACTATTGCATAGAATACAATATTAGATACCACCATATAGATTTATCCTAATATTGAATTGCACATAATATCTCAATCTTTCTGTCACCAAGGGTTTAATCTTTTTTATTGACTGATCGTTGTTCAACTACCATTTCTTTTTGTTCATTATCCCTATCATCTAAATCACACTCCATAGATTAATAATAGACATTATCAACCATTTTTTAAGCTAGCCCATATGATTCTAGATGGATTTTGGAGGTATATAATGGATTCGTGACATTGGTTACTAGAGGTAGCTTGACTAGTTCTTGATTTCATTTTTTTGTATCAACTAGTCTAAAATAATGGCAATACGTGTAGAGATAGTACCATCATTTTTGATAAATCCTAACACATGGAATTTGAATTTTTCTTATGAACCCCTAGTAATTTAGATTTCTCTTCATATTCAAAAAGGTCTCCTTGAACAATGTGAACTTTTTATTTTTTAGGATATAGTTAGGTAAATCTACAAAATATTCCTCCAATCGTTATATCATCTATGCATCTAGTAATGGATATCGTATAGTCTTCAAACTACATGGGCTTGGCATGGTGACAAGTAATTCAAAAATATATTTTTTTTAACTATGTTTAATGGTGAATTCCTATGAGTGGGGTTGAGGGGGGATGTATAATCAAATGCACCAAATGAGGGTTGAGGACATATTTATAGGACCCCCTAGAGGTAACTGATCAACTTAGCAGTAGATTGGCCATAATGTAACCCTTCAGCTTGACCATAGGTGTCTGGTAGAATCATTTGGATCGGCATCCTAGTAGAGCCATTTGGCTTAGGTGTCTTACAGAGCCATTTTATATAACTACTTGATATAGTCATTCAACTTGACTATTCAGTAAATCTATTTAGCTCAACCATTTGGCTCTATCAATAACTATGCCATTAAACAAATCCATTTAACATGGCCATCAACATGTCATTTGAATCCACTATGCTAGAAGGACTCTACTGAATAACATAGTTGATAGCATAGATGTTCATCTCTACCATTTGATAGAGCCAAATCATGTAGCCTCTAGTAGAGTTGAATGATGTAGCCATCATTAGAACCAAATGGTGTAGTTATCGACAGAGTTGGGTGGTGTAAGATGAAGCTATAGGTAGATCCAAATGATATAGCTAATAGACATAGGCTCTACCTATGACTACACCACTTGGCTATGTCATTCGACCACTTCATGTAGCTAGGTGAGAATTAAAATATTTTACCTCTTGGATGGAACCTATTAACATAAAATGTGGTTGGCTAAATGGGAAAAAATTATGGACCTATTGATTCACTAAAGCTATGAATCAGATTTGCCTTAATGAATATAAGGGGGTTTCAGATATGGGCTCTTAAAATTTACCCTGACCCTCTTATATAATAATTATATTTAGATAATGCTAAACTATTAATCCAACACTTTTAGATGTTTAATTACCTATATAAGTCATGCACGTTGAGGTAAGACTTGAAATGCATATTTTATTCTAAACCATTTCATTTAGTTCAACAACTAGTTGAACCCTTTTACTATGTGGACCAGTAAGTCAAACAAATTACTACGGGGATAAATAGGCTAAACCTATTAAAATTATGGAAAATAGTTTTTAAAACATATTAAAACTATGGGGAGAATTTTTATAAACCTATTCCAATTGTGGGAATAAGTTCATTAAACCTATTCAAATATGGGAAGAACCAGATTGGTCAGGGTATATTTTAAGATCCCATATAAGAGGGTCAGGGTAATTATAAATATATTTTAATATGTTGATAAATGAGTCAAACTATTCTACTACATTAATGGGTATGCTAAACTATTTACACCATATGGGATTCTCTCTACTTATATATCATTTGTATCTATGACCTTTATGTAAGGGAAAGGGTACTCTTAGTGAATGAGAGGAGTGCGAGGGACCCAAAAGGGTCTGTGGTTGGAGGAAAATCCATCTAAATAATGGTTTCCCTTTCTATTTATATTCTAGTCTTTAGCAATAGTGAAGGACTACAAAACTCTATGGATTTTGTTATGAAGACTTATTCATACATCTTAGATAGACAACTATACTAATTGAGTATTGAATTTATCATGAGATTTTAGTAATATTGTAAAAACACTTTATTTTATTTTGTTTTTATGATCATATTTTGGCAGTGTGTTATTCAAAGAAAAAATAGATTAATAAAATGTGATTTTTATTTATATACTAGATGTTATTACTCTTATATTAGAAATGAATAAAAGTGTCTTTAGTCTCTTGATATGAATACAAATATGTATTTATTGATCAAAATATTTAAAATTATAATGGAAAATATTTTATGATGTATGCCTTGGTTTATAAATGAATGTGAATTATAATTATAATATGTAAATGTGTACTTGATTTTAAAATAATGGAAAGCAAAGCAAACAAAGATTGTTTTTATTTTTTTTGTTTTTTTAATTGTAGAATCAATTAATAATATAAACATCAAAGACGCCAAAAACATTTACAGAGTTCCTAGAAAATAAATATCATACTATGGGGTGTCCTCCATCAACAAGCATAGTAACTGATTATACAATATAAAAATGGCCCTATTTAGGCAACCCAAAAAAAATAATAGTAGCAACAGAATCATTGAAAGTAATAAAAGTATCAATAAAAAAGGGTTATATTAGAGTGTAACCACCCCAAAGGTGGAAGAATCAAGCATACAAGTACTATACCCTACTACTAGAAGTGTCTTCCACATCACATATATCCACATAGTCCATCGAGTCAGGTCCCTTAGAAGAATTTTTACTTTCACCAGATCCCAACCATATCTTCCCAACAACCATCTAAGTAGGATAGTGATCAAATTTTCCAAGCAATCCCTTCATATTATTATTTTTAACATACTCCATGATGTCTTCAACATCTTCCAAGCCACCATGTTCAATATATTTCTCTAACTTGCCAGAGAATATATCGATATTTTCCTCAATCTTCTTCCAAACTTCCTGCTATACACCCTAGTTTTATGATGCTAGAGCCAATCCATGAGAATAAGGACTATCTCTACATTCTCATCAACCAATTTATGGAACAAGTTCAAATCAAAGGTGTAAATGTATCCTCAACTTCTTTGATAATACAATTACCTAGCTCAATGTTACGCTCATCCCTTAGCATATTTTCATTCACAACCAGCCAATTATCAATCCCATTTTGATCAAAGTCAAATGGATTAATCTAATCCTATATCATGTGGTCAGCCTAGTCAAAATATGCATCTTTTATATAGTCCCACTCAAATTCTAAAATTTTTACTTCAGTTGCCATCTAGTGATTCACTACCCAATTTGGATGGGGCTCAGTCTGGGGTAACCCCCAAAGTCTAGAAAGAAGTTAGAGGTAACCTTAAGGAGTCCTATCTTAATAAATTACTCCAATTAGTCCTTAGGTACTTTTAGATATTGGAAAAATTGCATAGACACAATATGGAGGATGACTTCTACTAAGAAATCATTAAGCAATCTAGCCTTCTGTTGGAAAACCTCAAGGATTCTTTGCTTCCACAAAAAAAAACCATATAATATTTTCATTGAAAACACAAGCCAAAATTTATGAAATAAAGGGTGTACTTTAATATTAGGACATGCATACCCAAATTCAATGTTAATCCAACTAATTTCATAATCTAAAACCACATTCCAACATTTAAGACAATAATTCCACATCTTAGTCACATATGGGTAGGAGGAAAAAACATGCTCAACCATTTCAATTTCACTGCAAAAGGAACAAAAAGGTTAAGCAAGACCATAATTACTCAATATAGAGCCAACAACTATCTTCTTATACATTAACAACTAGCGAAATTAGGATTTATTGGGTTCAAGACAAGAGGCCCAAATCACATCAACCCTAAAGGACTACGCAGATAGAGGATCAAACACTGACCAAATATGGCTGAGGGTGAGGTAGGGAAATTAGAGAAGGATAGATTATTGTAAATCATTTGAGAGGTGAAATCAAGAAGAGGGTGACCATTCCTCCACTTCAAATTGTCCTATAACTCACCCTCCTCTTGCATAAAAACCACATTATTCTTTTCCTTCATTGTTTTTTGTAGTAGGGTGAATGATTTTTACTAAGAGTCAAGTATCTAGAATCTATCTTTAAGATCTAACCAAGAATCCCATCCCACATGTGAATAGAGATCCTTAAAATCCCTTAACCCCTTAAAGTACCAATCAAGGACATAATAGCCCCTGGTGAGGGCAACCAACCTCTTGTTGACATTTAAGTTCCACCATAATGAACTATACCCCTAATAAGATGTTCCAAACCAATTAAATATATGTTTAGTAATGATGAAGGAATTGAAAATATCCCAAGCTGACCAAATAGAAGTAAAAATAGGGGAGTCAACCACTTTAACAGTGAAGGGCCCAATGAGAAGATCATCTATATTCAACCCTTTCCACCCTAGCTTTCCTTTAAGAAAGCCTCTCAAAATATTATTCCTAACTAGAAATTTCAAATGCAATTTCCTTTGCATGCTATAATTATCCACTTAACTACTAGTGTTATACCTTACATCCAAAGGTCCTTTAGCCCCAGGCCTCCAATATTTTTAGGCTTTGATAAAAATTGCCGTGAAACTGCATGCCTTTTCTTACCCCTTTTCCTATTAGACCATAGGAAGTCTCTTATGATTCTATAGAGCATGTTGATCTGAGTTTTTCCAAATAGCCAAGAAGAGGCATAGTAGATAGTGCATAATGAGAGGACCTTCTGGCAGACTTGAATCCGTCCTGGTAGGGACAATAAATGTCCTTGCCATTTCACAATTTTCTCATTAATTTGATCAAAGATCCATTCCCACATAATTTTGAAGGAGGGTTATAAGGAAAGGGAATACCCAGGTACATGACCATTTCATCCAACCCTTTCCAAGTCCAACCATAGATTGAAAACTAATTAGTAGGTTGTTCTTTCCAACCCAACATGTGTGATTTATGCATTGCTACTTTATATCCAGAAGTAGAGCAATACATATCCAATATTTTCATCACTTGAGCCTAGTTGCTTTGTTCTAAGGTGATAAATATTATTGTGTCATCATCAAATAGGACATGAATGAGAACATCATTATTGGGAAGTGAGATACCTTTGATTAGAGGACCTATGTCAAAGAATCTGAGCAGATAGTGCAATGATTCAACCACCAGAACAAAGCACGATGGAGCTAGAGGGCACCCTTGTCTAATGGAGCATTGAAGGTCAAGAGATTATGTTAGTTCTTCATTAAATTCATTAATAGACAAATCATCCTTGAAGAGAACATTAACCATTCTATAAAATATATCCTAGATTCCAAAAGTATGTAGTATTCCCTCAATGAATGGCAACTTAATTTTGTCATAAGCTTTTTCAAAGTCAAGCAAGATCATTCTTGCATCCTAATTCAAGTCTCTATCCTAGTCCATACCTTCCCAACTGGTAATTAGATTGTCTAGGATGTATCTCCCTTCAACAAAGCCAGTTTGATTTTCCAAGATAATAGAGGGAAGAAGTGAAGACAGTATCCTAAAAAGGATCTTTGCTAAAATCTTATAAGAGACATTGAGGAGGGTAATTGGTCTCCAATTTTTTATTGAAGATAGATTACCCTCCTTAGGAAAAAGCTTAATTACTCCTCTATTTATGTCTAGGCTGAGTGTGATGACCTCAATGGCTTCATTATAGACATCCAAATAGTCCTTAGCAATCGAATCCTTATTTTCTTTATATAATTCAGTAGGGAATCCATCCACCCCAAGTGCTTTATCTTCTTTGAGAAAGTCAATGGTGTTTCTAATTTCATCGAGTGAGATACAGGCATCAAATAAAGAAGCTTGAGTCTATGACACATTTTTAGGAATGTAAACATCACATAGAGCCTTATTTTGTTTAATATGTCACATGAGCCATAGGAAAGGAAAAAACTAGATTAGAATCTAAAAAAGCTTATTTTATGCTGGTTGTGTCTTGCATAAGATACCCATTAACTTTTATACCATTAATCTTGATTTTTGTGTTCTTAGCTTTCAAGAATCTAAAAAATAACTTAGAGCCTCTATCACCAAGATTTAGCTAGGTTAATCTAGATCGGATATGTGCCCCCTAAAAATATAGTTCTGTGACTATCTAACTTGATGCTTCAAGAGGTTAAATTATTCAAGAATTTTTCCATTGGTTGGATCCAGATGTAGCGAGATTTTAACATGAATAAGTTTCTATTGAGTGTCCCTTACAAGTTTTATAAAATCTTTTACTTTGATCTACCCATAGGTTCTTGCAAAGCTTTTTGAAGCTCCCATACTAAAGTTCTATTGGTTAATTTTGGAGATAGAGTTACATGAAAAAATTTCAATGTTCTAGGAAGATTGAAGACCCTCCAAACACACACTATCAACCAGATAGGACACATTAAATTTTTATAACCATTTAAAGGATTAGATGTCTTTATTCTCTACACTACCTGATGAACAAGCTATTTTAATAGGGTGGTGGTCAGACATAGGAAAGGGTAGAACTATCACCACATTACCATCCTTGTTAAGGGTCGTAGTGAATGTTTTCTTATTTAAGTAAAATCTTCCAAATCTAGATTATTGCACTAGATATACCACATTCCTCTGCTTAGGATTTACCATTCTGGAGAGGGTCTTTAAATGTGTGCATTCTTTTAAATTTGGACTAGAAAAATAACTCATTGCCTTTCCAAGCTTGGTGGTCTCCCCCAATTTTATCCTCTCTTTCTTCCACCATATTGAAGTCTCCCCCAAATACCCAAGGAAATTTTTTCATATTTATAGCTAGCCAATTCCATAGATCAGATCACTCCTTATATTCATTAGGGGAATATATATATATATATATATATATATATATATATATATATATATATATATATATATATATATATATATATATATATATATATATATATATATATATATATGTATGTGTGTATATATATATATATATATATATATATATATATATATATGTATGTATATATATATATATATATGTATGTATATATATATATATATATATATATATATATATATATATATATATATATATATATATATATATATATGTATATATGTGTATATATATATGTATATGTATATGTATATGTATGTATATATATATATATATATATATATATGTATATGTATATATATATATATATATATATATATATATATGTATATATATATATATATATATATATATGTATATATATATATATATATATATATATATATATATATATGTATGTATATATATATGTGTGTGTGTGTGTGTATATATATATGTATGTATATATATATATATACATATATGTATATATATATGTATATATATATATACATATATGTATATATATATATATATATACATATATGTATATATATATATATATATATATAACATAGGCTAAGGGTTTGATTTTGACTTTCAAGAAATATCCAAACATCTATGTTACAGGGAGAGACACTGTGATCAATAATGTTATCTTTGAATATAGGGCTGACCAAAATAGAGGCCCCACCTTTCCCTCTTTGATGATTAGTGGAGAACTGCTGATCATTTGGCCAAATAAAATTTATGACTAAGGACAACTGGGGTCTAATAGCCTTAACTTCTTGAAAACATAAAAAATCCAAGCTTTCTCTTGAGTGTCTAAATTGTCTTACAATTGGTTTTTAATCAAGGGATTCTAGCCCTCTCACATTCTAGCTTAAATTCTACATACACAACCTGAGAGTGTAGATAAAGGTCAATTGGATTGACCATGGGGCTTATTCCCACTATTGTACAATCTAGTGAAGCAGTATGGGACTTTATTTTTCTTACCCTTTTTTTTGAAGGAAGGGTCCTGGTTAGTGTGAGGGGACTCTTTTACCATATTTTTATTCCTTGGGAATTACATTCTCTAATAGGGAGGAGCCAAAATTAGTTTTAAGTCTTTTTCCTCCTCCTTTGGACATCCAATTTATTGCTCTTGAAGTATCCTTATGGATCAAGGGATCCCCATCTAATATATCCATTTTAGAGGGAGGTATATCAGATTTCTATTTATCTAGGGAGATATCCATAGGAGAAACTTCACTAGCAATATTGTTGAGTTTACCTAGGGGTGATCTATTAGAAGAAGTGTGTTTATCATGAGATTCAACAAGGATAACCACATATTCCTCAGAAGGTGGATCGACTAGATTTTTCTGCTCAAGAAATACATCATCCAAGATATCAGGCAGGTAATTTATCATGTTTGGAGAGAGACTCAAGCTATCATCAAAAGGTTGTAAGGGACCATGCACCTGATAATCAAGGGAGGATTCCTCAAGACCCTAGTCTTTTTTATTCTGAGGACTATCCTTTACAAAAGCCTCAATAGGGGGGACTGTCTTTCAAAGGTACACTATTGAATAAAGGATTTTCAAAAACCTATAAATTATCCAACATAGCTTCATCTTTCAAGTCATCCTTCTCTTTTTATCTGTTAGGTATATTAGCCTTATTAACCAACATATGATAGTTTTTCTTAAGATGGCCATATTTTTTACAAAAAAAACAAGCACTCAATCCACCCAAACCTCTGAGAGCACAAGTATGGGAGTTGACCTTAATTTTAAAATTAAGAGATTTCAAAAAAAATCCAAGGGCTTTAAGGAAATTAAAACCCTAGCATTCATTTGGGCAAGAGACCTTCTACTATCCTCTATTCTCAAAACTTCTATGAGGGGTTTTAATGCCTATGGAATAAAATTCCATAGTTGAATTAGCACTCTTTCAATATCAACCCATCTAGGAGCAATTTTAAAAATGAGGTCATTATAGTCCATATTTGGTCTCCATGGGACATCTTTAAAAATATACTAGCCAATAATCCACAAGGGTTTACTAATAGCCCTACATTGTATACTAGAGTTTTTAAACAAAATCATGAACACCCCTTTTTGAATCATCTAAAAAAAACTAATATACAAGCCCAAACATTTGTTCCAAATAGAATTTAGCCAATTATAAAAACAAATCCTAGAGGGGAGAGAGTTCTTGTTTAAGCAAACAAAGAAAATCCCTACATTTTTAATCCTAATTTTCTCATACTGTAGGTTATATTATATGGAACATTCAAAACAATTGTCAAGGTTTTTTGAGGGATAGAAAGCTTATCAAAATGGTATTCATTGCATTGTTTCTTGCCATGTTCTTATCTGCATGCATAAACTCAGATCCTTCTAAGTTTTTTACCGTTTCTTCCTACTATAGTATTTCACTAAATTATCTTTTTGGCATTGTCGATGTTTCAACTTCTAGCTGAGACAGGTCAGGGTAATTGCTCTTATTATTATAAATCTTATCATCTCATGTAGAATCACTTGACTCAATAAACTAACCATGCTTCCATTTCTCCACACACTCAAACTCATCAAATCCAAGGGTTTTCATAAATCTCTTCAATTAACTCATGCCCATTTAAAATCTTAAAAGGTAATGGGAAGGGTGGTTGGGAAGGGATGCATGTGTGGAATTGGGTCATACACCATAGCCTAGATAGCAAACAAATAACCAATCACTCCTAAAAAATAATGCAAAGAATAGTAAAGTAAAAAAAAAGTAAAGAAGAGGATTAAAACAATAAAATAAAAAACACCACTTGCATCAAGTAAAGAGAAAACAATAGGCACAAAGGAAGAAAATGTGACCAAGGCAAGTTGTTAAGAGAAAGCTTGAAGCACCATTAATGGAGGATGACTTTTCGTCTCCCCATTGCAAAGCTCCAATCCTCTCCTCATCCTCTCTCATTTGTCCAAGAAGGATTTTTTTCATAAATAGTTTTTGTTTTAGTAAAAATTAGTGCACTAATCACCATCATAAGTTTTACTTGATTCATGCAAAGGTTTTAAATAAAAAGGAAGGATAAATAAGAAACCTTTCCTAATAATAATAATAATAATAATAATAATAATAATAATAATAATAATAATAATAATAATAATAATAATAATAATAATAATAATAATAATAATAATAATAGGTTTTTGCATCATGGTATAAGATTTTTGGGTTTGACACTTGACCTAATGTGCTCATTCACATGTCTAAGATACATAGTGGATTAAAACATAGTTTTTAGATATAACACAATGGGGTTAAAACCTAGATAGACCTTAGATTAGAGGAATAAACTATGTGTGAGGGAACATAGTAAAAAAGAGAGTCAAATATTAACCTTGAATCTTTTAATAAATATTAAATCAACTAGCTTATATTAAATATATTAGGTTTAGATTGATTTAAACCCTATTTAATAGGATATTTTGATGCATGGAACATCATGTTAAGGAAGAGGGATTCTAGAAAAACAAGGCATAATCATAATAGACCTAAGCTAACTATAATCACCTGGAATGATGAAGATTGATAGTTGATCTCAAGAAGTTTTCCTTGAACAAAAACTAAATAAAATATTAGAAAGGATTGCAACATGTCATTGCTAGTATGAGAATGAGAAAAATATCACCTCACACTGGTGGTATGGAATGTTTGTGTGATGTGTTGACCCATGTGCACTTTTTGGAGATCATTAGGCCGAGTAGCCCTAAGGGGTGAGGGGTGGACTAGGAATGTGAGTACTAAAGGATGGGATAAATCCTACTTAGTCTCAAAATGATTTGGTAATTTCCATGTTTAGATATAACAATGGGAACTTGTCGAATCTAGTCTTATGGTCATAAGCATGTATACCTAAGAATGATTCATTCCTTATTTTTTAATTGTAAATGTATTATTTCCTTTTCTCATTCATCATTGTAATTTATTACATGGAGTATACATAATATTGAATAGACGACATTGTCATATTTTAGATTCTCTAAAACCTTTCTTAGGAAATGGGAAACCACTCTCTAAGTAGTAGAGATGCACAAGAGATGTGAGAGGATTTTTGGAACTCTACCTAGCCACTTTTTAGCTTTATTGGTGATCTCTTGGGATTTTTATGCTCATATCAAAGGGGAAAATTACTAAGCATGTGCATTGGATATAAAAAATATTGAAATAAAGGAAAGTAAATAAAATCTTGCAGAGGAAAGGAAAGGCTTTTAACTAATTAAACAATCAATAATATTGTTAGATTAAAGGCAAATCTAAATCTTGTTGTTTTCCATTGATTGGAAGTTAAATTTAAATAATGCATCTAGTTTTTTAAAAATCATCTTCCAAAGGTATTGCCTGATCAATAGTATTGTTATAAAATTGAGAAAGTCCTATATGAATTTTCATTTGTGTTTATAACCAATCATAAGTTAATTAAGCCAACACGATAATGTCTTTTTCAAGTGGGGAAGGTTGTAATATCATGTTTTCCCCATGGAAAGATTTAAGGCACTTGTCAATGATTAGTGTCATAAAACATAACTAATAATGATTATATATATATATATATATATATATATATATATATATATATATATATGATCAGTGATTAATTCTATTAATATGATTTGATTCATTATAATTATCATTATTTATTATAAAATAATGTGGAATAATGGTTAGTATCATGATTTTACTATCATGTGATTTTGATTGCATGACTTGGATAATTGGCATTTGTTCAGTGGTTTGTCACATAGGGAAAACCCTTGGTGCAAGGGAGAACATAATTAAAGGGGATGAACTAAATAAGGACTATGGGAAGTAGAGAGAATAATGTAGAGCAACATGTAATCATGATAGAGAAATATTTATACCCTCACTTGTCTTGGTGTAGGTGATCATCTAGTTTGATGATTTTTAGACTTTTCTTAGAGTTATCTTATTGTCTATTTTATACTCTAAATAAACACAAATAATTTAATAAATTCTTGGATGCCTTATCAAAAATATGATTTTGTTTGACTAATCTCATCGACATGCTTTATCATATTTTATGACTACGATATTCATGCTTTATAGGTCCTTGGATTCATATCCCAGTCATTACCTATGGGCAATTTTTAGTTATATGACTATAACTTTTAGTTGACAAATGTTTTTTTGAATTGGTTGCATATCATGTTTTGTTAAGTTGATCCTTCATGTGGTCGTTTAATCATGCCACCTCTGACGTAGATTCCAATGTCTAACTAGTGCATATTAAAATATCAAATCTCACATGTTGTGGCTTGATTGAGGCCGCTCAACTTTTGTATTGTGTAGAGTTTTTTGATAATGCTAAATCATGTATTTTTAAATAACCTCTTAAATAATTTATACTTAATATTAATAAATAATTTATGAATATAAAAATTTAAATAAAAACGTGAAATGGTGTTATTCATGATGTGGTTTTGCATTTAATATAAGCGTGGAAATTGAGGTTTTTTATTATATCTTCTTCCACCGAAATGTATTCATATTAGCCTCTTTATTTAACTAGGAATATGTCCAAATTTTGAAAGGCAAATTTGAACAAGGCGATGAGCATTCAATTTCCCACATGGGGCGGCAAGAAGTCGTCTCCCACTCAAACACTTCAACCAATTAGTCTACCCAATACAACCCACTTTGGTTGACATTAAATTTTTTTTTCAAAAGATGCATATAAAGTCCTCTTGAGGTGGCCAAAGAGGTGGACTTTGTTTTAAACTCTTTCACCATTAATTCTTCCACTAGATGCGCCAACTATGGAAGAAATGAATTAGTCTGTTATAGAAGACCTCTCAATTAAAAGAGGATAAGACAGATAAGACATGTAAGTAAATGGAGTATGAAGTGTCATGTAGAAGGAGAAGCATGTTTCATTTGTAAAAAGACACCATATGGAAGAGAACACCATTTTACTAGAGGAGAGAGAAACGCCTTGTGTAGAAAGGAGGATGTTCAGTTATATATGTACACCTTAGTTTCAGTCAAAAGGACAAAAAGGTGGTCAGATTTACATATCATTTGTATATGTTTGGAATGGTTGTAGATGATCTGATCATTACACCTTAATCTGCATTTTATTTATACTTTATGTAAACTTTTTCTTTTTTTAATTGCATTGGGATTTTCAATCAATTAGCAGTATTCGGTTTGATCATTGTGCCATACAATCAATTTTTAATATTTTTTGACCTTTTAGACTTCAAATACTGAACAGTATAGTGCCATTATCATTGGAATAGTTGGATATGGTCTGATCATTACACAAATGGCAAGCTCATTAAATGTTCATTCCTGTCTTAATGACAAGCTCATTAAATGTTCTCTTCCTATTTATACCAGATCGCACAAATATATTCTAGCAGACTTTTTGATGTAATTTAAAACAATATGCTATGGAAACACATAAATGGAGTACTAACATTGGTCTATACAGTATAATTAGTTCTGTTTTACAAAATTAACCAAAATACTTTTAGTAATGGGACCTCAGAAATGATCATAATAAATAGAGGAAAAAAATTGAGATTCCTTCCTAGCCTTCCATTGATTCTCAGTAGTCATCTAGTTCCCCAAAATATTTAAACAATATGAACAGATTTTATTGGACAATTGGTTAATTAATTCGCAACCACCCAAATAAAGTTTTAATTCGATAATTGGGAGTCCTGAAAGTCTATAATTTGCATATTTTTCATGGTATTAGTATGATGACCAAGTGCCACTTTCAGGCTGTCATTATCATGCATTCATGACTGTGTGTGTGTCTCGATTTGGAAGAATTCTTAAATATGTTTCCCCTTTCTTTTATGGTATCTAATAAAAGAAAGTATACGAAGTAAATTCTTTAACTATGTAATGGTAGACATACGGATATTAGAAGAAGTTAAGCATAAAATATTATCTTTTAAATTTTAGGAGGATGTTTTTGGATAAATCGGTAACATAAAAATTTAGTGAAGCGGATAATTCCTCAGGGTTATAGTACTTTGACATGGATATCTTGTTCCATGTAGTTACATTGTTTGTCAATATTGGGTCTCTAGAATTTCATTTTACGATGAAATATCATATCCTTACCTTGTATGGAATCACCGGTCTAATAAATTAGATACATATTTATGTCGATGTGAATCTACCATGTAGTTTTTGTATAGATATAGGTATCTTGAAGTAGAATACATTTACTCCTTGCAAACTATTCACTTCTAAAGGTAATATGCACATTGTAATCTAAAATTTATAGATGTTATAAATAACATGATGAGCCCATTATTGGTTACATAACCATGCAACTAATATGTACATTGCATTTAAGGTATATCATATTAGATTTATAAACCAAGCATTAGGTATGCTCAATATTAATAAAATAAAGTCATTTTATAATATTTTGCTAAGACATTATTTTTGGAAATTAGTTTTGTTCAGTTTTAATATTATATTATAATTATGAAAACCACTCTTTATTATTGTAAATTATTATGAAAATTATTGTTGGAATAATTGTCATTGATGTTGAAGGAATTGTAACAGATATGAATGAAAATGTTAAATGGAATTGTTGCAGAAAATAAATGGAATTATTGTTGGAAGTGAATGGGAATGTCAATGCAAGTGAATGGAAATGTCGACGAAAATGTTAATAGAAATGTCAACGAAAATGTCAACGGTCACATCTCTTGATGAAGAGGTACCTCTTGGATGGGACACATCCTTTAAAGGCTATAAGGGAGAAGAAACGTGGAAGTAATATAAGTATTTGATTTGATTGAAGATCATATAAGTGTGAGAGAGAAGGAAGAGAAGAGAAGATCAGAAAATAAAATAGAATATCTCTTAAGAAAAGAAATGTGAAGGGTAGATTTATTTTAAGGAAGAAAATCATTTGAGAATTGTGAAAGAGAGGAGAGTAGAAAGTATATAAGAAAATCAATGAGAGAGAAAGTGTAAGAGAAGAAAAGACATCATTCGATTGAAGAAGAAATTATAGATGGTGGAATCGATTTGGCTTAGGGTCGGCACCTCATAGTCTAGGGGTTGGTTCTCTTGTGGGTTGGTGCTCACGAATTAGCTGGGTTGGTGTTTGGCAAAGGGGATTGGTGTCTCCAGTGGGTGGGTGCTCACAAATTGACTGAGTTGGTGTCTAGTTTGGGGATTGGTGTCTTCATTAGGTTGATGTCTACAAACATTGTAAAAGAGTTATATTATATATATATATATATATATATATATATATATATATATATATATATATAACTCTTTTACAATGTTGCCATGGTTTTCTCCTAAAAGAGTTTCCATGTAAATCTTGTGTTAATAATTACTAGATATTGAATGTTTATGGTTATTGTGGTTGATTAAATGTAAAAATATTAAAATATTATGTTATATTGATTCACCCCCTTCTCAGTATAAGCCTGTGTTTAACAATTAATATCTGAGTGGTTCATTTAGAATCAGTCTAACCACTAGAAGGTAGATCCCAATAGCACACATGGCTAGTCATCAAGGTCAAGGCAATTTCTCCATAAACAAAACACCATTGTTTGATGGAACAAATTATGCATTTTAGAGTATATGAATGAGAACATGTCTTATGGCTCTAGGGTTTGATATTTGGTTATCAATAGCAATGGGGTACATAGCAATAACAAATCAGCCAATGGATCAGGCTGGAAAGAAGGCAGGTGAGAATAATGTGAAAGTGATGAATGTCATTTTGTGTGGCTTATCAAAATCAAAGTTCATAAAAGTAATGCATTATGTGTCAGCAAAAGATATATGGGACACACTTCAAAATATCTATGAAGGTGATGACAAGGTCAAGAAGGCGAAACTTTAAATGCATAGAAGGTAGTTTGAAAGTTGTAAGATAAAAGATGAAGAAAACATTGCAGCCTATCTTCTCCATGTGGACAAGATAGTTAGCACCATCAAAGGGCTAGGTGAGAAAATGGAATAATCGATGAAAGTAAAAAAATTATTAAGGTCACTTCCTATGAGGTATGATGCAAAAGTCTCAGCTATTGAAGAAATGAAGGACTTGGACACATTGAAGATGGATGAATTACATATAATTCTCATAGCATATGAAATGAGGACAGAAGCAAAAAATCCAAGAAAGCATGAAACAAATTTTAAAGTATCAAAGAAAGTGAAAAAGGAAAAACATGAATCAAGTTATAACACCAATGAAGAGTCAGATAAAAAAGAAGCCCTATTTGTGAGAAATCTCAAAAAGGGATATGAGAGATATAAAGGTGAGTTACCTTTTACATGTTTCAATTGTGGAAAAATAGGACACTTTGAAAATAAATATCCCCATACAAAAGAAGAGAGTATTAATGATGAAGAGGAACATGATGAGAAAGAAATTAGTATCACAAGAGCAAGAAAAACTACAAATCAAAGAAACATGAAAAAAAAAAAAAAAAGAGATCTTATAAAGAAAAGAAAAGCCTTTATTCAAAAAGGGCTAGTAGCTCAAGTGAGGAGATTGAAGGTGTTACAATTAGTGACAAAGGTGAAGTTTTGTTCATGGGTATAAAAGATTGGGATGGTGATGACCAAATAAGTAGAGGATAATCTCAGGGTGATTCAGAAGCTAGAGAAGCAGAAGTAGATGTCGAACGAGAACTCTTAAGTGCCTTGAATGAAAATAAAATGCTTAAGAAAGAGAATCGAAAACAAGAGTGATAAATTCATAAATATAAAGAAGATGATCAAGATAGAGAAGAAGAGTTATCAAAAATTCAAGAGGAGTCATAAATGGCCATCACAAGTCTAAATTATCAAGTTGAAGAGGCAAAGAAAATAAAAGAAGAGACTAAAATAAAACTGAAGGCAAAGGAGGAAGAATGTGAGAAGCTAGAGGGTGAGATTTTTGCCTTGAGAAAGGATATATAAAAGGTGAATGCTAAATTGATAAGCAACTTAATATTTGATAAGAGAACCAAGGTTCTAAATGAGATTCTAGATCATCAGAGGTCACTATTTGACAAGTCAGGTCTTGGCTATGGAGATGAACAAAAGGTTACTAAGGAGGATGTTAAAATTACTAACCCTATGAAGATAGAAGAGAAGACTTCCATAAAGACTACAGTTCCACAAGTAGAAGACAAAGGAAATAGCCATTGACATGATAAAAGATCACTCTTTCCAAAATATTCTGACAAGTACCAAGGATTATTTTATGGCTATTGCTTTAATTGCAACATTTTTGGTCATAGAGAAAAGGAGTGTAAGAGACATGTGAGGAATGGATACACATGGAACAATGGAAAAAATGTAGATATGATGAATGGGCATGCAAGAAATGAGTATGCATGGAACTATGGGACAAGTGAAGGGTGTGAGAGGAATGAGCATGGTTGGAATGAAAACAAAGATTCATATGGTTTCTCAGGTAGAAATTAATTTACTCCATTATCAAAAAAACATTGTATGTTATAATTTCAATAAGTATGTACATATAGTGAGATAATGTGGAAGTAATCCTATAAACCAAAACAAGAAAGAGGATGCCCAAACCAAAATAAAAAGAGAATTCATGCAAGTTTGGAAGTGGATGCAGCAATTAGACAATTAAAAGGAGTAATTTGTGCTTGTGCAAAAGGCATAAGGAACAATGGCAAGGAGGCCATGATGGAGCACAAATCACAAGAAGAAATGGCAGTGAAGACCATGTTGAAGCAAGAGAGATATGATGTGCACAATGGAAGGATGCTATGAAGAGGAGCAATAAAAGAAGATATTACAATAAGTGGTATAAAAGAAATTCAAGATTACAAAAAAGACAATAGAAGAAGATAATATCTTTTTCATCTAGTGACTATGAAAGGAAACATCAACTCAAGGGGAGTAGGGTGTGCAACCCTTTGCCATTGATGTCAAAGGGGGAGAATTGAAGACAGGGGGAGTTCATATACTAATTCATGGGGATTGCCATCAATGACAAAGGGGGAGATTGTTGGAATAATTGTCATTGAGTCAAAGGAATTATAATGGATATAAATGGAAATGTCAAATAGAATTATTGATATAAGTGAATGGAATTATTATCAGAAGTGAACAAAAATGTTGATAGAAGTGAATGGAAATATCGATGGAAATGTTAACAGAAATGTCAATGGAAATGTCAACAAAAATGTTATTGGTCACATCTCTTGGTGAAGAGGTACCTCTTGTATGGGACACATCCTTTAAAGGCTATATAAGGGAGAAGAGATGTGGAAGTATTATAAGTATTCAATTTGATTAAATATCATATAAGTGTGAGAGACAAGGAAGAGAAGAAAAGAGCAAAAAATGAAATAGAATATCTCTTAAGAAAATAAGTGTGAAGGGTAGATTTATTTTAATGAAGAATATCATTTGAGAATTGCGAAAAAGAGGAGAGCAGAAAGTATATAAAAAAGTTAGTGAGAGAGAAAGTGTAAGATAAGCAAAGAAATCATTTGATTGAAGAAGCAAATATAGATGGTGGAATTAATTTGGCTTGGGGTCGGTGCCTCATAGTCTAGGGGTCGGTGCTCCTGTGGGTTGATGCTCGCTAATTGGCCAGGTTGGTGCTTGGCAAAGGGGATTGGTGTCTCTAGTGGGTGGGTGATCACAAATTGATCAAGTTGGTGCTTGGTTTGGGGATTGGTGTCTTCAGTAGGTTGGTGTCTGCAAACATTGTGTGTGTGTGTGTGTGTGTGTGTGTATATATATATATACATACAATGTTTTCAGACACCAACCTTCTGAAGACACCAATCCCATATATATATATATATATATATATATATATATATATATATATATATATATATATATATATATATATATATATATATAAGCAATATTTTGCCATGGTTTTCTCTTGAATGGATTTCCACATAAATCATGTGTTCTCTTGTGTTATTAATTGCTAGATCTTGAATGTTTATGGTTTTTGAGGTTGATTAAATATGAAAAGATTAAAATATTATGTTATATTGATTCATGCCCCCTCTTAGTATAAGCCTATTTTTAACAACCATTGTGTTCTTATATAACCAAATAACCAAATCATTCTTCTTGGAATATATTTCTTGAGCATTTTAAACTCAAAATTCTACCATTATATATGTGACTATAAACATAGGAATTTCAAATGATAAAAAATTGTCTAGTTCTTATTATATAATAATCAAGGATGATTAGTAAAAACATATGTGCTTACAAACTTATTGAGAGAATTTAAAACTAGGATTCTACTCATGGTTGAGTTTGCACCAAGAAATCTATTGTTCATTTACAATTTTAAATCACCTGAATTATATTCACTAAATAATTTTAGAGATGACCCTTATGTTTTTATGATTATCTCATCAATTAGACTTCAATTCTTGATTTGGTTATGTGGTTAATCCTTGTGTAAGTACCTCGTGATAATTCTTATCATAAGTGGTATATAACATGTATGAGTTGTGTTATCATTTGTATATTTACAAGGATCAAAGGACTCTAGGAATAAATTTTTTATAAAAAATATTCTAAACTTATGATTTTTTCTTGGTAAAGCATATATGTGTGTGCCTAATGCTTCGATGTGTGAGCTCTTAGGATTTTTTTTTGGGAATATATAAAACCCTATATGAATTATTTTACCAATACTCAATAGATAATATATGATAATAGATCCCATAAGTGTTATGGGACACTTATGTGATATGTCGTCACTTGGTGGGTTCTTTTAGTTAGTTCCAGCTTCGTTGCTAAAGTCTAGCCCAACGAGCTAGCTTGCTGGCCCTTTCACACGAGGTTTAGGTCTTGTGTGCTCACTCAAAACATGTAGTAGAAGATTGGTTCTCATAGTTTTTGATGCACAGTGATAAGGATATGTTCATATCCTTCTTTTTATGTAATTTAAACAAAGAAGATGCATAGATAGATTACCTTGATTCTTGTTCTAGGTTCAATTATTATTACTACACAGATCACCATCTTCTTGTAGTAACATTAGTTAACTAGAAAAGAAAACAAGATATGGTATAACACATATAAGTCTAGACCCTTAGTCCACACCATCATTATTCATAACACAAGTTTGATCAAACCTATTATCTCATATATTAAGATTTAAGTAAAAGTGTGTTATAATATTATTATAGAGTTCATTCATCCATGTATCTATCTCTCCATCAACCATCATTTTAATTCTTTATATCAAGGGTATTTAAACTTATTTTTCCATGACCAAGTGTTTACATTCATTAATGACCTGAAGAATTGGCCAATGAACTCTCAACATACTAAGAGTCATGGCACAAAATAATCAATTCTTCCTAAAGATCTGGGCCTCTACACCCCAATATCCTTTCTCTATGATATATCTTATAGGCCATGTGTTTCTTTCCTTAAGGGTTAGTACAAAATATCCTATTAATAAAGTTAGAGTGTCCCATTTAAATTGATCTTCCAGCTACTTCTCGCTTCCAATGTGCTCCCCTAGTCTTTCACTTTCATTCTGAGTCTTGTGTTCTCAAGTTCATTGTGACTTATTCTCCTTTGACAATTCTCCACCAAAAAGGGACAACACTTAGTCAAAATTTAGGGGTCAACATCACCCCACACTGCACTCTTAGTCTATCTTATATTAATTTGTGCTAGAGTCCTCCAAAATTTCAAGCCCCTTCTGCTTAAGTTCCTTCTTTAGATTATCCCAATGGGACAATGCCTCGAGAACCTTCACAATTATTCTTTCTATGGCCTCCTTTGATGTTTTAAACGTTATTCCAAGGGTGTGGTAATCTTGGCATAACCATGAATGAACATTATATAATAACCCATGTGGCCCAAAAAGGTGCAAACCTCACATTTAGTTTTGGGTACTGGAAGGTAAAGAATAATAGATACCTTTATCAGGTCTACCAAGAGTCCTTCCTTACAAATAATATTCCTTAGGAGCACACTAAAAGGTGTCATAAATTGGCACTTCTTTAGGTTTAGTGAGATTTTCAAGACCTGACAGTGCTCAATCATAAGTCTGAGATTAGTGCAATGGTCCTTGACCAAACCATATATCACCCAGTCATCCAAATAGACTTAGAGGAACTTGTGGATGAAGTCCTTAAAGGATTCAACTTCTATTCATGAAAACACTATTAGGGAATTTTTCAACATAAAGGGCATAATAGTATAGGAAAATAATCCCCATTCTATGGTGAAGGTTGTTTTTGGTTGGTTTTCCTTAGCTATTTAAACCTGATGGTACCCTGAGATTCCATTTGTAAAGGAGTATGCTTCACAAAAAATAACACCTTCACGGATTTCCTCCATGAATGGCATTGGAAAGGGATTTGTCACACATGTTGCATTAATTACTTGATAGTACACATAGATATAGATGTATCCATCCTTTTTTATACCAATTATCATGGGATTGACCCACTTGGATTCAAAAATGAGAGTGATTACTCTAGCACAGAGTAGACTGTCAATCTCCTCTTTAACATGCATCCATAGATTAGGATTCATCTTGTATGGGAATTTTTTCACTAGTATAGTGCCATCAACTAGCTTGATGTGCATCTTACCTAAGGATGGGTGGACACCTTTCATATTATTGTATTTCCTTGGGAAGACATCTTGATATTCCTTTAATAACTCAAAGATTTTTGTAATCTCTGTGTCAGTCTAATAATTTCCTATTGTGGCCATCTTTGGTTCTTGGTTCGAGCTAATGTTGCACTAAATAGTTTGAATAGGTCCATGGTAAGGGTTATCCATATCAGTATTAGTGTCTTGAAAATTTCTTATGCCAACTTTTTTAGGAATATGTAAATGGTTGGATAGGAGGTCAAGTGAAGTAGATCCTTCACCTTCATCTACTTGGAAGACAAGATTTTGTTTTTCTAGGTGCATATCTTCACATCGATCTTCATCAAGGACTGGTGTAGACATAATAAATCAATATGTTGAAGGCTCATTGAAGAAATGTAAAGTTTCTTTAAGGTCCTAATGGATATTCCATAGACGGTCCTCCATGGGACTTGGGTCTTTGAGAACTTCTTCATGCATGGCCCGGAGAGTGAGGTGTAAGTCCATCCTGTGTGATAAAAAGGAGACTGTCTATTTCATGCTCTCCTTTAGTAACTGCCAAAACATGGTACCCATATTCACTCTTCATGAATATACCATGCCCATGTCCATGTGCATAAAGTTCCATAAAATGCATGCACCCATAGGTACATTGGTAAGTATGTTTCCTCATTTCTCCATATTGTCTCACAAGCTTCAATGTAAGGTTTATCTACTTATATGTCGCTATAACTAATTGTTCTCATGACCTTATCATCATAATGGAATCCGTGATGTAGATTAGAATGCACTTGATCCTATTACAAAAGTTACTCTTTATGGGTATGCCACTAGCTTATGGTGGTGCCATCAAAAAGGTGATCTAATGACCTCATCCAGTCATTTTCATTGTCATAGAATTATTTGAGGCACTATATAAAATCATATACCTTTGTTTATCCTTGAAATCATGGGGCTTCATCAAGTATTTTAAGTAGTGGTCCTACCAGTGGCTATCTCATTATTAACCTAGTAAGGTGAAGAATATTGTGACGTTCAAGAAGTTGGTGTGGGAAGTTCTCTTGACTATTGATGGTGCTACACATCCTCCCAGTGAGATCATATTATCCTTGGACCCAATAGTTACAAACATTGCTCATAGTATTAGAAATAGACTAGTTATTTGACCATCAAAGAACACCATCTGGGGTGGGATCATGTTGTTCATCACTTTTATCAATGACATTATATATGTGGTTGATGCCTTCATCAATGTTGATGGGCTCTATATAAGGGGGTCCTTGTGCTTGATCTAGTGAGATTACAACACATTGATCAGTGTTTTTAAAACTAATGTAGTGCTTATTGAAGCTCAAGTCTACATTATTCTCATAGCACCAAGGTCTTCCCAATAAATTTGGGTAATCATTAGCTTCATCTAGCTCCATAACCTAAAATATGCTTTGAATGGTACTCAAAGTATGTCCAACATTGCATTCTTAAGGATCCTAATAGGGTACATGTGAATCTTATTCACCATGAATAAGATGTGAGGTGAAGGTTGTAGTGTTGGACTAGACATTTTACGCCAAGTGTCCTTGGTGAGGACATTGAATTCTACACCGATATCTACTAGTATGTCCCAAATTACCCATCCATCAATGGCAATATTAACCAATATTTCTCTATTTGTTGGGGGGTATAGGATCTAGGAGTGTCCTATCATTAATCATGATCTAAAAAATGAGATTCACTTTGCCTAATGACATGGGAATAAAACTAATTTGGTATTGAGGCTTGAATCTTAATCCAAGCATTGAACTATGGGATAATATCCTCATCTAGTAGACACTTTCATAGTTCTTGGAAGTCATCTCGCACTACAAGTTGAGGTTCAACTTCCATTTACATATCAATATGATGTATTACATCCTTGTCTATTGAAGAACTATGTCTCTCCCTAAAGTTCATGTATGAGTGTCATCATATCTTAGAGGACATCCTTTTGTTGTTAAACATCGAGGTACTTTCTAGCTCTTAGTTCTTCCTATTGTACCTTCTCAATCAGATTAGTTGTCTACTGGGTCTATCCCCTACTATGAGTGTTAATGTTTACCTTTTGAACTATAGTGATGGTTGGGTATGCATGCCACTATGGTTTATCAATTTGAATCATACTGATGCCCTTTTCATTTTTCTCCTTGGTGATAGCTACATACAAGTCAGGACACTCTTCCAGTCAGTGGTCCTTTTTGTAGAAGGTGCACATTAGGTAATCTAGGCAATCCCTTTGATAATGGTCTAGAAACCCACATTTGTAATAGGTCCTAGGTAGAAAATGACCACCTCTTCATCCTCTCCCTCTTCCTCATCCATGGTAGCCACCATTGTCATGAGTATTTACTGTTGAGGTTTGGTTCATGATGTGAACTCAAGCTTCAAGGATGTCACTGATCAAATGACATTCATTAGTGTCATGAGTGTAGGCATCACAAATATTACAATAGTTAGACACATTAGTGTGTGTAGATTGATACAAAATAAGATGAGAAAATATCATGTTCCTCATGGAAGATTTCACATGTTTGTTCAAGTACCACATAGGTGTTCTTACACAAATAATTGCTTCATGTATGGCCTTCAATTTCACAGTTGGTACACCAAACACCACTATGTGTTTCATGTGAATTATTAGCCATCAACTTCTCAAGTTATGATTCCATGGAGGCTATCTATGCTTACATAAATATATTGATCTCATTGTCAATGATTCCAACCACTTTCATGTGAAGATTGGCTTACAAAGCCTCATGCAGGTTAGTGAAGGTCCGTTGTGACAAGTTTCATTATAAGGTTAGTAATAGTCCTCCCACAAACCATTGTGTGTGATGGGAATCATTAATTTCAAATGATAATTTAGACAACAAGCTTTAAAACCTTGCATCATACTCACGTATGCTCTCTATAATTCCTTGCTTTATTTATTTTAGTGTAGTTATACTTTATTGCTCAAATTTAGGAATGTCAAATTCCTGTAAGAAGGTTGTTTTGAGTTTATCAAAGTCAACAACTACTTATTGAGGGTTAAACTTTTGGTATCACTTATGTGTGCACTCTAGATACATAGTTGCAAACTATGTAGCCTTACATTCAGAAGATGTGATGCCTCATTCCCTCCAAATTATTTTTCATTTGTGTACATGCTCAACTACATTCTCTACCCCTTAGCATTTAGGTAAGTGTAATGTCATCTCATAGTAGACCATAGTTGGTTGAGGTGTTTGAATTGGTGGTTGTTGGTAACCTCCAACTCTAGTCCCTTGAAAAGGGAATCCACTTCCTCTTGGATCATCACCTAGTCCTCCTCCAATGCTTCCAGTAGTAGTGTTCATGGTATGGGGCATAGTAGCTAGTTGGTTAACCAAGTTTGGGCCTGTACTCTATCCTTGAGGGCTAGGTCCACCAAGAATCCTAAGTTGTGTCATAGAATCCCCTTGAAGATGGAAAGATAGTGTTAAATCCAAATGAGTGTCAATTGGCTCAATTTCAGTATCCCTTACTGGTTTAGCTTCTAACTCCAAACTATTTGTATCCTAATTTTGAATGTGTACTTCATCTAACTTAAAGGCATAAACATGCACTATGTTGGGTGAGTTTGGTTTGTTTAGGCTTTATTGCTTGACTCCTATTGTCCAGCTTCTTTCTCTTTCATAGGATATAAGTGGCATAGAATGTAGCTTGAAAATGATGGGTACCTCATGTGTTTTTGCTTCCATACAACTCTTATCAACACTCCTTGAGTTCTCCCAGTCTCTTCCCACACCACTAACTCTCATAATCCTTTTATTGAGCTTCATCATACTTCCATTTCCATAATGCATGTTAGCTAGCCACCATTTTGAACCCAAAATCTTTTATCAACACCTATTCTCCCCTTCCAAATGTGTGGTTCATCCATAAGAGGATTTATCCCTCCATTCATATAGTTTCTAGTCCAAGATCAACAAATAATTTATCAATATTAAAAGTAAAAATCTTAAGATAGTGACCCCACAATTCTCTACAGAATTGGTATTTGGATCTTTTAGGTCATAAATAGGTGGTCACAATGTATTCCATAATGTAGTTATTTAGAACTCCTTTACCCAAAATTTTAATACTCATGTCCATGGGGCTCCAAGTCATGTTAAATCCCTTTGTCATTCTAATGTCCAATACTACTTCCTTCTAAGATTCTTTGATCATCCTTGAGCATATGCTATCAACCAAGCAAGTAAATGAACTAGGGCCTTTGAAAAAAAGGTTTCATATAATGGAATGTAGATATTTTGCTCCATCCACTATCATACAAAGATTCCTACCACAAGATAAGGAACTGAAATTTTATCTTCAACAATGGTAACCCATTCTTCTATATTCTCTAGCATAATACACTCAAAAAAAATTTCATGATTGTGCTTCAAGTGCTTTGGGTCTCAATAATGGAACCAAAATTTTGGGTTCATTTAGTTATTTTTATCTTTGATGCTAAAGTCTATCCTAATGAACTAGCACACTGGCCCTTTCACATGAGGTTTAGGTCTAATGAAATCACTTAAGCATGTAGCAGAAGATTGGTTCTCATAGGTTTTGATGCATAGTGATAAGCACATGTTCATATCCTTCTCTTTATGTAATTTAAACAAGGAATATGCATAGATATATTACCTTGATTCTTGTCCTAGGTTTGATTATTATTACTACACAGATCACCATCTTCTTATAGTAGCATTATTTGAATAGAAAATAAAAGAAGATATGGTATAACACATATAAGTCTGCACCCTTATTCCACACCATAATTCTTCATAACACAAGTTTGATCAAACTTGTTATCTCATATATTATGCTTTAATTAAAAGTGCATTACAATATCATTCTATAATTCATTTGTCTATGTATCTATCTCTCCATCAACCATCATCATAATGATTTACAACAGGGGTATTTATACTTGTTTTGTCATGACTAAGTTTTTAAAATCATTAATGACCTAAAGAGTTAGTGAATAAACTCTCAACAGACTAAGAGTCATGGTGCTAAATAATCAGTTCTTCCTAAAGATCTGTGCCTCTGCGCCCCCTATATCCTCACTCTATGCTATATCTTAGTGGCCATGTGTTCCTTTACTTATGGGATAGTACAAAATCCCCTACCAATAAGGTCAAAATATCCCATTTAAATTGATCTTCCAACTGCTTCTCACTTCCCACATGCTCCCATAGTCTTCTGCTTCTATTCTGAGTCTTGTGTTCTCAGGTTCCTCATGACTTATTCTCCTCTAACTGGGTCCTCTCACACTAGTCCTTCTGTCTTGTTTTCCTTTTTCACCTAGTAGGTTCCATGCCATAGTGCTTTTGTGCCTATCAACTATGCACCATGGTCCTTTTACATTGTGTCAGTTTCATGCCAAAAAGGGACAACACTTTGTCAAAATTCAAGGGCCAACATCACTCATATACCACATTTGGAGTCATACTAGAATTAAATAAAGTTATGAAATAAACTTATAATTATGTTCATAAATAATCAATGGGTTATAATGTGTCTAATATTATACATCAGACCCTTTGGATGTTGAGTTAATCTTGTGAAATTGAAATAAAAAATGAATATTTTTAAACTAGGAATGTTGATACTTAGAGAAACTATTGTATCATATTTTGGGTTGATGAGTGATTATTATATTTTGTCATTTATTTTAGATGAAAATTTTATAATGGACATGAATAATCATTGGTTGATCTTGGTATTGGATCTTGAGACTTTCAAAAACCCTAAGATTGGGCAATCATGATAATTAGATAAATATTTAACCTATATTGGGTGATTATCAATGTATCTCCATAAATAAGATCTTTCATTAAAAGGAAATCATAACATGACACCTTAAAATTTGTGTGCCTATATATTTAACATCAACTATAGAATAATTATGGAAGTTAATATTTTATTATTTTCAAGTACATATTAAAATATATTCCATTTTGGACTGTCACACCATTCTATATGATAATTCTCTGTTGATAATTGATAAGCTCATAGTGTAACACTTTTGGATGTACATTTAAATTTTAAAGTCAAAAACTTTGTGGTAAGAGTTAAAATGCGTATTCTATTCTAAATGATTTCACATGTGGAGCATTAAGTTGAATCCTTTTATTGCATAGAGCAATAAGTCACACTAGTTAATATGTGGAGTAGTAGGTCCAAATATTTTTATTATGAGGAGAATTAGGATGAACCTATTCAAACTATGGGATGCTATTTTCTAGACCTATTAAAACTTTAAAAATTAGTTTGTTAAACTTATTCAAACTATGTAAAGTAGTTCGATAAACCTATTCAACTATAGGAATAAGTTTATTAAACCTATTCCACTATGGTAAGCTATTTTATAAACATATTTTACTAAGTGGTGTAATGATTCAAACCTATTATACTATGTGAATGGGCATGATAAACTATTTCCACCCTTTGGGATTATTTCTAGATATTCCTCTTCATTATATATCACCTTCATGTAATGGAAGCATTACTCTTAGTGGATGAAAGGAGTGCAAGGGATCTGAAAGGCTTTATGGTTATAGAAAAGACCTTTATTGATGTTCTCCCTTTTTTTCTAATCTTTAACGATGGTTATGCATTTCAAAACTCTTTGGATTTTGTTATGAATACTTATGCATACATTTTGGACATGAAAATATAATTATAAGTATTGTATTTATCACAAGATTTAACTAATGTTTTATAAAAACTTTATTCTCTTATTATGTAATGATAATATTTTTTTATATGTTATTAAAAGGCAGAATTTGGATTAGTAATATATGATTGTAATTTATATGATAGATGTCATTGATTTTGTATTGGTAATGAAAGAAAAATATCTTTGGTCTCTTGATATGAGTGCAAATATACATTTTGAGATTTACCATTAGTTGTATACATATAAGGGATTATATTAATGATGTATGTTTCAATTTAGAAATAAGTTTGAAATTTAATTATAATATGTAAATGTGTAATTGATTTTACAATAAAGGAAAGCAAATCAAGGAAGGATTGTTTTCATAAATGATTATCATTTTAGCACAAGGTAGTTATTCGATCTTGTTCATAACTTTTACTAGATTCATGTAAACTTATTAATCAATAATTTAAGATAACTAATAAACCTTTTTGATTAATGTATTTTTTTAAAAGAATCACTCTTTTTATGATACTAGACTGGAATGTTCTTATAAAACACTACAAATCTAAACTACATGCAAGTCTTTATTATTTTTAATTTTCAATTAAATGCATTTAATTCTAGTATGTAGGTGAATGATTTTTATTTTATTTGTGATTTTTTAAGATAATTTAGAAAAATTCAAGAAGATTCTATAGATTCTCTTAATGTTATATATAAGTGGGTGTGGATATTGTTTCATTTTGTATGTGGATGAATGTGATAATATACTAAAATCTAAAATAAAATAGATTTTTTCATTATCAGTGAAATATAATTTTGTTTATATAACTATAAATTTAACATATAATATTAATTTTACTTCATATTTTCTATATGCATGTGAAAATAAAAAAAATGAATGGTTTTCAATGCAAAAGAATATAAAAATGATTTTTTTTGTATTCTTTTATATTATAAATAAATAAATTAAAAATAATAATATAATATTAAAAAATTAATAAATAAAACTAAATCCTCTAACCCAATGAACATAGATGATAGTTGGATAAAAAGAATTTAATTCAAAATTGGAATTAATTGATCCTCAAATTGCTAACTTCTTATTTTTTTCGGTTGATGACCCAAGAATTCTCCGATAAGAAGAACATAATAAAAAATGAAAAAAAAATCATAAATTGAAAAAAAGAGGGATCTACTTATCATTAGTTATAAAAATTATCATAGTTATATGGTGCAATTTCATGAGTTTCTTCGTCCATTTTGTGTGAATGACTAGAAGGGTGTTTTGTGATTTGGATTACTTGCCGAAGGAAGCTACATAAAGTATAAAATATCTCTCTAAAAACTTTTATACTAAATTATCAATCCAATTTTAGGATCTAAAATTCATTAAAAAGAGTCATTTGTACAAAATAATACAGGTGTTGCATGCGGGACTTATAGATGGTGGTTGAGATATTATTGGAATTAACTTAGAGAAAGCTAAAATTGGCTTTGGGATGACTTGGATAGAACTAAAACATTAGAAATTATATTAGAAAATAATAGAATAAAAAATTTGACGTTAAACATGTGAAATACATCAAAAACATGGTTTGGGAATGATTTTTTAAAATAATTCAACAGTTGTAATACCATTGCTATATGTAGGAAAAAATTACAAAACCACCATAATGGTCTTCAAAATTGCCATGGTATTTTTGTTGTGCCACATGAAAATATAAGATTTGGAATTATTGATTTGATATTTTTCAAATGTGACACTTACGTGAGGCAAAAAATGAGGAAAAATAAAAAACGAGGGAGAGGATTAAGTATGAGAACATTATTGTATATGGAGGTCCTTGAATAATCATCAAATATTATAAAATGTTACACCATGAAATATTTGGGCCTGCAAAATGATTATGATTAATAATCTAAGGATATCAAAAAGGATTCACGTAATGTATTGAATTTATATCCCATCATATTTTCACATCATTTTCCTGTTATCATTGTCTTATAGCGAATACCCTAAGATAGTGAAGTAATCTATTGATTTTATAGAAACAAAGTCTTAAAAGAAGGATATGAAGGAGGAAATGAATTATATAGAATAAAATGATACATGGGACTTGGTATAGTTACATCTTAGACAAAATTATATAGGTGGAAAGTAGGTTTTTAATAAGAAGAAGAATGAGCAAGGGAAACTAGATAAGTGTAAGGCTTACCTAGTAGAAAAGGGTCTCTCATAGGTAGAGACAATTGGCTTTTGGTAATACATTTTCTCATGTTATAAAATTGACTTTTATTTAAGTCTATTTTGGGTATTGTTTCTACATTTGATCTTTAAATAGATTGTATGGATGTTAATATAACATATATGTATGATGATATTGAAAATGATATCTACATGTCAAAACAAAAAATCTTCAAATTATAAGTGATAGAGGACTTTGTATATATGTTGAAAAAAAATTTATGGCTTGAAGCAATCACCAAAATGTGGAATCATAAGTTTGACAACTATATGGATGGAATTGGGCTTGCATGTAACAATAGTGATCCTTGTGTTAACTAAAATGAAAAGATTGATAATTTTTTTGTCATAGTCCTGTATAAGAATGACATAGTGTTGATTGTAAATTGCATGTGAATGATCAAGTAGGTGAAGTCTCAATCATTTCTATAGTTTAATATGAAATATCTTGGTGATGCAAGATTCATCTTGAGCATGGAAATAAAATGGGATCATGCAAATAATAATCTCTATCAAGACCATATGAATTATGTTTAAACTATATTATAAAGGTTCAATATGTAAGACTGTAAGCCTTTGGGCACAATTTAACATGTTTTTCAAAAGCTATCAACTACACAATTTATAAATACTTAGGAGAAATTAGTGGACATGTTTTAGGTTTAGTATATGAGTTTAGCTAGAAGCGTGATGTACATAATGGTATGTAGAAGACTTGACATTTTAAAATTAGTGGGAATAGTCAACATATTCGTGTCCAATTAGGAAATGGATCATTGGATGGTAGTGAAGAGGATATTTAGGTATCTATTCATAACATATAAGTATGTGATTTATTATCAAGACACACTTGATGAAATAAAGGATTTGAATCTACAAGGATTTAAATATTTTGTTTAGGTGATAGATATTGATAACCATAGGTTTACTATTGTGTATGTATTTAATTTTTTATTGTAGTTGTAAGTTTGATGAATTAAAAAAACTAAGGATGCAATATATACCATCTAATTTTAATATATCCTAGTTACTCATGCAATAAAATAAGTCATGTAGATTCAAATATTTGCATTCTAGAGTTTGTTTCACACAAAACATTGTAAGGATAAATTGATGTAGTTAAATGATAGGTTATTTTGAAAATAACCCTAAGTACCATTCTCAGATTAATCACATTGATGTTTAATATAATATTTTAAGGGAAATTATGGAAGAGATAAATATATAGGTTGACAAGAAAATGGAGTCATTGACAAAGGCAGTGAATATCGATAAGCTCCATTAGTGTAGATTTAGGAACTTGCTTGAAGATAGATTAATATAACAACAAAAAATATAAACAATATGCATTAAATGGAAAGAAAGTAACAATACTGTATTTAAACTCATATAATCTCACTAAAACGTATTTTAAGCCTCTCCAAGGGGTAAACCTCCTTTGAGTATATCTCAATATAAAATGTTTAATAGATAATAATTATTTTTACACAAGATATATATTTAATATATTATACTCATGATAACTATTATCTCCCATTAATGTGGGGTATTTAAAAATAGAAGATGAGACTACTTAAAAAGCACATGTTTTTAATATTTTATTAATAAACCTAGTATAAACTAGAAGTGTTAGGATGAAGCGATATAACACGATCTCCCACTAAAACTGCTTTGTCCTCAAATTTTGAGATGAGGAAACTCCTATTGTAATTATATTATGGGTCTCAATGTCATTTATTCTAGTTGTAGCATGATTAGACATTACACACAAACCTAAGTGGAAGAACATGCAATTTGAGCCGTCTTTAGAGTATTGAAACATATAGGAAACTATATAGTCACTCATTATGGATTTATTTGGGTTGTCCAATCCATGTTTATAACCCCTTTTTCCAAGTCATCTTGTGTCAAAAATGCAATTATGATTTAGAATCAAATAAAGGAAAAATAAGAATCAATACATGAAAATGAAATTAAATACACATGCACAGATCGTATACAAATGTAAGTTTAATGATATGATGATTATTTGATTTAGATCATGACTAATTCATATTAGTAGAACTAATAAGTTAAATTGTCTCCCAAAATTACCACCACCATCATATTATTCATATTTATTGAAATACTCCCTCCCAAGAGTTCTATAATAGGATGATATAGAGTCAATCAAGATGCATCATTACATGCATGAAATATTGAGGCTATAAGATATACATATCCAAATCCATCTTTATTAGTGGACACATTCATAATTTAGGATTTTACAATGATATTTTTTACCTTTATCACTTTATATTCCTTGAAAACCCTTTTTTGTTGTAGTTCTAACATTTCTTTATGGTATTATCTAGAGTCTTAGACTTGTCTCTAGACTCAGGTGCTTATTTATAGTCTTCTCATTTCCTCATTATTTTGAGAAAACTTACCAATTTATGGTGTGATTCATATGATATATTTCCATACACTTGCTCTTCATATCCTCTAATAATATTTCTATGACTACTTTATCCATTTATAGCTCCACTGTAGTACTAGTTATTATTATTTTATATATTTCATATGTTAGTATAGGATTTATTTTCCTCACATTTTCTTGTATTTTTATTACTCAGATATTCCATGTCATTTGTATTTCCTACATTTATGGATAGTCTTACTTAGGTGTGCAATCATAGGAGTTTTTTTTTTACCTATCATATGTCATAGTGGTTATCTTACGCCTCATTCATTGTGAGGGTTACTCTATTTAATGAATCCAAAAAATATCAAGACAAATAAAATTACTAATAGGCCAAGATCTAAAATAATAAATTAGAATTGATTTGTATTGAATGAATTCAAATAACTATAAACCCAAACCATGCTTAAATAAGCCTCAACTCGATATTTAGATTTGACATGCAAAAAATTCAAAAAATCTAAAATCTAAAAAAAAGTTTATTTTCAGCATCCACTATTTATAGTAAGTTTAACATGAAAGTACGCACAGCTCTAAAAATTTGATGAAATAACCTAAATACTAAAATTATCCCATGAAACAAAATTCAACTAAAGTTGATGTCTAGTTCTAAAAATATACAATTTATTAAAATAGAAAATTCCTTAAAAAATTATTAAACGTTAATTTTAGACCTTCATAGGATCATGTTTGGCCTCCAAAAAATATTAAAATCAAATCTAAGTGGATAGAGAAGCTTAGGGTAGAATCTAACTTTTTGATATGATCATTTTGGTGCATGGAAGAGCTCAAACATATTTATGGGTCAAAAGTTATGGCTTCTAGAAGGTTGGCCTATTTTTTCTACATCATTCTCCTCTGGTTGAAAACAACTCAACTCCTGTAAGTTGGCCTAATTATACTACTTCCATTTGTCTTTATAAATCTTATTCATCTCCCATTCTATAATCCAAGTGTTATCTTCTTGCTGAAATCCTGCCCACTACACCAAATACATGTTATAATTCCTTTCCCTTGTAATCACTGTCTTCATATCCAAAATTTGCACTATTTTTTATTTCTTCTTCTTTGGAACCTGCTACTCCCAATTTAATTCTTCATATTCACCATCTTCTCCATGGAATTCATATAAATTTGAAAAATTAAATGCTGGAGATATATCAAAATTCTATGGTAAACTCACCTCATATGCATTATCATTGATTTTCTTCACAATTCTACATGGCCTAATTTTCTTGTACTTCAATTTATTGTATGTAACTTTTGGAAATCTCTCTTTCCTCTAGTAAACCATTACCAAATATCCTTAATATAATTTGGATCATCTTTTGACATCCACTACTACTTTATATTTCTCGTTACTTTCCTGCAACTTTCTTCTTACTCCTTGCAAATGTTGCATATGTTTTGCAAACACTTCTACATCATCACTAATTCGATCTACAAATGGTAATTTTACCAAATATAAAATACCCATAGGATTTCTCCCATAAAAAATTTAAAAATGTGACTTTCTTGTTGATCTATTCATTAAACTATTATATGCAAACTCAGCTTGTGGTAAAGCCAAGTCCCACTGCATTGGCTTCTCTCCCACTATGCATTTCAATAAATTTCCCAAGCTTTTATTCAAAACTTTTATCTATTTATCTATTTATGGGTGATATACACTACTGAATTGTAGCTTAATACCCATATTCTTATACAAAATACTCTAAAAATGAATTAGAAATTTTGTGTTCCTATTTGAAGTAATAGTTTTGGGAAAACCATGCAATCTCACAATATCCATAAAAAAAATTCTGAACTCTAGTGGCATCATTGGTTTTCTTACATGCAATGAAATGAACCATTTTATAAAATCTGTCTACAAAAAAAAAATGAATCATTACCTCTCTATGTGTTTGGCAATCTCAACACAAAATCCATACTCAAATCTATGGCCCTCTTAAAACTGGTAATGGCATGTAAAGTCCAGTATTTTATGCATGTCCTTTATCCACCTGACATATTATACACCTTGAAACATACCTTGTCACATCTCTCTTCATCTTTGGCCAAAATAATTTTCCTCCACCAAAGCTATTGTCTTCATCTTACCAAAATGTTTAACCAAACCACCACTATGTAATTCTCTTATTATATTATCTCATAGAGACCCAACTAGAATGCATAATTGTTTTCCTTTGAAGAGATAACCTTATTGCATAAGATACTCATCATGAATATCATTTATCCCACCTATTAATGGATTCTTGCACTTCTCAACTACCTTGCTAAAATATGGATCAATATCATATAATTATTTAATAGCTTCAATTCTAACTACTTCACTCACCATAGTAGTTAATAATGCTATCCTTTTGCTTAATGCATCAGCTACCTAATTTTGTTTTCCTAATTTATGTTTCAACACAAAATTATACCCTTACAAGAAAGAAATCCACTTCGCATGCCTACTATTCAACTTCCTTTTTGTATTCACATACTTCAAAGCCTCATGATCTATAAATATGATAAACTCCTTAGGCACCAGGTAATGCCTCCATTGTCTTAATTCTTGTATAATTGCATAAAGTTCAACATCATAATTAGAATACTTTATTCTTACCTCATTTAATTTATCACTAAAATATGATATTGCCTTGCTTTCTTGACTCAACATAGCACCAATTCCCACAAACGAATCATCATAATCAGCCTCAAACACTTTGTTAAAATCTAGAAATGCTAAAATTGGTCTTTCTGTAATCTTCAAAATTTGAAAACTTTATGTGGCTGATCTTGTCTATGCAAATTGTTTCCCTCTCATGAAATCTGTTATTGGTGCCACAATACTACTAAATTTTTTAATAAATTTTATGTAAAATTTTTAAAAACCATGGAAACTTCTTACCTCTATAATGATTCTTGGAATAGGAAACTCAACAATTGCCTTTATATTTTATTCATCCATTTTCACACCATCTATTGAAACTACAAATCCTAAAAATACCAAATTATTCTACATAAACTTGCACTTTTTCAAAATTACATACGACTCCTTTCTGAACAAATCCATTACCATTCTCAAATGATGTAAGTGTTCTTCTTTAGTCTTAATGAATATCAAAATATCATCAAAATAAACAACCACAAACTTACCAATATATTATTGTAAAATTGTATTCATCACCCTCATAAATTTGTTAGGGGCATTAGATAATCTTAATGGCATCACCATCCACTCATATAAGCCATCCCTAGTCTTGAATGTAGTTTTCCGCTCATCTCCTTCATGAATTTGAATTTGATAATAACCACTCCTTAGATCAAACTTGGTAAAATCTTTTGCTTCTTCAAGGACATCCATCATATCATATAAATGAGTTGTAGGAAACCTATACTTTATTGTTTTTTTATTAATTTCTCTACTATATACACACATTCTCCATCCTCCATATTTATTTTTAGTTAGAAAATTTGGTGCTGCACAAGTGTTCATACTCTCCCTTATCACCTTCTTCCTTATCAATTCAATAATATGTTTATTTAATTATGCATGTTCTATTGGACTCATACTATAAGTTGCTTGATTGGGTAGAGCTGATCCTAGAATCAAATCAATGTGATGTTATATATCTCTCTTCGGTGATAAACCATCTAGTAACTCATTAGGCATAACATCAGCATATTATTTCAACACTCTTGCTGCTTCTATTGGTATTGCACCATTTCTATTTCTTCAGCCTTTACTACTAATGCATAATAGCAACCTACTACCTTCATAATTGGATAAATTATTTAGTAGAGAACATGCTCTCTATCTTTTCTTCCTCTTTAAGAGGTAATAAAACTACATTTGTACCACCTTTCCAAAAAGTGCACATTTTTTTTGCTCCATCATGAATTAAATATCCTATCAAATTGCCATGGTCTTCCTAATAACACATGATGTGCATCTATCTGAATAACATCACACCATATTTCATCATTATAACTCTTTCCTATAGAAAACTTGATTAAGCACCTTTTATCTATTATAACTTCATTCCCTTTCTTAAACCATAAAATTTGATAAGGATTAGGATGCTTTTCACATTGTATATTTAGTTTCTCAATTATTTCTTTAGAAACCATATTTTACAACTATCACCATCTATAATTACTTTGCACACCTTTCCACTCAAAGTACATATTGTTCAAAAAATATTTGATCGCATCCATGCATCACCACCTTCTTTATTCTACACTTATTCCTTCCTTGGAGAAATCATGGTTCTTCTCATCATGAGATTCTCTCCAATATATACTGGTGCAACTTTAGTATTCTATTCTTCTATCTCAACCTCAACTAGATTCACTCTTGAGTGATCTTCTTGCCTCCTTTCTTGATCTTGATAGTATGGACACTCAAATTCTCTATGCCCTTATTCTCCACATCTATAATAGACATAAGATCTGCATTGATTTAGAAACCATCCTCTAGCACCACCATAACCTCATCCTCTTTGAAATCCTCTTCCTCTTTGTTGGTATTGAAACCCTTGTCTATTGTCATCTTACCTTTTTGTACCATGTGATGATTCACCTCTATTGGTATTAGACCCACCTCTAGTGGTATTAAACCTACCTCATCCCCTATTTTAAGGGGATATACCTCTTCTTGGACCAAGATATGTTCTTTTGAAATTCTATCTATTTTGTTTTTATTCTAACTTCAAAGCTAATTGATAAGCCTCCTCTGCATGCTTAATTCATATTGAATAGAAAATTTCAAACCACTTGCATACCTTGAAACCATCTTCTCTTCTATTTATTCATACTCTACTTGTATGGAAAGCTTATAAAATTTATCTGTATACTCTTGTATATTGTGATCTTTTTGCCTCAAATTCTGAAATCTTCTATATAAGGTTTATGCATAACCCATAAGGTTTTTACCTAACCTTTTTACATGTTTTATGATGACCTTGCCTTGGTCCTTTTGACTACACTAACTATGCCTGCCATGTTGCACTTTTTATGCCCCACCTTATGTGTAACCAAACCATTTGTATTGTTTTGTAGGAGCACTTCCTACCTTGGATTCCTATGAACAACATGGACCTTGTCTAGATGACTTGATAGGCTTAATCTGATCAGCTATGACTAATGTTGTGGATCGATTACCCTATCATATGTCTATCTAGAACTTGACCTTATTTTTATCAAAATTGGTTTATTTAGTCTGTGTGCAGTCTTGACTATCATGCTTAGTCACATTTTGTGAACCTATTGGCATTTCACATTCCCAAATACTTTATGGCACCATCTAGTACCTCCCCACCAACTGTGTATCAACCTTGCACCTGATTTGGCCTTTCCTCATTAAATATCAATTTGAAGGGGAACACCTCCTCCCATAATTAAATCACCCTAACCTTTGACGAAGTGATTCATTTTTATTTTGCATCTTGTTAATTCAAAGCTGCATAATAAAAAAGGGGAAAATGTAGACACCAAAAAATTACACACTTACAATTTTTTATGACTAAATACCTCAGGACCCCTTAAAAACCCCCTAAACCTTCTTAACCCTTAACTAACCCATCCTATCCTAACCAAATCACTATTCTCCTAGTCACATAGTAATATTCAAAATTAATATTTGAAAGTACTATTCATGGCATGTGACATGGCATGTGACATGGAAAGTGACATGGCATATGACATGGCAAGTGACATAAAATGTGATTTGAGAGGTGATATGGTAAGTGACATGGCTTAGAAATGAGGTGGATTTATGTGGGACATCATACCCCACTTGGGACCCTTTCCCAAGGTGCTTAATGACCTCATTTAAGCATCACAAGGGTGCCCCCTTAAAATATGGAAAATTACCCCTTAAGGGGCCATAATTCAACATATATTTTTCCTTCACACATGAAAGTGGCCTTCAAAATGAGATACATACCTCTTTAGTTCTTTGGAAAAGACAAAGGGCACCCATTTTTTACTTTTTAACCCAAACAGGAGACTCGTGATCAAGGTGGAAATCCCACCACCCTCATATTTTGAATCATTCATGCACCCACATGGAAAATGATGCCACATTTTATGTTCCATCTCTTTAAGTTCTTAGATGAAGACAAAAAGGGTGGTGAAAATTATTTGACCTCATTTAGACCCATGTGCATGATTCCCATATTAAATTGGATTCATATGCAAGGTGGGAGACACACCAACCCAAATGGGAGACCCATGATCAAGGTGGGAATCTCATGAAGCTCATCATTTTAGTCATTCATGCACCACATGGAAAATGGTACCACTTTTTTTGGGGAATCTCTTTAAGTGCTTGGATGAAGACAATAAGGGTGGTGAAAAATCTTTGACCTCATTTAGACCCATATGCATGATTTCCATTCAAAATTGGATTTATGTGCAAGGTGAGAGACATACCAACCCAAATTTGAGACCCATGATCAACATGGGAATCCTACCAACCTCATCTTTTGACTCATTCATGTACCACATGAAAAATGGTGCCATACTTCTACTATTCCCTCTTTTGGCATGATTCTTCACAACAAATACTATAAATAGCCCCTCTCTTTCACCCAAGTTTAAAGTGACAAGTTAGTCTTTGGTTATTGAGATCTTAATGTAGGTCTTTGAAGGAGGTCACCATTTTGGAGGTCATCCAAATCTTGGAGGAAAAGAATTCAAAGAAATGAATGTCTACTGAAATTGCCTCAAGACATCTTCAATAACATCATCATCAACAACAACATTCTTCTTCAATCTTGGAAGGTAACATTTGATTTTGTTTCTTCAATTTCATTTTATCATCCCATTGGATTTTTAATCTCTTCATCCCCACTTATCAATTTTATCCCTTTGTCATTTCATTATCTCAATCCATTTGCTCCATTGCCATCTTTTATCCATTCACACCTTTACCACTTTTACCCTCCTTATCCTGTACCCCCTTTTTCATCTTAACTACTGACCTTCTTACCTCATCAACCATTCACCCATTTATCCCATTTAAACCTTTAACTTTTCATTACCTTAACCATTTATCAACCAACCCAACCACCTTTCTTTAATCCCTTGTTAAATTTCCAAACCAAAACCATAACCTTACTTTGACTAATTTTTAGCATTAGTTGCTTTATTTAGTCATTGTTTTAAAAGCACTTAATTTTCTTATCTTAATTCAGTTATTTGTTGTTATTTACTTGTTTTTAATTTTAGTTATTTTCTATTTTAAATTCAAGTATATTTCCTTTTTATTCACAAATTTAAGTGTTAAAATCAAGTGGATTGACAGCCTCCTAGGAAGCTTTGACTTCTAGGATCTAGCTCATGCTAGGAAATCCACCCAATTACTTGCCTAACCAACAAGTTTTACAGTAGTGATTTTTTATTTCAGGTCATTCTTCCCTAGCCAAAGAGGATTTATCACAAAGTCTAGATTCAACATGCACGCATTCAACAGGAATTCTTCTACACACCCTTCTTAACTAGTTTCTTCTTTTCACACTTAAGAAAAAGTGAAAATTAGATAGAAATAGTGACATTATCAACATATTTTTGACATATCTCACTAAAAACATTTTCTATCCTTCCACAATTTTAGAGAATGTTTCCTTCAACATCGACACAAGTTCCCATAGTAGTCTATATAAGAATTATGTTTCCTTTTACCCTTCAATTAACATTACACATGCAATTACCATTAATATCCATTATATTAACATTCCACTTCCCACAAACATCGATTGGGACTAATAGAATCATTCATTATTGATCTTAATCCATGTTGACATTTAGTGGTAGAATTTTTGGGGAAAAAGATAACATTCAATCATAATAACAATCTCCTAATGAAACCTTGTTTGAGGAGCTAGGGGATAGCCAAATCCTAAACTCGTCATCTTCTAGTAAATCCTGATTTGAGGCATTAGATGATAAGTACAATAAAAAATTAAAAATCAACATTTAGTGAAACCTTGCTTAAGGTGCTAAGGGATAATCAAAATGAATTATCCACATAATGTAAAGAAACCTTATCCAAGGCACTATTGGATAATCCAAATTATAATAATCAAGAAGACTTTATTGGTGAAAACCTCTTTGGTGCACCAACATTTGAGCCAATATTTTCCTCATTTCTTGATGAAGAATTTACTAAAGACAATATTAGCACCACCACAGCCAAAATTAAGTCAAATCTAGAATTATCAATAGTGTTTGTGACTAAAATTCCCAATTTTCATTTTTCCACCAACCATTATACATTCTATTATGATCTTATTATTTTTTCAAGACCTTTATGCCATTATCTAATCAAACTATTTATCCCATGCCTACCCCTCATTACTCTTCTTGGTATCACTTGTTTTTTTAGGTTTGAAGGAAGCATAATCAACACCCAAAATATCATGATATTAGTTGTCTTGTTCACATCAACTTTACAACATTTAGATAATGCTATTATTTCTATGACATAATCTACCCATTTTCATCCACACTCTATCTTTCTCATTTATGATAATGGAGAACTAATCTTGGGACCTTGATCTTCATTTCAAGATGAATGGTCCATAATCATTTTCTAAATCTATAAATGAAAGGGTTTACATACTACTTCATAAATGGTTAACTAAGGCAATGAAGCTATACCGAATCTCAAGGCCAGCATTCAACCAATTCCCATGCCAAGGCCATGCCAAATCTAAATCATGTGAAAAAAAAGAAAGATGCTTCCAATGTAAGGATTCAAGAATAGATAAATATTTTTACATATACATGTTAAGCTCAACCATTTTAGATGGATTTTCAAATTTATCTTCAAGGGATGTAAAAGTGTTGTCTATTTATCCTTTCTAATTTGCATTTCTTTTTTTCTAATCACATATACTCAACCTAGGGATCTGAGGATCGAGATGTTGTGTCTTCAATTTGTTTTGACTATTTCACTAACAATTGACTAACCTCTCTTAAATTCATCATCTACAATAATCACCCCATGGAATTATTCAAATGAGTTTAACAATGATAACTTGGTTCATGTACCTTCAAGCATATGTGTTCCGTAAATTTTTTATTTCAAATAATTTAGTTATCTATATTATTTTAGATTTTATATTGTCAGTGGACATTCATCTATACATGTTTAACTATATATTATTTCATGGAGCAAGTGAGACATTCAAGGCATACCTCTCAAAATAAAGTTTAGTTAATCACATACACCAAAATTATTCTTTTACCATTGTAATTTTTAATTTTTAATATGATACTAAAATATGGGGCACTTTTAGACATTTATATTTGGTATTAGAGACTTGGAAACATCAAATTTTAGTCACTTTGACATAGCTAGACTTTTGGGTACACATTTGACTCTTTTTTCACACTTTATCCTACTTGCCTACCCACATTTTATCTTGGAAAACCCAATTTACCATCACACATATTCAATATCACCACATTATATTCAAGAACACTTAATAAACCTACGTAGATTGTTTTGATGGTAAGATAATTGTATTTTGTCACAGTTGTCTTCCCTTGTAGATAGTGTCCAAGGACACTCAATGACTAATTTTTAATTTAGAACATCTCCATTATGTTATCCTATTTAAATTCATAGGTTAGTCACAACAGGAAATATGATAAAGACATCTATAAATACAAAATAATTAAAGGCCATAATCACCTAATACTCATCCTATCAAGTACTAAAAATCTAGTAAAACTCATTTGAGACATAACCATTAAGGCATACACATAATAAAATACATCAAAGGATAAGTATTATATCAAGAATTTAATACAAATACAAGATAAAATTTACATGTTGTTAAGTTTTAAAATTAAAGCATTGTATTGCATTTTAGCATGATTAGATGGCACACACACAAACTTAAGTGGGAGAACTATGTGCAATTTGAGCACTATTTAGAGTATTGAAGGATATAGGAAGTTATTAGACACTCATTATAGAGTGGTTTAGGTTTTCCAATCCATATTTATAACCCCTTTTCCAAGCTAACTTGTGTCAAAAATGAAATTATAGTTTAGAATCAAATAGAGGAAAATAAAGAATCAATGCATAAAACTAAAATTAAATACACATACGGAGATCATATATGGGTGTAGGTGAAATGATATGAGGATTATGTGATTTACATAATGCATAATTTATATTTATACAACCACTAAATTAAATTTGTCTCCCAAAAATAGCACCACCATCATATTATTCATAATTTTTGAACTACTCCTTCTCAAGGGTCATATGATAAGAGTATACAAAGTCAATCACGATGCATCATTGCATGCATACAATCTTAAGGTTAATAGATATACATATCTAAATCCATATCTATAAGTGGATACCTTTGTATTTGAGGATTTCTCAATGATATTTTCCACCTTTGTCACTATAATCCTTAAAAATCCCTCACTTCTTGTACTTCTAACATTTCTTCAGGGTATTATATAAAGTATTAGGTTTTACTTTAGAATTTGAGTGATTATTCTTAGTCTTATCCTTTACTTTTATTTTGAGTAACCATACCTAAATATGTTATCATTAATATGACATCTTTCCATATACTTGCATGTCATCTCCTCTAATAATAGGGTTGTGACTACATCATCCATTTGTAGATCTAATATAGTACTAGTTATTATTATTATTTTATATATTGATAGTGAATTATGGTACTATGTAAGTTTTTAAGGTATAAATTTTGTCTAAAATGGTTGATGTAAAGTTTTAATTAACTTAAGAACCTATTTTAGGGTAATAAATTCATATAAATTTCTATTTTTTGATTCAAAAAAAGAGTTATGATGATATTTAGAGTAGTGAAAATGAGGTTTATGTCATGATGAACTTATAGCACTTATCCATCTCTAATGGTGTTTCATGCTTAACACTCATCATCACATGATTTCAATGATTTCATTGAGCTAGGGCATAATCAACCCATTCAAATATTTAAATGGGATTAATAATGATAGCTTTGTTCATGTAACCTCAAGCATATGTATTCCTTGGATTTTCATTTTAAATAATTAAGTTATCTAGATTATTTTATATTTTTATATATTTAGTTTAAATTGATATATACATATTTACTTACATGTTTTTCATGGAACAAGTGGGACATTCAAGGCATGCCTCTCAAAATAAATTTTGATTAATCACATGCTCCAAATTTATTATTTTATCATTATAATTTACAATACTAGACTAAAAGAGGGGGAATTTTAAGACATTTAAATTTAGTATTAGAGACTTGGAAACATAAAGTTTCACTCACATTGACATAAGTGGCCTTATGTGTACACACTTGAATCTTTTTCACAATTTAACCTATCCACCTTTACACATTTTATCTTGGAAAACCCAATTCACCATCACACATATTCAATATCACCATATTATATTCACAAACACTAAATAGTCCTAAGTATATTGTTGCTCTAGTAGGATAATTATATTTTGTCATAGGTGTCTTCCTCTATAGGTAGTGTCCCAAGGACACTTAATGACTAATTTTCAAATTAAAACATCTTAATTATGTTAGCATACACACATTGCATAAGTTAGTCATATCATAAAATATGATAGAGATGTTCATAAATAGAAAATAATTCAATTCCATAATCATCTAGTACTCATACAATAAAGTACTAAAAATCTTCAAAAATCTAGTAGAACTCACTTGAGACATAACCTTTAAGGTATACACATAATAAAAGACATGAAAGGGTAAGTATTAGATCAGGGTTTTAACACAAATATAAGATCAAAGTTGTATATTGTTAAGTTTCAAAATTAATTATCATTGAATTAAATTATAGCATGATTAGACCATACACAGACAAACCTAAGGAGGAGAAATATGTACAATTTGATCCTTATTTAGATTATTGAAACATATAGGAAATGACTAGTCACTCATTAGGAAGTGGTTTGGTTTGTCCAACCCATATTTTTAACCCCTTTTTTCAAGTTGTCTTATGTTAAAAATGCAAGTATGGTTTAGAATTAAATAGAGGAAAAATAAGAATCAAAACATAAAATTAAAATTAAATACACATACAAAGATCATATATGGGTGTCAGTGTAATGATACAAGGATTATGTGATTTATATAATGCCTAATCAATATTCATAGAACCACTACGTTAAGTTTTCTCCCAAAAATAATACCACCATCATATTATCCATGTTCATTGAACTAATCCCTTACTAAAGTCATATGATAGGATGATATAGAGTCCATCATGATGTATCATTACATTCATGCAATCTTGAGTCTAAAATATATACATCTCCAAATACATATATATTATTGAATACCTTCATAATTGATGATTTTACAATGATATATTCCACCTTTACGATTTTATAGTCCTTGAAAACCCTAACTTGTTGTAATTTTAACATTTATTCAAGGTACTATCTAGAGTCTTATACTTGCCTTCAAACTTTGATTGCTTATTCCTAGTCTTCTCATTTCCTATTTGATTTAAGAAGACTTATAGGTATATGGTGTCATTAATATGATATATTTCCATATACTTTCATGTTATCTCATCTAATAATAGGGTTGTGACTACATCATCCCTTTATTGTTTCAATGTAGTACTAGTTATTATTATTTTATATATTTCATATTGATAGCAAATTATGGTACTACATAATTTTTTAAGGTCTAAAATTTGTTTGAAATGGTTTATGTAATGTTTTAATCTACTTAGAAACATATTTTAGGATTCTAAATTTGGATAAAAACCTATTTTTTGGTTTGAAAAAAGTGTTATGATGATATTTAGAGTAGTGAAAATGAGGTTTATGTCATGATGAACTTATAATACTTCTCCATATCTAATGGTAGTTCATTATTAACACTCCTCATCACATGATTTCAATTATTTTGTCTCATATAAGGCATAATCATCCCATTTAATTATTCTAATGAGCTTAATAATGATAACTTGGTTCATTTACCCTCAAGCATATGTGTTCCTTGAATTTTCATTTTTAAATAATTCAGTTATCTATTTTATTTCATATTTTATACCATCAGTGGACATTGGTCTACACATGTTTTATTCCATGTTTTTCATGAAGTGAGAAATTTAGGGCATACCTCTCAAAATATATTTTGATTAATCACATCCACTAAATTTATTCTTTTATCATTACGATATTTTTTTATTTTTTTTTAATAGTATACAAAATGGCAGACATTTTTAGACATTTAAATTTAGTATTATAGAATGGGAAACATCAATTTTATATTACTTTGACATAACTAGACTTGTGTGTACACATTTGACTCTTTTTCACACTTTGCCATATCTTCCTACCCATGTTTTATCTTGGCAAACCTAATTTACCATCACACATATTCAAGAACACCATATTATATTTAGTAACACTACATGATCCTAAGTATATTGTTCCTCTAGTAGAATTTTTCCTCTATAGGTGGTGTCTAAGGAGACTCAACAATCAATTTTAAAATTAAAACATCTCCATTATGTTAGCCTAGACACATTTCATAGGTTATTCATGGTAGGAAATATGATAGAGGCATCCATAAATACAAAATAATTCAAGGCCATAATCATCTATTTCTCATCCTATCAAGTACTAAAAATATTCAAAAATCTAGTAGAACTCACTTGAGACATAAACAATATGGCATACATATGATAAAATACATCAAAGAAGAATTATTAGATACGGGTTATAATACAACTACAAAATTAAAGTTGCATGTTGTTAAGTGTCAAAATTAAAGCATTGTATTGTATTATAGCGTGATCAGATGGTTCACACCCAAACCTAAGTGAGAGAACTATGTAAAATTTGAGACCTCTTTACATTATTGAAACATATATGAAATAATTAGTCACTCATTAGGGAGAGGTTTGGTTTGTCCAATCCATATTTATAATCCCTTTTTCCAAGTTGTCTTGTGTCAAAAATGCAATTATCGTTTAAATTTTGATAGAAGAAAAATAAAAATCAATGCATAAAATTGAAATAAAATACAAGTAAAATATCATATATGGGTGTATGTGCAATGACATGAGGATCATGTGATTTATATCATGCATAATTCATATTCATAGAATTTATAAGTTAAATTGTCTCCTATAAATACCACCACCATTATATTATTCATATTCATTAAACTACTCACTCGCAAGTGTCATATGATAGGATGATACATATTCAATCGTGATGCATCATTACATGCATGCAATATTGAGGATACAAGATATACATCTCCAAATGCATCTCTTTTAGTTGAGACTTTCCTACTTGAGTAGACTTTCCTACTTGAGTATTTCATAATGGTATTTCCACCTTTATCACTTTATAGTCCTTGCAAATCCCTGATGCATTGCATTTCTAACATTTCTTTAGGGTACTATCTAGAGTCTTAGATTTAGCTTTAGAATTTGAGCACTTATTTCTAGTCTTATCCTTTCCTATTTATTTTGAGAAACCTTACTGGTATATGGTTTCATTCATATGATATATTTCTATATACATGCATGTCATTGTAGACACCGAAATCGTGTCTATCCCTTGGTTATCCTCCCCCCTTGGTCCCCTTGATCCACCTTCTAACACAATTCCTAACCCACACAATTATTAAATTAAAATAAAAATCAACTATTTTAAATTAATAACCCCCTTGCCACTTCACACATGACACCTCACTCCACCTCAAATACCTCTCCTTGGATGCCCTCACCCCATGCCAAGCCTTAATTACCTAAACCCCATCTTAACCCTTCCTCTCGCGCTTATTTAGTCTCCTCTTAGACTATTTTCCAATGGCAATCAACTCTGGCAGTTGAAAGAATGGGCAGAAGGCTTAAAATAGCCTTTTTCCCATTCTTTTACTGCCGACGTCAGTCAGTATGCGGCCGACGCTGGTGGTATCACCGATGTCAATTCCATTAAAATTGACTTTCTGCCTTTATTCTCCCCCCCCCCGCAAACAAAAATTCTTTGGCTCTAGATTCCCAGCCTTCTTGCTTCTTGACTTCTTGCAGGTATCAGTGTTTCAACAACACTTACCAGGCTTAGAGGATCTGCACCAATCATTCCACACCAGGTTGAAGGTTGCACAACACTCTCTCACATCATCCACAATGGAAAATAGCCACCTGCACTCTTGCCTCTCCACCCACAGCTAAGTATTTCCACTATTTATTTTATTTCATTATCTTTCTAATACACTAGCAATCAAGATATCGTCTATTTCAAGTTCTATTGACACATCCAATCTATCCTTCTCAGAGAGGCTGAAAAGCCTTCTCTCACCCTTACCTCCCTCTTACCCCTGTCCTCCATCTAGTCCCTCTTTCAGGCCATACTTTCTGCCCTACAAAACCCAGCACAGGCCACTAAAACTCCCACAGACACCTCAATCCATTTTGCTAACCACAAATAGCCCTGAAACTTGTCCAAAGCCTCATTGCCCCGACCGACGTCGGCCTCCAGGCCCATTGCCCCTACCGACGTCGGCAGACTAACCGATGCCAGCGACTGTGGAAGATAGATTGCCTAATTCAGGTACGCATTTGTTTCCATTTCTTTTGTTCAGTCCTTTATCATTTCTTTTTTTAGCAATATTATTCTCTGTAACAATTAGTAGACTGTCATCCCTCCAAGAAGTCTTTGCACTTCTAGGATCAAGCTTTTGCTTGGTAGTCTACTATCTATCTATCTAACAACTTTTTTTGTTTGAGTCTCTTTCTTCTACAGGTGTCATCCTCCACAGCCAAAGAGGGGTCCCTTCAATCGTCTGGATTCGGTGCGCAAAACTTCATCTGGGTACGTACAAACCCTTGACCATCTATCTTTAGTTTCTTATTCCTTTTGAATGTGAAAAGCAAAAACTTGTTGGAAACATTCAGGCATGCCCGGTGGGACCCTAGAAGTCTTTCTTGGGTCCATACTTTTTCTTCTAAAGACAAACCATTCATATAGGTGCATTAGGTCTCTTCTTGCATCTTTTCCTTCTATCTCTTCCAAAAGACACCATTAGCAAGGTTAAAAAGAATCCTTATTTTTCTTTCTTTCCTGCATCTTAGACTAGTCAAAGTCATACTCTTCAACCTTTTCTCACTTGTTTGCATACGAACACACATTTCAATTTGGGCTTAAAACACATTGCATTTCATTTCTTCCTGAATGCATACTTAGCTCTCACATCTAGTAATTAAAAATGCATCATGAATAAAGCGTAGGCCACTTATGTTACACATCCAAATCACTTGCACAAAATCGAACATCTAAACTTACTTGAGACAAGGCCCGACTAGGATTTCATCACCTAGCGGATACCTTACCTGTCCCGGCAATCCCACTTGGACTTCACTACCAAGGGGAAAGCCCACTCTATTCTCTGGCAGAGGATAAACTCTAGGGGAAGTATATACTTGCTAAGCGAGACTAGCTTATCATTGGGCTCATGAAGTGAGGGGAGCTTGCTCCTTAGCACTAGGCCACGTACAGAACCTAACACAGATCTTGAACACCGAAACTAACTTGAAACTAACTTTAGACTACCTCTTCTAGGACCTGTTCTACAAGCCAACTTCCCAAACACACTCTAAGGCATAAGCCAACATGATTCTAAAAGTTTATTCTTAGGATTTAACGCTTAGGGTCTGCCTGTCTCCATCTATTTTTTTGTTCCTATCTGGTTTTTTGAGCTAGTGAGGATGTTTTCTTCTTTTTTCCAAAAATTCTCAAATTCTGTGAGTTTCTAGAAAAACATAGTAACTGACATCAGTTTTCCCACCGACGTCAGCCACTTTCTTCATCGACATCGGTTATCCTACTGACATCGACAACCTGTTCTACCGACATCGATATCTCTACCGACGTCGGTCACTATCTAAACTTTTCTTCTCAAAATAGCAAGCTTAAAACCTAACTTTCTTGCTGTCCAACATCCATTCTAGTTTTTTGAGACTGAAAAACACAGTTTCTAGAACCTGAACCTTTTTTCCTTGAATGATTTTGACACGTAGTCAATCCAGAGCTCTTCTTGACCATGCCAGGCAACAACTGCTTCCGCCTTTGCCCTCCATAACAAGTCCCCTAATGGAGTATCATTCAGACAACGAACATACTCCTGCCCAGCTGACCTCAACTCGACCATCTATTATTCTTGAAGGGGATCAGGACTTCAAAAGGTTCCTTAACCTTAACGTCAAGGCCCTTCAACATTATCTCGTAAAAAGTCAAATGCGAGACTCTTTAGGCAACCCAATTTATGGGATGCCAACCTCCTTGGTTGAGGCAGTGATCGTATCAACAACCACCACCATAATTCAGCCCATAAATGCCCAAGCCAATACCTCAACCAATAACCTGACCGTATCCTATCTATAAAGTGTGACCTCTCCTTTTCCTGGACCTACCTCCATTGGGGTTTCGGCACCCCCTCAACAACAAACTTCTACCCCTTCCAAAACCTAGTTGTCTCCATCCCACCTACTCTTACACCTATCAACACAAGAGTAACTACCTACCCTTCAACAAGTGCGGCCACCCCTCAACCACCTTTGGCAGCCCCTATCCAATTTGTGCCCTCCAACCCCATAGCACAAGTGCCCTTGGCTTCAACATCTGCCTCGATGACTAGTTACTCATATGTTGCGCCTACACAAGCGTAACCAACCACGTCATACGCCCCTCTCAATAACTTTTAAATGCCCTACAACCTAGGGGGTGCTCCATCTACAAATCCATCAAATGACATAATCAAAATGTTGATAGACAAAATGTCTAGTCTTGAGACCTTAGTTTCAGGTTCCAAAAACACTCTCTCATATGAGCAAATTCGCAATGAACCCATTCATCCCTCAGTCCTGATCTAGCCATATCCCAGTCAGTGGGAACTTCCTAAATTTTCTCGTTTCTAGAGTAAGGAAGACCCATAGCAGCATCTACGAGCATTCAGACATGCTTATTATCTTATAGCCCATGACGATGCATTATTACTACGCACGTTCCCCATGTCGCTTTTTGGTCTTACCCTCGACTGGTATGGCTCTCTTACCAGTCACTCTCTTTTCACATTCACCCAGCTATCCCAACTTTTCCTTGACTACTTTTTGATCAATATCACCAAAAAAGTCTCCATCACAGACCTATACTCTATCAAACAATTCGACGATGAATAGATCACCAATTTCATCGCCTGATGGAGAGTTTTAATCAATCAACTCTCCTTTTCCCTACCTCAACCTGAGCTCATTGAGCTCTTTTTAAGAGCATGTGCCAAGCACATCTCTTCTACCTTGCGGGTCTAGACATTCCGCACCTTTGACAAGGCTTTCACTATGGCCAAGAAACTTGAACTACATGCCATTGAGGAAAACAAAGTCAAATTACGGAGTAAAAATCCCAACACCAAGACAAATGACCCTTCCTCTAAACCTTTTTCTTCTAATTCTAAATCTAAGGCATTAGTGAATGTTGTAGTCATTAAACCATCATCTTCAACAATGACCAATCAAACCAAACCATCCACATCTCAAAGTATCACACGACAATTCCAACAAAGATACATACAGCATCGATACACTCCATTAGGAGAGTCATACGCATCTGTGTTGGATAAACTTGTCAAATAGGGAGTCCTCAATCTCCCCCAAATTCAACTGCCCCCACAATTTGACCCTTCAAAAGATATCCCTACGTGGTATAGGGAAAATGACTTCTACAATTATCACCGTGTCAAGGGCCATGACACAGACAATTGTAAGACTCTCAAGAACATCATTCAGGACATGCTAGATAAAGGTGATCTTGTCTTAGACAACCTGAACGCACCACCCAATCAAAGCATAGACATCTTCAAACAACCTTTTCCAAACCATCCCCTTATCCAAAACAATGTGCAAACCATGACAAAGGACTTCCATGATCATAATATACGCATAGTCAACACTGTCTCTCCTCTTGTCCCTGACCAACCTCCCTCACAGTCTGAAGGGGCTAGTCAACCCATTGGTCCTTCATAGGAAGAAGAGTCTTCTTCCCCTATTTCTCTTCCAGAGGCAGGCAAACCTTCTTCTCCTATTAGTTCTCCATCAACCTCTCTTATATTGGAGGACGTCTTGACCATACCGGCACCATTAGCCCCACCTTCATCCTTCCTCTTACCAATGGAGGATCCTACCTTGCCTACTCCTCAACCGCAAGTAGAAGGCACAATCATCCCTACCCTCTACCCTCTTGAGGAGCCACATTCTTGGATTCCTTCTCCACCAAGAGAAGAACCTGTCTCTTCACCCTCTCCGACCAAAGACGATCCAGTTATGACTCCCTCACACCTTGGGACTGAGACCGCTACATCTACCACATTTTCGATCTCACAACCATCCACATCTTCTGAAGGACCAAAGCCTCATCCAACATCTTACCAACCATTCTCTCGATTGGTGGAGAAACTAGGACTTCTCCAATCAAGAAAATTGGAACATCAGGCATTATGGGAGCAGCTTAAAGCTCCTCGCCTTGTGCGTCTCGTCTCATCTTGTGCCGCCGACCCTCCTATGACAAAATCTCTCAAAGTTTCTAACAAAGATCAAACTTCTACTTCAAAACCTCAGCCATCCACATCAGAACCTAAACCCTCATCCACCATATCAAAACCGATTAAATCCCTCGACATTCACCCCATACCTAACTTCACTCACCCGCAAGTGAAGGTAGACCTGAACCTTGCCTCACCCAATAGTAGTCCTCAAACCAAACCAAAGAAGACTACTAAACCACGATGGTGAATGCCTCCTCCATCATCATCATTGCCCTCCATTTTGGGTGCTCATCCTTTTACCATAATTAGAGTGCTCCCTACTCTGACCCCTAACCAAAACAAATTACCTCCACTTCTTTCTTTACCCACCACAAGCCTACCTCTTCTAAAAAATTTGGCACCTCTCACAAAGAAAGTGTTGTCTACACACGTGACCACACCACCAAGTCAAAAGGTGGTATGGAAGCTTCCTTCAACACCTCCCAAGCAAAAGTCATCAACATCTAGTGCATCAACAAGCACAGACCCCTTAGTAGGTTCATATGCTTTGATATTGCACTGACTTTTGCAGACCTCTAGCATAACCCTTCCGCCTATCAAACCATTCCAACCACTTGGTTCAAAACCTTCCTGGTTTGATGATACTAAAATTTGCCTATGTCATCGCACACCAAGACATGACACTGAGAATTGTTGTGCCCTCAAGGTTGTCATTCGTCAATATCTAGAAAAAGGCACCCTTCTTCTTGAGGATACTATCGACAAACCTCCAAAACCATCCCATATTTCTCAAACCTCTTCGCTGTCATCAACATCTCATCAACAGACTATGACCCCTTCACCACCTTCATCCCCCCTCTTCAAAATTAACACCATCCATGTAGCCACTAGGTCACAAAAGGATAAGGCAAAAGAAAAAGATGCCATTCCTTAGACCTACCCCTTTGTCAAACCACCTCAACCATCTAAACCCAAGATTTCTATCTTGGGCGCATCCCAACCTTCTTTTTTAGGGGCAATCCATGATTCCATGGTGAAACAACTTCACCAAATGCCTGTGAATATGACCTTATATGACCTCATCCAAAGCTCACCTCAACACCATCAAGCCCTAATCAAAGCCTTATAGGCAACGGAGGTCCAACCCAAAGACCCCCAACCACTAGTTGCCTTGGTCCAGTCATTGTCCCCCATCGCTTCTATTACTTTCAGCGATTCTGAAATTCCTACCTCTAACTTGGAAGATCAAGAAGCTGCTCTTTTCATCACAACCTATGTTGATCTAACCCACATTAAGTGAGTTATGATTAACGGGGTGCTAGCATTAACATCATCTCCACCCATGCCTATGATCAATTAGCCCTCCCCAAGAATTGCGTATCAAAAATTGACGCGATCCTTCGATCCTTTAATGACACCACTACCACTACCATTGGCACTGTCATCCTCCATATTCGTGTTGGCCCACACACAGTCTTGGAGCTCTTCTACATCATCAAGGGAGAGTTCCAATACAACATGCTATTAAGATGACCCTGGATTCGTGCCATGGCTTGTGTCCCTTCCACATTGCACCGTTGTGTCAAATTTGAACATGACAGTCAAGTCCATGTCATTCTTGCCAACCCATCCCCTTTCAAGATGTGTAACACGACCTATCGACCAAACAACGTTCTCATTCCTCTCAAGACACCAACCCAAACACCGCCACCATCTTCAGAAGCTTCAACTAGTGCGCAAACAGCGGTCGTACTCACACCACCTCCTCAAGCGACAACCAATGACCCTATGGAAGATATCTTCCAATGACTTTCACTGGGGGAGTATCGCTTGCTTACCTTAGACAGGTTCCAAACTCTACAAGAGTATGGGCAACTCTATCATAGTCCCAGCTATGATCATCGAATCAAAATGGTCATCCCTTATGGTCCCCCCAACCTTCAAATAAATCTCATCTATGGGGGGCTAGATCGAGCTCCTACCGATGGGAATCCTCTCTCCTCACCTCAACCATTCACATCTGACTTCTCTTTTCTTGACAACCCCAACTTTGCTCATACCTACCTATATAGGTGTGCATGGAAGGGTTTTGGCTTCAGGCGCTACGAACAAGGCTCCCATCAGCCCATCAAACCACCAAATGAAGAGAATGTCAAAAAATGACATGGCCTGGGTTTCCAAGAACCTACCGAAGCTTTTAAAAACCCTTGTCCCGAATCTACCATAGACCAATCACCTCTCAACTTGCCTATTCATCCATCTTCACCTACGGATTCGGTGGTTTCCATCCCTCCTAGTTTTTTTTCCATAAACACCATCCACTTGGAACCCCTAACCTATCAACTAGGCGGGGTATCCAGGTCTCTCCCTCTCATTTATCCCAACATGATAGATGATGAATCGACAACCATCAACACTGTCCACTGTGTAGATGATGACGCTATTCTCACCTACATGGGTGCCGGTGGCTCATTCATTTAGCGCTCCCTTTCATCCGAAATGTAGGTTATGTTAAATGAATCGACCATTGACATTAACCTCCCTTCTTTTGACGTTCCTCATGTCTTAAAGATTGGCCAATCTTTGGATGTCCAGGAGCAGACTGACTACACCAAATTTATTTCAGACCATAGTAAGGCCTTTGCCTGGACCTACAGTGACATGCCTGACATCGACCCAAACATTGCCATCCATAACATTGTCACAAACCCAGAGGCTAAGCCTGTCAGGGAAAAGCTTCGCAAGATGCATCCTCAAGTTGCAATCCTTGTCAAAGAGGAGCTTCAGCGTCTTCTCTCAATCTCCTTCATTCAACCCATTGATTATCCGCAGTGGGTATCTAATATCATCCCTGTCACCAAAGCAACTAGGGGGATCCGGATCTACACTAACTTTCGTGACCTTAACTTGGCTTGTCCAAAAGATGATTTTCCTCTTCCCAACATTGACCAACTTGTTGATCTCATGGCCAGTCATGAGATGCTATCACTCATGGACAGGTTTTTAGGATATAACCAAATCCTGATTGCGCCAGAAGATCAACATAAGACTACCTTCATTACCCCATGGGGAAATTTTTTCTATAAGGTCATGCCCTTTGGCCTAAAGAACGTAGGTGCCACATATCAACATGCCATGACTTACATTTTTCATGATCTCCTCCACAAAATCATGGAGGACTATGTGGATGACCTTTTGGGCAAATCCAAGATTCATCGTGACCATTTAACCATCCTCAAAATCATCTTCACTCACCTTCTTCAATATAATGTTTGCCTTAACCCCAAGAAATGTGTCTTTGGGGTCCTCTTTGGGAAGCTCCTAGGTTTCATCATCTCTCTTTGTGGCATCGAGATTGATCTCGCTAAAATTCAAGCTATACTCAAAATGCCACCTCTGACCAATCTCAAGCAGCTTCGCAGCCTGTAAGGGAAGCTCCAGTCTATTCACCGCTTCATCTCGCAGCTCTCCGACCACTGCCAACCCTTTCATCACCTCCTCAAGAAGGACGTCTCCTTTAAATGGGATAAGGACTGCCAAGAGGCCTTTGAAGCCCTCAAACGCTATTTGGTCTCTCCACCAGTCCTTATTCCACCTAAAGATGACCAACCCTTCTACCTATACATCTTAGCCACAAACCATTCATTAGGTGCCATGATCGTGCACTGAGATGAACAACACCATGAGCAAGCGGTTTATTATATAAGCCGAACACTTGTCAATTATGAAACTCGATATACACATATCGAGAAACTCTATTTGGCGTTAGTCTTTTCCGCTACCAAGCTCCATCATTATCTTCTCAATCACGAAACCTTTGTCATCACTCACACTGACCCCCTCAAATACATGCATTCCAGGCCATATCAAAACCAGCGTATGGCTCATTGGCTCATGCTTTGGCTGAGTTCGAATTGGAATTCATCCAGCAAAAATCTATAAAGGGGCAAACAATCGCTGACTAACTAGCAGATGCCCCTCTACCTGACAACCAACCTTCTCACAGTGAATTCCCTGACGAATCCATTACCACACTTTTGACTGATGACACATTCTTTCAAATGACCATGTTCTTTGATGGCTCCAAATGTCAACTCGGTGGGGGTGCGGGGGTCATTCTCATTCCACACGAGGGTGAGCCTATGCCCCTATCTTTCAAGCTTGAATTTGAATGTACCAATAACATGGCTGAATATGAAGCCTTAATTTTGGGACTTCAAACTGCCCTTTTTTTAAACATCAAGACCATCAACATCTTCGGCGACTCACAACTAGTCGTCAATCAAATCAACGGTTCATATCTTTGTAAAAATGAAATTTTACAAAGATACAAACACCGTGTTGACACCTTGCTGGCATCTTTCGACCATTACCTCTTGTAAACTATTCCTTGATCTACGAATAAGTTTGTTGACACCATGGCTTCTCTCACCTCGCATATTCCATCTTCATCCTCTTCATCAAAAATCTTCATCATGGTGCATCATGTGCCATTGCCTTCATACATTTCTACTAACATCAACCTCATCAACATCATTGACTCTAGTCCATGGGATGTTTGGTATAAACAACTCGTGGACTACTTGATTCATTCTATCATCCCTCCTGATCCCTCTAGCAATGCATGATGAGCTTTCATCAAATGCACGGCTCGATATACTATGCTAGGGGGTCTTCTCTATAAAAGAGGTTTTGACGGCCTCCTCCTTCACTGTCTAACCCCTACTGAAGCATCTCACACCATTAAACAAGTCCATGACGGGATTTGTGGCAGACACTTTAGTGGTAACTCAGTTGCCAAGTGCATCCTTCGCCTGGGCTACTATTGGCCCACTCTTCACCAAGACTGTAGCGACTATGTTCGACGTTGCATCAAATGCCAGCCAGTACGCTAACTTGCTTCACGTTCCTAGCCATGCTCTACAAGTTGCTCAGGACTTCTATCCCTTTTCATAATGGGGCTTAGATCTAATCGGCAAAATTAGCCCCCATTCATCTCTCTAACATCAGTCCATCATCACCGCCATGGAGTATTTCACTAAATGGGTGGAAGCTATTCCCCTTGTCTCCATAAAAGCTGATAAAATTGTCGACTTCATCAACACCCATATCATCTATCGTTTCGGTGTACCCCACAAAATCATCACCGATAATGGCAAGTCATTCAAAAACAAAACTATCCAGAAAATTTGTGACTCATTTGGCATCAAGCTCAGCTTCTCATCGCCTTACTACCCACAAGCAAATGGGCAGGCTGAGGCTTCCAACAAAATCTTAACCAAAATTCTCATGAAGGTAGTCAATGACACTGGAAGGGATTGGCACATTCACATTCCCTTCACTTTGTGGGCCTACCGCACTAGCATCCGAACCTCTACGGGTGCTACACTGTTCTCTTTAGTGTATGGAACAGAGGCTATCCTACCTATTAAAGTACAAATACCTTCTTTATGCATCTCTTTGCATGACATTATTTCTAATGATGACTTTCATCAAGACTGATTAGCTCAACTTGAGTTACTCGACGAACATTGTCTTACTGCCCTCAACCATCTCCATGTCTATCAAAATCGCATCAAACGTGCCTATGACAAGAATCTGAGAGAACAGGATTTCAAAATCGGAGACCTCATCCTCAAAGAAAACCAACATGTGACCAATATGGAATGAAGTAAACGAGGCAAGTTTACCCCTAATTGGCTCAGACCTTATATCATAATGCACAAGTATGGATCAGGGACTTATCGTTTGTCTTCCCTTGAAGGCCGACCAGAACCTGAGCCTCTTAATGCCTTGCATTTGCGACCATTATACTGTTAGTCAAGTACTTTTTCACTTGATACTTAACTTGAGCTCGTCTCTTGAGCAATCTCTGTCATCTTAGTCCTCTTTCCTTTTAACCCTATTCCCTTAAACAAATCCTATGCAACCCTTTTATAAAGTATGGATGCTTCGTCCTAATAAAAGGGAGCCCTTGAACTTCTATAGTCTGGTCCATGACTAAAAATTCTATCAAAAAATCAATTGGGATGTCAAAATATTCAAAGGTCATAAACTCTAAATGCAGACTACTCCCTCGAAGGACAGTTGTTATCATCATTGTTGTAGCAAATAGACTACTCCCTTGAAGGACAGCTATTCAAAAATGTCAAAAATATATAAAGAAAAAATATAGACCACTCCCTCGAAGGATGGCTATGACTAAAACTCTTGCTAAAAATAGCACTCTCTCAGAAGGTTCTCACATCGATCAGCTTCACAAATGACCACAAAACAAAACAAACATCCCTATGTAGACTTCCCACATCGATCAGTCTACCAAAACAAAAAGAAAAAAGGGTCATGGACTTGACTTATAGTCGTTCTCAGGGTCTCCTATAAAAAGGGGCAAAGTTATTCATACTAAAGAGGGTTACCCCATCCTAACATATCACATCACCTACTCAAGGGATTTCAAGCTCATTTTAATATCAAAGTGATTCGATTACTTCTCTAACACAACTAATGGTCAACGATGCAATGCATGAACAGGGCTTTTGTTTCTAAAAACCCCCTACCTATGTTATCATTATGGTCCTTGTCAATGAAAGGGCAAAAATGCCTTTCACTTCCTACCATGCCTTTGGTCACATTCGACTAAGTCATATGCCAACTAAGCCAAGTCAACCAAACCTTTTTTAGACCACTAAAACATTCTCCTTGCCTATTCACACTAGTTTCTATGAAAACCAATACACATGGAAACTATCGACTACACAATTTATGTTAAGCATAAACCATTACTTGTTGAAGCATAAATCGACTCATTTCATTTTTAGCATGCATCCATCACCCACCATGGAAAATTGCTAGGGATGAAAGACCACTTGACCAATGTTACAACATACACCATCACAATATGAAAAAGGTTGTAACATCATCTTACCCTCATCATTTCTAACCTGACCAAAATAGCAACTGTCAACCACTTTGACTCCTTGCCTGAACTACATTGGTCTGAGGCCCTTCCAACCAGGGCTATGTAGGCAGCACTCAGATGACAGGATGTCTTCTAGGGTTAGCTCGACCACCCTCATTTGTTCATCTACCTGATGGACAAACCCTATCCTCTTCTAACCATGACTCAACCTCGACCAACCTCGTCCATAACCGACCCTCTTCCTCCCTTTTTGGGAGAACTACATTGGCCTGAGGCCCCAACAACAGGGGCTATGTAGGCAGCACTCAGTTGACATGGGGTCTTCTGAGGTTAGCTCAGCCATTATCTTCATCGCATTCTTCCATCACATTCTTTCCTCACCTGTCAATCACATCACAACTAATCACATATTTCCACAATCATTAACATATTCATTTACATCATTTTCATCATAACATAATCATAAAACATCATCGACAAACATCATTACATAATTAAACCATAATCTAAGAATCATTAAGCATCATCATAAAAATCAAACCATCCACATCACCAACATTCAACATCATCATATAATCATTTACATCATAATCATTAACCATAACAATATCATCATTATCACATTAATCATCCAACATAATCATCATAATCATCATAAACATAATATCAAAACATGCATCATTAAAACACATGACAAATGTTGTAAACATTAAAACATCCATAACATCCACAACACATTAATAGCCAAAAATATCATCATATATATCATCAATCTTTTACAATGACACAATCTGTGTCTGTCTCTCTCTCTCTCAAAATCTATAATACATCTCGCATCAATGGCTTACAGGCCGATATATACATCATAATGCCAAAAATCTAGCCTCATGGCTATGGCTGTGGCGGTGGTGGCGGTGGCCATGAGGACACTATATCCTTTCCTCCCTCTGATCTACGCCATCTGTAAGAACCTGAAGCAATCGCTCGCAACATAGATCGCTGCCAGCTCAGCTCAACCCTCATCTCTGAGTATCACTGTATCTGAGAGAACCCCCTGATGGCCCCCTCATAATATGCGATCTCATCCAACATAGTATTGTACTTAGAGATAGGTACAATCTAGGGTGGACCCATTAGACCTACTGTTGTGCCCTGTACTGAGCCTTGTGGCTGTGAAAATGCTGGCTACACTGATGTTGATTGTGCTGGCTACTGAACTGGCTATTGAGGTGGATGCTGGATCGGGCCCTATCCTCCAAAAACTTGCCTTGCCAAAGCATGTGCTTGGGCTACGGCCAACTGTCCCTATAAAATGGTGATCTACCTTGTCAAAGCAATCACCTGCCCTGTCAACCCTGCCACCTATCCTATCAAAACTATGACCTGCCTGTGCAAAATGGTCACCTATCCCCAGGCTGCATCCCTCTCATAGATCACCACATCTCTCTCCTATCAGGCTGCATCTCTATCCCTGACGACTGCTTGTAGATCTGGCTATGGTCCCACCTATACACCTGTATACTAGCCTGCCCACCATGCCACATAGGCCTCCGTGCATCCTGGATCTACTATCCCAAGTCCTACTGGCGGCTCCTCAAAATCGGGCCCCTCTATCTCCTCTGGCAGTGGGAGTGGTGCCTCTATGTCATCTCACCTGTATAGTGGGAAGGTAGGCGGTACATCCTGTAGCAGCCCATACTAGCGTCACACTCTCTCTACTGGCACTCTCTCATGCTCACCGGCTCATCTGCCCCTGACCCATCTGATGCTCTACACACTGACAAGTTGTTTTGCCTAGTCCTTGAAGGTTGGGTACACCAGGTATGGTCTCCAAATGATGTCTACTAGGATCAGGGCCTCTAGTACCCCTCTGTAGTAGTCGATGTCCCTGACTACTCCATCCACCTGAGTCTGTGCCATCACCTCATGCCATCATCTGAATCTAACCCTGAATCTAGCCTAGATCACCACTGAGAGCCTGAGAGGTCGTGTAACCATGATGTGCTCATATGCCCACCAATGCAAGAGGTGGCCTATGCACAAGCTATACTAATTGATGCCCCATATCTCTTTGTACAACTAGGCCAAAAAGACAGGCACCTAGGCAAACACTGTTCACTACTCTAACATCTCTGTCAAAACTCTAGTCATAGCGACTAGAAACTGACCTCCCTCTGCATCAAGCAGCGCATAAATTGTGATGTCGATCATCATCAAGATGGCCAGTCGATGCGTATCTTTGTCTGCCACATATAAAGGCTCATAAGCAAAATTGGCTGAGTGGTAGCTCGCCTCAGTCGCGTGCTCTCCAAACAGCATCACCATATGGATATCATGTACCTCTCTCAAGCACGCATATAAATTTGCTCTATGTACCGATAGCTGAAAAATCTGGTACACATCCTTGACAGTCACAAACAGCTCTCTTGTGGCCAAATGAAAGGTGTTGGTGGAGTGATCCCACCACTCGATCAATGCCACCATCAGACTGACATCCCTGGCCACTCGACAGTAGCACCACAGCCTGCCTAGTCCCACTACAGTCATGTGGGCCCACTCCTTGTCGGTAATGCCTCCACACATCTGTGTCAGCAATGTTGGGAGACGATCCCACAGCATCAACGTCTACCTCACCTGCATCCACCCAAAACCAAACTCATGTTAACAAGTGACTACCACTCTCCCTGACTCTTCCTATTTGACTAATCTACCTGACCATCTATGCCTGTCTCGACACCTAGGAAGCCCTTGGCGTAGCTTCAGCCTCTCAACTTGGCATTTTTCACAACCTTTTTAGACCAGGCAGCCATCGACATCGATTAGCATGCCGATAATGGCACTTACCTAACTGACGTCGATCACTTCATGATCGACGTTAGCAGGTAAGTGATCGACGATGGTCGCTGGTCAGCCGATGCCAGTGAACTCGCCAACATCGATGACTGGTTTAGCCCTAGGGCCGAATGGGGTGAACCCTAAATTTAGGGCTTCCCCATTTTTCCCCCCTTTGACCCCCAAATGCCCTCCTAAATGATCCTAACCTACCCTACCCCCCAACCCACCCTCCTAACTACCCTTCCCCCTCAATTTCTACTAAAAACATTAAAATTTCACAAAATAAAACAAATTCAAAAACCAAGCCAAACAACTTAAAAACACCCCTTACCTCATCCCGTCATCACTGCCAGGGTGGCACAATGGGTGCCGCTAGTGGTGGCCCTCCCGCGGGTCCTCCTCCACCCTCTGCCATCTCCTCTGCCTCACTTTCTCTCCACACTCCTCCTAGCCCACAACTACCTCTACAACCTCCAATCCTGCTCCAAATCACTCCCTCTCTCCACCAATCTCACTCTGACACCTCACACCGCTACACCGATCAACTAAACGTCATTTTCACTTAATCACTCTAGAGCTCACTTTTCTCACTTGGTCAACAATCACAAATGAATTTTGGTGGGTCACCAATCTGGTTTTGTCAGATTTGGCAGGCCGTCGATGTCGGTAGAAGCGTGTCCTAGGCCACCAATGTCAACTGATTTATGCTGATGTCGGTCCCTTTTGGCCATCGACATCATTTTTATAATCAACATCGAGGGCTTTCAAACCCTAACCATTATTCAACATGACCAAAATCATGCCACAATTAGCCAGCCCTCATAGTAGAAGTCATCTTAGCCTCCTGGGGCACACTTGAGATAACTTTTACCTCTGCCTGCCTCGACCACCAGACCCTGGAGATCACGCCTATCTCCTCTGACCACGACCGCTTTCAAGACACCTCTGCCTTGGTTGTTTTTATTGCCCTTGCTACCTCACGACTAGTTAGCAAATTGTCACTGACCCTCACAAGTATTGGATCGCAAGCAAGTTGATCCCCACTACTTGTGACATTTTCATGTTTTTTAGGAGCACTTCCTAAGCCCGAGATACTTGGAACATGATGACCCATTGGAGCTACACCTTGGATCGAATAACCCAAATAGCTATGACTAAATGCTGGGGACCAATTATTTCAATTTTGGCACTCCTCGACCTTTAACCATGACAATTTGACCTACCTATCACGTGGTGTGGTATACATGCAATCCCACCCTTTGCAGTGTTCACACTCAATCTCCACCATCTCCATCCATTTCTCTATCAAATCAACACCCAATCTCAGGTTCCCTTCCCTCGACTCCCGCTTTGAGGGGGGAACACCTCATCCCATACCTGGGGCAGCCTACTCCTGTTTTTGTCTTGTAGTTCGTCAAGAACAACCAACAAGATAAAAAGGGGCAAATGTAGACACCAAAATCATGTCTATCCCTTGGTCATCCTCCCCCCTTGGTCCCCTTGATCCACCTTCTAACACAATTCCTAACCTACACAATTATTAAATTAAAATAAAAATCAACTATTTTAAATTAACAACCCCCTTGCCACTTCACACATGACACCTCACTCCACCTCGGATACCTCTCCTTGGATGCCCTCACCCCATGCCACGCCTTAATTACCTAAACCCCATCTTAACCCTTCCTTTCACGCTTATTTAGTCTCCTCTCAGACCATTTTCCAACGGCAATCAACTCTGGCAGTTGAAAGAATGGGCAGAAGGCTTAAAATAGCCTTTTTCCCATTCTTTTGCCACCGATGTCGATCAGTATGTGGCTGATGCCAGTGGTATCACTGACATCAGTTCCATTAAAACTGACTTTCTACCTCTGTTCTCCCCCCCCCCGTGAATGAAAATTCTCTAGCTCTAGCTTCCCAGCCTTCTTCCTTATTGACTTCTTGCAGGTATCAGCGTTTCAACAACACTTACCAGGCTTAGAGGATCTGCACCAGTCATTCCACACTAGGTTGAAGGTTGCACAACACTCTCTCACATCAGCCATAGCAAAAAATAGCGACCTGCACTCCTACCTCTCTACCCACAGCTAAGTATTTCCACTATTTCTTTTATTTCATTGTCTTTCTAATACACTAGCAATTAGGATACAGTCTATTTCAAGTTCTGTTGACACATCCAATTTGTCCTTCCCAGAGAGGCTAAAAAGCCTTCTCTCACCCTTACCTCCCTCTTACCCCTGTCCTCCATCTAGTCCCTCTTTCAGGCCATACTTTCTGCCCTGCAAAACCCAGCACAGGCCACTAAAACTCCCACAGACACCTCAAGCCATTTTGCTGACCACAGACAGCCCTGAAACTTGTCCAAAGCCTCATTACCCTAACCGACGTCGGCCTCCAGGCCCATTGCCCCTACCAACATTGGTAGACTAATCGACGTCAGCAACCTGACTAACCGATGCTGACAGAACCATCGACATCAGTGACTGTGGAAGACAGATTGCCTAATTCAGGTACGCATTTATTTCCATTTCTTTTGTTCAGTCCTTTATCATTTACTTTTCTAGCAATATTATTCTCTGTAACAATCAGTAGACGGTCATCCCTCCAGGAAGTCTTTGCACTTCTAGGATCAAGCTTTTGCTTGGCAGTCTACTATCTATCTATCTAACAATTTTTTTTGTTTGAGTCTCTTTCTTCTACAGGTGTCATCCTCCATAGCCAAAGAGGGGTCCCTTCAATCGTCTGGATTCGGTGCACAAAACTTCATCCGGGTACATACAAACCCTTGACCATCTATCTTTAGTTTCTTATTCCTTTTGAATGTGAAAAGCGAAAACTTGTTGGAAACAGTCATCTCCTCTAATAATAGGGTTGTGACTACATCATCCATTTGAAGCTCCAATGTAGTACTTATTATTATTATTGTTGTTGTTGTTGTTATTTTCATATTGATAACAAATTATGGTACTACATATGATTTTAAGGTCTAAAATGTATTTTCAATGCTTGATGTAAAGTTTTAATTTACTTAAGAACTTATTTTAGGGTTCTAAATTTGTATTAAAACCTACATTTTGGTTCAAAAAATAGTTATCATCATATTTAGAGTAGTAAAAATGATATTTATGTCATGATGAACTTATAGAAATTTTCCATCTCGAATGGTGGTTCATGATTAACACTCCTCATCACATGATTTTAATGATTTCATCTTGCTACGAGCATAATCACCTCATGAAATTATTGAAATGAGATTAACAATGACAACTTTGTTCATGCACCCTAAAGCATATGTCTTATTTGATTTTTCATTCTCATATAATCAGTTATCAAGATTATTTTATATTTTATATCATAAATGGACATTGATCTATACATGTTTCCTCATATTTTTTTATTGAGAAAGTGAGACATTGAGGGTATACCTCTCAAAATAAAGTTTGATTAATCACGTGCACCAAATTTATTCATTTACTAGTATAGTCTATAATTTTTAATGCTAGAATAAAAGTGTGGGCACTCTTAGACATTTAAATTTGGTATTAGAGAGTTGAAAACAACAATTTTTAATCATTTTGACATAACTTTACTTCCCCCTATCCACCTTCCCATGTTTTACCTTAGCAAACCCAATTTACCATCACACATATTCAAGCTCACCACATTATATTCAAGAAAACTTCATAATCCCAAGTAGATTGTTGCTCCAGTAGGATAATTGTATTTCATCATAGGTGTCTTCTTGTATAGGTAGTATCCATGGACACTCAATGGCTAATTTTCAATTTAAAACATCTCCATTACATTAGCCTAGACACATTTCATAGGTTATAAATAGAGGTAAATATGATTGAGACATTTATAAATAAAATAATTCAAGGCCATAATCATCTTGTACTCATCCTATCAAGTACTAAAAATCTTCAAAAATTGAGTATAACTCGATCGAGACATAACCATTAAGGCATACACATAATAAAATACATCAAAGGATAAGTATTATATCCAATTTTTAATATAAATTCAAAATCAAAGTTTCATGTTGTTAAGAGTCAAAATCAAATCATTTCATTGCATTTTATCATTATTAGATGGTGTACACACAAATCTTAGAGGTGGAACTATGTGCAATTTGAACCTTCTTTAGAGTATTAAGACATAAAGTAAATGATTATTCACTCACTAAGGAGTGGTTTGGGTTGTCCAATCCATATTTATAACCCTTTTTTATGAGTTTTCTTGTGTCAAAAATACAATTATGGTTTAGAAGCAAATGGAGGGAAAATAAGAATCAATGCATAAAATTGAAATTAAAGACGCGTACAATGATAATATAGGATGTAGGCATAGTGATATGTGAACTATGTTATTTATATCATGCCTGATTCATATTCATAGAACCACTAAGTTAAGTTGTCTCCCAGAAATACTACCACCATCATATTATTCATATTCATTGAACTATTCCCTTGTAAGAGTCATATGATAGGATGATATAGAGTTAATCACGATACATAATTTCATGTGTGCAATATTGAAGATACAAGATATACATCTCCAACTCCATATCTAATAGTGGATACATTCATACTTAAGGATTTCACAATGATATTTTTGACCTTTATCACTTTATAGTCCATGAAATGCCCTAACTTATTGTAGCTATAACATTTCTTTAGGGTACTATCTAAAGTCTTAAATTTGCCTTTAGACTTTGAGCACTTATCTCTAGTCTTCTCATTTCCTCTTTATTATGAGAAACCTTACAGGTGTATGGTTTCATCATATGATATCTTTCCATAGACTTGCACATCATCTTATCTAATAACAAGGCTATTACTACATCATCCATTTGTAACTCCAATGTAGTACTAGTTATTATTATTATTATTATTATTATTATTATTATTATTATTATTATTATTATTATTATTATTATTATTATTATTATTATTATTATTAGAGTGAAGTTGATCGTTTTAAGAACCCCCCATTCCCCCACCGCTTGTCCCACCCTCAAGCCTTGTACAATGTGGTACAAGTTATTACCATCACTAGATGATCCCACTAATCTAGAAAAGAGAAACAAAACGGGGTACACATTTCATCATCATTCATTTTGACATCCATTTACGATAATTAACTTCACATAGGGTTGAATTTATTTAGGTGTTTTTTAACCAAGTCAACATTATTAGTTTTTAATGAATACAATTTATTTTAGTATAAAAGTTTGTTTACCATTGAGTTGGCATGGTGTATTATACCCTACTTATCCTAAAGATGCTTCACTATATTTTTAGTTAAAAAACTTAGTAGCGATGAATTTTACAAACACAATTTGATAGAACTTCTATTTTTCCTATCAAATTTTTCCATTCTTAGAATTTCATTATCGTGGTTGTTGGGTTTGGTACAATAATCCATTGATTTATTTCATCACTCAAAATGTTGACCATTGAATTTGTCAAATTCTTTCATAGAGCTTCCAATCATTATCTTCAAACAATATTCTTATGTAGAACTCCCACTTCAATGCAACTAGTTATCACTCCCACATCTACAAACCTTACAATTGATGACTATTTTATTGTAGACCATCTTATACTTTTATCTATATAAATTTAGATAAATAGATATGGTATATGTTTTTAATTAAAAATATATATCTATATTAGAGTAGAGCTTGATTGAGATAAATAGATTCAATAGTGCATTTTTATAATATGTTTTTTCTTCGAAGAATGAAGAGGAAATCGGTAATGCCTTGAATGTACTTGAGTTGTATTGTGTTGTTTTAGGTTCTAAAATTTTTATGCATAAGAAAGAATTTATTATGGTTTAATATGAGCCACATCTCCATTGGATTTCCTTCCGAGTGACATAGATTTCAGCATGGATAAACCACAAGACACTTGGGCATTCCCTTTGGTCTTGGAGACTCTCTTAGTGACATGTGGATTTGGGTTTTAAATAAATTTTAGAAGAAAAAAAATGACTATTGGGGATTAAAATTCTTATATTTTATTGATAGAATTGAAGG
>JARHVA010000950.1:510000-512500 GCA_037957365.1 Torreya grandis
ATAAATTATTAATTGAAAATTGGTTGGAAAGGAGGATTACTACGATTTCTAAGAAAAAGTAATTTTATTTATTTGTTTGTTTTAATTTTAGGTTTTAAACTTCAATAAAAACTTATTTTTTTGGTTAGAAAAAAGAGTTATGGTGATATTTAGATTAGTGAAAATGAGGTTTATATCATGTTGAACTTGTATCACTTCTCCATCTCAAATGGTGGTTCATGCTTAACAATCCTCATCACATGATTTTAATGACTTCATCTTGTTGAAGACTTAATAACCTCATGGAATTATTCAAACGAGCTTAAAAATGACCTCATGGTTCATGTACCCTGAAGTGCATGTGTTCTTTCAATATTGATTTTCAAATAGTTCAGTTATCTTGATTATTTTAGATTTTATAGCATTAGTAGGCATTGATCTATACATGTTTCCTTATATGTTTTTCATGCATCAAGTGAGACATTTCAGGGATACCTCTCAAAATAAAGTTTGATTGATCACATGCACAAAATTTATTCTTTTATCACTATAATTTATAATTGTTAATACTAGACTACAGGGGGTCACTTTTAGACATTTAAATTTGGTATTAGAGAATTGAAAACATCAACTTTCACTCACTTTGACATAACTAGACCTGTGCATACATATTTAACTCTATTTCACACTTTCTTCTATCTGCTTGCCCATGTTTTATATTGGAAAATCTAATTTACCATCACACATATTTAATATTACCACATTATATTCAAGAACACTTCATAATCTAAGTAGATTGTTGCTCTAGTAGGATAATTGTATTTGGTTATAGGTGTCTTCCTTTGCAGGTAGTGTCTAAGGACATGCAATAACTAATTTTCAAATTAAAACATCTCCATTATGTTATCCTAAACATATTTTATAGGTTAGTCATGGTGGTAAATATAATAGAGACATATATAAATACAAAACAAGTCAATTCTATAATCATCTAGTACTCACCATATCAAGTACTAAAAATCTTCAAAAATCTAGTAGAACTCACTTGAGACAACCATTAAGGCATACACATAATAAAATAAATCAAAGGACAAGTATTAGATTCATGTTTTAATACAACTATAAGATAAATTTTTCATGTTGTTAAGTGTCAAATTCAAAACTTTGTACTGCACAAACAAACCTATGTGAGAGAACTATGTACAATTTCAGCCTTATTTAGAGTATCAAAACATATATGAAATGATTAGTCTCTCATTAGGGAGTTTTGGGTTATCCAATCCATATTTATAACCCGTTGTTATAGTTCTCTTGGGTCAAAAATGCAATTATAGTTTATAATCCAATAGAGGAAAAATAAGAATCAATGCATAAAACTGAAATTAAATAAACATAAAGAGATCATATATGAGTGTAGGTCCAATGATGTGTATTATGTGATTTATATCATGATTAATTCATACTCATAGAACCACTAAGTTAATTTTTCTCCAATAAATACCACCACTATCATATTATTCATATTCGTTGAACTACTCCCTCACAAGAGTCATATGATAAGATGATACAGAGTCAATCATGATGAATCATTGCATGCATTCAATCTTGATGTACAACATATACATCTCCAAATCCATATATATTAGTGCATACCTTTGTAATTGAGGATTTCACAATGATATTTTCCCCCTTTATCAATTTATAGTGCTTGAAAAGCACTAATTTGTTGTAGTTCAAACATTTATTCAGGGTACTATCTAGAGTATTAAATTGAACTTTATACTTTGAGTATTTATTCCTAGTCTTCTCCTTTCCTATTTATTTTTAGAGACATTACTAGTATATTTTTCCATTCATATGACATCTCTTGATAGACTTTCATGTCATTTCCTCCAATAATAGGGTCCTGACTACATCATCCATTTCTAGTTCCAAATAGTACTAGTTATTATTATTTTATAGATTTCATATTGAGAGCAAATTATGTTACTACGAAAAGTTATTAAGGTGTAAAATTTGTTTACAATGGTTGATGTAAAGTTTTAATTCATTGAAGAACCTATTATAGGGTTATAACTTTGTATAAAAACCTATTTTTTTTGTTATAAAAAATAGCTATGATGATATTTAGAGTAGTGAAAATGAAGTTTATGTCATGATGAACTTCTATCACTTTTACATCTCAAATGGTGGTTCATTCTTAACAATCCTCATCACATGATTTCATCTTGTTATGGACATAATAATGCCATGGAATTATTCAAATAAGCTTAACAATGACAACATGGTTCATGTTCCGTCAAGCATATGTACTATGTAAGTTATTTAGTTATAATTTTTTTTAATAATGATTGATCTAAATTTTTAATTTACTTAATCACATATTTTAGGGTTTCAAATTTATATAAAAACTAATTGTTCAGTTAGAAAAAAAATATATGATGATATTTTGAGTAGTGAAAATGAGGTTTATGTCATGATGAACTTATGACAATTCTCTATATCGAATGATGTTTCATGT
>JARHVA010000950.1:517500-727500 GCA_037957365.1 Torreya grandis
ATAAGGTCAGAAGCAACACTAAAAAAATTAGGAGAGACAATTGGACTCCACCGTCTAACCTTAGGATTAAGCTCAACTTTGATGGTGTTACTAAAGGAAATCCTGGTATGGCTGGTACTGAGGGAACATTCAAAGATTTTAGGGACAAATTCTTACTTGGATTCAATGAAGCACTAAGCTCCTAATCCAATAATGTCACTGAAGTTAAAGCTCTTTGGCGTGGTCTGTCTTTTGCAGTTCAAAATAATTTGCTTGATTTGAAAATGGAAGGGGAATAGAAAGTTGTCATTGAAGCCTTATTGAAAGGATATATGCACAATTGAATCTCTAAAAATATTATGGATGATTGCAATACTATGTGTAACAAATTAAAGACCTACTTTCCCTTGCACATCTTTCATGAAAGTAACAATCTTGTTGACCATATGGCTAACAAAGGTGTCACCCTCAATCAATTGGAACTAAGTCTCCATATGACCAATGCACTCTCCAAGGGTTCTAAGGCTTGGAGGATATCATAAAATGATTCACATAACACTTTATTAATGAAGATAATCATTAATCAGTCGCAATATTTTTTATCTAAAAAGCATGGAAATTTATTACTGGTAGTGGCAAATGATGATTATCAGGAGCCACATGCAATTCACGTGTCTTATAGCATGGTATTTACCCTGTCTACTCTCCACCTCGGGCATTCTTCGCCCTTCTCTACTTTTTACTCGTGGCTTTGCGATGATATTTTTTTGGTGGAATAGATGCAGGAAACTCAGGCAGCAAGTGTCCTAGGCAAGCTAAATGTAAGGCCTCTATTTTCAATTCAATTAATAAAATAAATAATAGTTTGTTGAAAAACTATTCCTTGGAAGATGTCCACTCCTTTCTAGCCCTGGTGGAAGATCTGAAGCTCCACCATCTTCTGCTCTCCACCTCGGGCATTCTTGACCCTTTTCTAATTTTTGCTCCTAGCTTTGTAGTGATATATTCTCTGGTGGAATGGATGCGGGAGGCTCGAGCAACAAGCATCCCAGTCAGACTAAAGGTAAGGCCTCTGTTGTCAATTCGGTTAATTAAATGAATAATAGTTTGTTGCATAAATATTCCTTGGAAGATGTCCACTCCTCCTTTTTGAGTCTAGTGGAAGATCTGAAGCTCCACTATCTGCTTGACTCGGGTTCCCTCTAGATAAAAGGACTCATTTTACGGCCTAGGAGGCACTAGCCTTTTGGAAAAAATCCTTGTTAGAGGGTGTGAAGGATGAGAAGCTGTTGAAATGGATGGCCATGAATCTTCTCTATGCCCAACTTGTTGCTTGTCTCGGTGGCAGATCCTCGATGGTTTTTGTAGAGGCAGTCATCAAAGCTATGGAATATACTGATCATTTTAATGCCCGCTTTGACACCCTCAAAGTGGATCAACTTATTGGCATTCAAAATGTTCTCTTTAGTGATAGCAATCCTCTTGTTGTTCATGAAGATGTGAATCATTTCAATCCCCTAATGGAAACCAAGCTCGATCAAATTTGGACAGTGATAAAGACAATGGCTAAAAACAACATCCTTCAACACCGGAAGCTAAAGGCAATTTGTGAAATGCTAAGAATTATACATGATACTGAAGAAGAACTCTGTGATGCTAGTAACAATAAGGACATAATAATCTATGATGAAGATTAGTTTTTTGTTCAGTTTTTAAGTTCTACAAAACTTCTTGCTCTTTTCTACTTTGGATACTCCTACTGTATTCCCCTAGTTTTTTGAAAATATTTTGATTAAATATCTATAATAGATGGGCTTTACCCCTTTTTTTGATTTATCAAAAAAAGAATTACAATTTCTCGTAAAAAAATATACCTATTAAAAAATAATTTATAAATTAATATATATTCTTAATAATTTAATTTTACAATAATCAATCATTCATATATATATATATATATATTCAACTTCAAAAAATCAATGAATTAAATAGTTAAAGTCAATTAATTAAATGAGTGAGTGTGTATATTCTTAATAATTTGAAGCTTCTGGTGAAAGAGAAAGACAAAGACCTAAGACTTATAATGAGAAATGAGAGCGGATACATGTGGTTATGGTTTATCTATGACTCTCTCCTTATGGTTTTAAAACATGTATAAATTCTCATCTCCAATGATGAAGTTCAGAAATTTTCATCCTTGTTGAGTGAGTAGCGATGGCTAAAAAGGTGGTGGTTGGCTGACTTTGTGACATTAACATGGAACACGTTTCTAGTTTAAAAAAGACGGTAGCTAAAAAAGTATTAGAGGAAGCTTCGGCTCAGAATTATTCCAAGATAACATACTTGCAATAAATAAAATCTTCTGCGGTAGATTTGATTTTGGTCGATGGAAATTTTCCCTGATCTTTCCGACGACATAGGTAGAGAATGTCTGTTAAGGGTGCCATGCACCGCCCATTATTTATTAGTCACAATAAATAATAATATAAATATGATTAAAATTATATATATATATATATAATATTTTTCTCAAAATATCTATTAATTTATTTAAAATATATATACTAATATTATATATAATTATATAATATTATAATAAAATTAAATTATAATATAACGTTATTTTATTATTATATTATATTATTTAATAGAATATAATATTATAGTATATATTAGAATTATGTAATATTATAATATAATTATAATTATATTATAATACAATACATATATTATTCTCAAAAATATAATATATAATAATTATCAGCATGGTAAATAAATAATTAAATTATTTATTTTAAAATAAATAAAATTATCACAATAAAATTATAATTTACTCTTCATGTTATTAAATAATTATAATATTTCAGAATGGTAAATATATAATTAAATTGTTTTATTTTAAAATAAATAAAATTATCACAAAAAAATTATAATTCACTCTTCATGTTATTAAATAATTATGACCTAAATAAATAAATACTTTTATTTTGAGATAAATAAAATTACTATGATAATAAATATAATCCACCTTCCCTATATTTTAATATAGTAAACACATATTCTTTTATTTTTAAGTAAATAAAATTATCATTATAAAATTATAATTCACTTGGCATGTTATTAAATAATCACGTGTACAAATAAATTAATTAATTAAAAATGGGTATAGGTTTTATTTATAATGTTGGCTCTAAACGAAAACTCATTCTATTATACAAACCTCGATGTTAATGTTAGCTTTAAAACAACACTCACTCTATTATACAGAATTAGTCCCCGCGCCCCCGCCCTCCCTTCCCGCCCGCCCTTCCTTCCCCCACCTCTCGATGCCACTAAAGGAACATGTATCAGTGGTTGCTTCGTATTCTTTGCCCAATATTTATATCCTAAAAAATAAGACTCATAAAAATATATTAGATGAACATGATAAAAAAAGAAGTATAATCAAACTATCAAATCATAAGGTAAGTGAGATAATAAGTAAGATCACCTAAAAGAGATGGGGGGAATCATTATTAGGATGTTGAACAACATAAGAAGTGGGATCAATCAAAAGATGATAAAGTTCCACTCACCATGGATGTAAGTGGTTTTTAAAGGAGCCAAATAAAGTGTAATTCCAAAATCGGGAGGATACACAAAATATCCCACTAACTTACCACCCTGTAGAGGAAAAAACAATCGAGACGGGCTAGCAAAGGTATCTTTGTAAATTTTTAGAACCATCCTCCTATTGAGGATGAAGGGAAAACATGTAGTTTTGGGAATGGCTCCACCAATGTGCACATACTATTAAAGGAGTGTTATGCAAATGCTAATAAAGAGGACCATGACTCATGGTAGAATGATCACTACCCCAATGGTATAAGATATATTAAGATTGTTATAATTATATATCCACATTATCTTCCCATACTTAGATTAAAAAATATCAAAGAAATGATAAGAATTTTATTGTTAATTAAGAATTTTATATAAATCTTTTCATTATTAAAAAAGTTAAATTTATCAATTTATATAATGTAAATAGAATATTAACTCTAAGAAAATTCTATATAAATATAATATATGGAAGCCTCTGAGCATTATCAAAAAAATACATTTGACAATTGAATGCTTCTAGGTTATATGGCTAAAATAAGTTATACCCAAAAACATTCATGACAAGTAGAATAGTCCATGAAATTTAATCCTTTAACACACTATACTTGAAAAAAAATCTCCTTTCCTAAAATAATTATATAAAAACTATAAATTTATTTTTAATCTACTTTTTAAGAATGACAAGAACACATACAATAGTTACCACTCATTACCTATAAAAATCCTTAATTTCTAGGGGCTTTACTACCTATCAACACCCCTTTTCTTTAGGTAAAATGCAAACATATTAGAAGGCATGTTCCAAAAAAAATATTTAATGAACTATCTTAAAAATACATAATGAAAAATAACATTTTTTTCTCTATTAGGGTTTCTTCCATGTGTACCATAGAGTTAGCCCTTGATTTTCTATCATTCTAACTTGTTGCATACCACAACTCTTGTTAGGTTACTTGTGGGACTTGAATTTATTGCCTTTTAGAATCTCTCACATTCAGGGTAGGCCAACCTATTTAATAACTTCTCCTCATTCTCTACTAGTTGTTTTAGCTATGGAGAAGAATGATAGAGCATCAAGCAATGGCCTTCGACCCCCTGAAAACACCTGAGGAAGTTTGTCCTAAAGGTCTACCACGAAGCAACTCTTCAGAACTTGATGTTATTTTACCCATTCCATAATTTATTTTACCCATTCCATAATTTATATCTACTTAGATTTCTAGTTGGGAGCCAATTCTAGATAGCAATGACTTTCCAATCTCGGACTGGGGTCCAGATGATATGGATCCTCTGCCTTCTAACCTTGTTCTAATAGTTTAATGATCTCTTTTATGATATTTTGATGGCTTATTCCTAGACGAGACCTAATGTTGTTTTTGATTTTGTTGTTTTTTGTTCCTAGACTTGACTTAATATGACATTAAAGCATTCTTCCATACTACCTACTTTTTTATGAATTATTTGTATATTATATATTTTGTTAATATATAGATATATTTCATCAAACAAAATATTTAACCAACTAGCATATTATTCTCCTATACAATTAAATAAATAAATAACTCCTCCAAACTAAACCCTTTAATCGTTACCCTTCTACAAAGAGGTTATTTTTATTATTCCATTTGATTCTAAAACATACATAGATGTTATCCTGCATCGAGCAAAGGCCCTCGACCCCCTGAAAACACCTGAGGAAGTTTGTCCTAAAGGTCTACCATGAAGCAACTCTTCAGAACTTGATGTTATTTTACCCATTCCATAATTTATTTTACCCATTCCATAATTTATATCTACTTAGGTTTCTAGTTGGGAGCCAATTCTAGATAGCAATGACTTTCCAATCTCAGAATGGGGTCCAAATGATATGGATCCTCTGCCTTCTAACCTTGTTCTAATAGTTTAATGATCTCTTTTATGATATTTTGATGGCTTATTCCTAGACGAGACCTAATGTTGTTTTTGCTTTTGTTGTTTCTTATTCCTAGACTTGACTTAATATGACATTAAAGCATTCTTCCATACTACCTACTTTTTTATGAATTATTTATATATTATATATTTTGTTAATATATAGATATATTTCATCAAACAAAATATTTAACCAACTAGCAAATTATTATCCTATACAATTAAATAAATAACTAACTCCTCCAAACTAAACCCTTTAATCGTTACCCTTCTACAAAGAGGTAATTTTTATTATTCTATTTGATTCTAAAACATACATAGATGTTATCCTCTATCTGGCTAAGGGTGGCGGGAAGGGGTGAAGAAGGCTATTTATTTAATAATATAGGGTTGTTTTTAATGAAATGAAGAAATGCTTTTGATGCTTATAATAAATAAATCTATATACTCCTCATTTGTTTTGGTAAAGTTGTTTGTGGCATTTGTTGGAATTCTAACTAGATTATTCTCTATTTAAAATTTGATTTGTGTAAGGGTGCTTTATTAAGTTTGAGATATTAAAAAATTTAGCATACCTAATGATAAATTTTTATTTTGTTTTAACAATTGATTTTATTTAAAAATGTTTTATGAAAATATTTTTTCAAATTTTACATATATCCAAAGATTATTAGATTAAAATCTATTTTTTTTCTAAATTTTAAAACTAATTTGATTTAAGATATTGAGAAACTAATACATGACCAACTTTAAATTTAATAGATGGATTATGATCAATTCTTTTTCAATGTAATTTTTTTCATATATAAAAACATTTAATGAAAAATTTTAAGATTTATCAATAAAACTTTATTAAAAAAAAAAAAAAAATTCAAAACTAATTATTCTTATCTCAAAACCTTGTGTTACTCGAGCTGATATATGTCCTTCCAAAAAATAGACATAATAAAAATAAAATTAAAAAAAAAAGAAAAACTCATTTAATTTAGATTTAGAATGGTAAACTTTAAAAAATAAAAAAATCTAAGAAACTGTACGAAAAGGTAAGACTAATTAAAGTCCCCTTTCATTTTTTTTTATTTTTTTTGAAACGCAAGGGAGTAACACTAAAATGTTCTAACGGTTCAAAAAAATTAGTACTCTGGTTAAATATGTTGTTTTAGTTACACTTTAGTTATCAAAAAAAGGATTTTGATACTCTTGATTCGTATTCTAACTTCAGAAGTTGTTTTGACTTTCTACTATTTCATAGTTAATTTTTGAGGATTCCAAGGTAGTTAATTTCCTCTTTACAAACCTTTAAATAAATTAGTTTTCTAAATATATTTAGAGCAGAATAATCTTAAAATGTAGATTTTTAGTGTATCCAAAGGCGTCTTATAGCCCTAATGATTATTTTCACAAAGTTTAGATTTATCCGATTTACGTTTAGATTTAAAGATATAGTTTATTAGGCACGTTTTAAACCAAAAGACACAGATAACTTAGTCCCAGTATATGTCTAGGTCTTGTTAACTATAAATCTCAAGGATATGAATATTCATAATGGAAGAAATCTGATTTCTGATTCTCGTTCTTCCTAAACTTATCAAAATCTCTATTTACGATAAAATATCCTAATGTGGGTAAAGGTAAATGTTGTGGTAAAGCTAAAATTAATCATGATGGAGAGGAAAATAATATATCTTTAAGTGAGTAATCGAATGTTAAAGGATTAGGAAAGGAATCACCTTTATAATGGTCAAATTTTTTTGGAAATGTTATGGTATTTGGAGCCTATAAAAAATAAAGGTGTTATGTATTAAGTTTTTACAGGATTCAGAATAGAATTAGAATTGATTGACAATAATATTAATGGATTTTTGTCAATATGTGACTAAAATTTTTTAATATTCAAGATATTTGAATTGGTAACAGCTCAAACATTTATGTCTTTGTAAATAAAGAACATAAATTACGAGATCTCTGAAATAAAGTGTTTCAATATAAATTATATAACATTCAAATTGAAAGCACCAAAGTGAAATTTTAAGCTATAGTCTAAACTTTTCTATTTTATATTGTTTTTTTGGTTTGATTTTTATATTTATTTTTTGGTTTATTTGTTGGACCACATTTTAGATTGTGCAATTATTGTATTATATAAAAAGTGATTCTTGATGAGTTCTTTCTTCGTGAAACAATTTCACCTGTAAACTATTTTATTTTTCTATATTAAAATAAAGAAACAAATACTGAAAAATGTGTATAAAACTTCAAAAAAATGTTGTATTCTATGGTTATTTATTTATGAAAATTAGAAGTTATGGCCTTAATGTCTTATGTTCTTTGTATAAATAATTGTTGTGAGATATGTTTGTTTGGTGAATTTTTTAGGTAGTTAAATGCAATTTTAGGTAATTAAATGAAATTTTAGATATAGAATTTGAAATTTAAATTCTTTTTGTTTGATGACTTAAAACAATTTTAATTTGTAACTTAATTCCTATCAGAAGCATCATTTTCATATAACATTGTCCCATTGCTATCATCTACCATAGTTCCTGAAAATGCAAATATACATCAGATAACAGCCAAATGGGAAAACAAAATACCATTTAAGAAAGTTTCAATTTCTACACAATGAACCAAATCTCAATAATAAGGACCAAAGCCTAGAATTATGAGATTGACAAAGTTCCAAAACAAAGGTATCAATAATGATCAAGTCAAAAAAGAATAAGCAACCAAGAGTCATTCAAATTGCAAACCTAATAGTAGAAAACAAATATCTAAATTTCAATCCAATTATCATCAACTAATATATGGAGAATCCCTTAATTCTAGCACATAAAGGGGTAAAACATGAGGTCTAACCATGATCATTAACATGTACAATCAGTTCCTTCATATTTACTACTGGCTTGAGTGCATCAGAGGGAAAAGACTGATTGGGCTGTTGAATAAATAATGCCCTTACATTTTCGCTGGGGATCAAGAACATTGCATATGCCTTTGGAGTGTTGGGTGATTCTTCAGCATCGTTGAAAAATGATATCTGTATTGCAGAAATAGAAAATTGAAAAAAAAATTAACATGGAAACAAAAGACAAATTCAAACCAAAAACATTTGCAATAATAATTTAAATTTCTTTACCTTGGGACTATCCTTTTTTGGATTATATCTTCATGAATGCAAGTGGATTCTTGACCTTGGATTTACATACCATGGAGTTAATAGGGATGTTTTCGTTACTTGAGCAATGTTTTCATTAACCTATGTAAATAATCATTTATCAATACATGAATCAACCTAATCAAAAGAACATATATGCAATAACCCTATTGAAAATATTGGTTCCACACTTCCATGTATGCTATATATTCCATATTGAATAGATGGATAAGATCCTATGCTCCGGCCAATAGACATTTGAGGCATTGGTGGAAGAGTTCTAAAGGATTACTAGCAGGCTATGGTGCCATAAACATCACATTTTGTTGAGAACTATTACAAGAAAACATGGGAGCAATAATATTTTCACTCAAGAGCTTATAAATTTAATTTAGGAGAAATTTTTCTAAGTATTTCAAGTAATACAATAGTCATATAATCTCACGATTGTCCAAAGGTGGTCTATGCAAAGGCTGGAGTTGATGTTGCTCCAAAACCAACAGAAGCAACTGATAAACCCCATTTTAAAAAAAGGACATGCACATAATTCAGACATGGACATTTTTACTTTTGTATCTCAACTCACAATATGATAGAGACATGCATATGTAAATTGGGTGCAGGACAAGTCAATAAATAAAAGTGTTGGACTATTTCTAATCAAAAGTCCACTACCTTTTGAAGGCCATAACTTTAGCATACAAACTTGAAATAACATGCTATTTTTTTTAACTTGTCTATTTTTTGAAAGGAACTCAAATATATACTCAAAAATTAATTTTTATGTCAACTATAAGTTGTTTTAGCCCATACAATATAAACTATCACTTTATTAAGACTAAACATTTTACAAATTACACATTTGACAGCCAGTATGTTATCGTCTGAAATGGATGATGTACATGATCAAATTTACAATCACTTTGAATGGCCTACGGTGTTATACATCCCTCCAAGTTTACATATCAATGGAATCCTAGGCCCTAAGATGTGTGTAAATTATGAGTCCCAAGATGATTTTGGAAAATAGTTACCCCTCAGATGCTGCCATCTATGCTGGAAGGAAGTGCAATAAATTTTACATCCCTTAAGAATCTTATTTCAAGAAAGTATTTTAACAAAAAGAAATGCTAAAGACAATGAGAGAGTTGACACAAAATATTGATAATTACAACCTCTTTCAAAGATAATATCCTCTTTCATGAGTAAGAAAGACATGACATCATAGATGAGTGATAAAGAGGAGTCTATGGAGGAAGTAATAGTTTTGTATCAAGCTAGTTTAATTATGAATTCCTATGGAACTTGTCCATTGCAGAGAGTCTTTTATTTGCATAAAACCTATGCAAAACACTTGTATGCAGTCACTAATAACTTCAAATTAGTTTAAGATTTGTTTTAGATTTCTAAGTTAATTTTAGATGTGAATTAATGATGAATTGATTACGAAGCTTACTAAATTCCTCTACATTGACATTGGCATTCTAGACATCCAAATAAATCTTTTGGTTGCACAACTATCTTGTTTTATGTTGGTCATTTAATCATTCATGTTGTTATATTTTTCTTCCAAGTGGTTCTACTTCTATATTCTTTCCCACATTTTGCATGAACCCATCAGTATCCACCATCATTTCTTGTAAATACTAGAGCACAACATCAAAAAAAATTTAAAAAGTGTGACTAAGAGAAAAAAATTTCTCAAGATCTCAAAAGGAAAATACCTTAAGGACATGACTATTTCCTAATATAGTATCCCCCAATAATTTGAAATCATTCCTCAAGTAGTCCCAACCAAGTGACCACTATATTAATTAGGTGCGCATTTCACAAAATTTCTTCAAACTAAACTTCAGTAGAACTTCCATGATTTCCTTGGCAAGCTAGTCATAATGAATTTATTATTGATAATTATGGGTGAGTGAATTTATGTAATCCATATACATGGATCAAACCTCAACATATGAAGCTAAATTTGTTGCATTAATGTTAGTATTAAAACTAAGCCTAAATATGCCTTACAAACTATTGTAGATATCCTTTTAGAGTTCCACATTATATTTGATTTTTAAAAAACAAATCATTAAAAATTTGCTAGGTATTCCCAAATAAATAAAATATATAATCACTAAAACAACAATATGAATGGTTGTACAAAAAAATGTTAACTTTTATTGAAACTATTAAAACTATTATGGAAACTATTATAAAGAGACATTTACAGGGGAAAATACATTACCAACAAACATTTACAGGGAAATTTTTTTAAATTCTACTTCCTTCTGACATCTTGTTCCCCATATCTAGGAAATGATTATTATTGTAAAGATTTCTTAAATTTTTACCTCAAAATGAACCATATAGAGCATGAAAAATGAAGGTTGCAAGTTGGCTATCGCTTACACAATGTTGTAGATAGCCTTTTCAAGCCCAATGCTATATTTTAGCTTGTGAAAAAAATAACTCACTAACAATTTTCTAGATCTTTCCAATTAATAAACTATATAATCATTAAATGGTCTTACCAAAAAAAATTAACTCATATGAAAACTATTGCAAGAAGATATTTAAGAGGGGAAAGCAGGAAATGCATTTCCAACATACATTTATAGTGAACTTTTTTTCTTCTTCTACTTCATTTTGAATTTTCATATATATATATATATATATATATATATATATATATATATATATATATATATATATATATATATATATATATCAACCATTGCATCGCATGTGATCACCTTTTTTAAAGGAGTTTCATCCCAAAAAAATTAAGGAATGTCGACAAATAGTTGGTGTATTTGTTTAGGGTTTACATGCACCCTACCTCAAAGCTTCCATTTTCCCAAAAGCTAAGAGACTACTGAAGAAGGTTGCAAGTGTGGATTTATATATTTCTTTGTTGCATTTGGCTGAAGGTACTAGTTTTTTACCACACAATTAACCCTAATTAAGGGAACAATAAGAAAATAGAGAAATCTATAGTTTTTAATCATGTTTCTAAGGTCAGGAACAAGATTCAAAATTTGACCCCTCAACATCAATCAGTCTTATTTTTTAAGAAAAATAATAATAATAAAATTAAAATAGGAATAAATAATGTTAAAACCCTAATGAAGCATGGAAAATTAAATTCAAGTCAAGAATAAATAAATAGGATTGGGGTTTAATCAACACATAGAAACTAAATCTTACAATTGAGAGTGTACAGTGCATAGAGAAAAAGCTACCTATCAAATGAAGTCAATGGCATATATACATTATTCATGGTTACAACTTGTAAAAATGTCCTTCTTATAAGTGCTCAGGATAGAATAAAATGAAATTCATCTCCTCACAAGAAAACATATGGATAGTAAGAAAAAGAATATTTGGAATATTACACTATTGTAATATAGGACATTTGTAGAAATGGAAAATGACGTGTGGCTATTGATGATGCGTGAATTTCTCTAGTGCATCTATGAATGTATCATATGTTGATGCTATCCTCATCCAAAATCATGTGCATTCATCTTACATGAATATAGTGGATGTACTGGTATGTACGTTGCAGGAAAATCATATCTTATTTTCTAAAGCATTTATAGATTTTGTTTCTATATAGTAGATCTCAGGTGATGTCATTATTCTTGAAATATTAGTTTTCTATATAGCAAGTTCTTACCATGACTTATGGAATATTTTATTAATTATTTAGGATTAATTGAATTTGCAATGTTTCCATTTCCAATTGTTTCTTAGAGATATTTAGGAAACTGATAGTTACTATTGTTACTATTGATGACATCAGCAATGTGCTCTATAATAACATGTTCATAGTCTTGACCCATCAAAATTTAGTTAAATATATTTTTCCATATTTTTAGTTAACAAATACACATATTAACTATTGTAAAGCTTAAAATTTTTCAATACATAGAAAACAATAAATCTTGATTGGTAAAAATGGATAATTTAATCAAAGGTTAAAGCAAACTGATTCCATTAGTTATCCCTTTGAGACTCATAAGATCAATAAAAATATATATTTAATTTTTTTATCCATATTGAGTCCTTATTCAATAAACTAAACATTCTAAATTGGGTTGATTTGAAACATGTTAAAAATGATTTAAAATTATTGATTGTTTAGGTGTTAGATTTAGATAGAGCTTTAAGAGGGTTATATACTTTTAATAATAAAAGGAACATTTCTTAAAGAATTATAAGATTTTTTTAGAATTAGCCAATAGGTGATTTTCTGGGAGAGTGAGAACACAAGAATTATGAAAAATAATGACCCTACTTTTATTCAAAAATATGCAAGAAGAAATCAAATAATTACTTGATGTATTAAACTATATTGCTTACCAATTGTCTGCTTTATTACAATAGCCTAGTGAAGAGAAATATATAGGAGTAGGGGGAGTTTAACTCACAATAGAACTAAATATTGTGCTGAGTGTAAATAATTATGAAACTCATAGGATAACTCACAGTGTCCCCAATTGAACTCTAGGTGCAACTCACCCTCTCACCCACTTAACTTCTTTATAACACCTAAGTAAGCTAAACCTAAATGTGTAGAGGTAATCCATTTAATAAATAAATAGATTAATAAATATTCTACATGAACACCCCCATTTAAGTGTAACTTAGGTGGGTAAAAAAGGAAAATGGGTCTTGACAACAAGGCTTGATGAGGCACTCACATACAATGTAACTCTCAAAAAATGGAGTAAAAGGAGAAAACTCGGTGGGAGAAAAACTCTTCCCCAAAAGAGAGACAAAGAAGAAAAGGTAGGACTAGAAATCCCCACTAGAAGCTATAACTGCTTGTAGTTACCCTGTATCCTACAAATCATTCTCTTGGAATGATTGTGGATCAAAAGTAGATGTAATGAAGAGTGGATCACCATGAAAAGGTGAATGAATCTACCAAGTATATAATAGATCTCCAACCAAGGTGTGGTTCCTATACAAATAACTATGTTCCTCATGCAAAGTATAAATGGTAACTTTTCCATGAAGTGATGGTGCATCTGAAGTAGAAGTGAAGGAGTGTGGAAGGCCTTGCAACTATGTAGAAGACTGCCCAATGTCTAATGTGTCCTAAGTTAAAGATCTTGTTCCCTAAAAATTTTATGGTGTACCAAAAGTAGGTGGATCAATAAATAACTCCTCAAGACATGAAATGTGACAAGGACATGGAGGAAGTGGGTCCCCATCACTATTGTAGTCATCTATGGTAGAAGAGAAGTCATCAACAATAGAATTATGCTCAGGATCTAAAGTGTCATCAACTACAGGTGAACCTGATGAAGAATCTAAAAGAGTGAAAAAATGAGAGAAAGAATATAGCCAAGTCTCATGATTGACTAAACCCACTACAATGATATTGTCACTATGTAAATATCTAACATACACTAAATTTAGAGTGAACTCAACTCACATGCCCTGACCAAGGTGAGTAATCAGATAGTCTGATAAGAGATTAGTTGATAATGAGGGAATATTTACAACATTATTAAATGTTCCACCAGTCACATTAATATACCCTCTCCCAAACATCTGTGTAGAAGTATCATCACCTAGTCAAATAGAAGACATGTCACATGCCTCCAAGGAAGTGGACTCCATGTGTGAAGAAGCCATATGATGTGATGCACCATAATCAATAACCCACATAGGATATGGAGGTACCACTACAACTAGATCTTTCCCCTTTGTTTTCTCTTTTCCTGATTCTTTCCCTTTCCTTTTTTCATTGTCATTTTCCTTGGATTCATGGGTTGATGAATATGTTTTGATAGACTCAGGAACACCTATGTTGTTCTTCTCAAGAAGACTCGTGAGGTAATCAATCTAATTTTTATAAAACTTTCTTTCATCATGGTTTCCCATGAAATATACACATTTGATCCTCTATTTTTTAGATTCAACACTAGAAGAAGAAGTGTTGAAGTTTGGTTTGGTAGTGGGTCGATCCTTCTTGTTCTCATGATCCTTGGTGTTCTAATTCTTCTCTTTTGTAACCTTTTTTATGTCATGCCATGCAAGTAGATCATGTGGTTTAATAGACTTTAGTTCTTCCATCTGAATTAGTTTATCTTGTTCCCGATTCAAGTTAGTAACAAACTCATCAAATGAGGGCATAGTCCATGAAATACCGAGTGCTTTCTTGGTTGCATAAAAGGTGCAGTTGAAAATAGAATAGTCAAGTCCAAGTTTTGAAAGGATAAAAAGGATGAGTTATGAATCCTTATTATCAATTTTACATTTTTATAGTTACAATATCAATTATTTAAACTTGGTAAAGTAATCCTAAAGTGTGTCAAAATTGCTAGGGCTAAGACTAATCAACTCATTTTCTAGTTCATGATTTCTCATCTCATCCAAGTTCCCAAAAAGTATCTCTAGGGTATCCCATACTTCCTTGGGTGTTTTGGTTGATTCAATATGAAAGTGCATATCTAGTGACATAGAAAGACATATAAAACCAAAAGCTTCATCACACTTGAAAAACCATTTTCCTGTATTTGTAGTTGGTTCAGTTTGCATACCCATAGTTATCCTGTAGATCTTGTTTTGTAAGGTGAGTGACATGGAAACCTTCCATTCATGATAGTTTAAGGGTGTAAGAAAATAAACTAAATTAAGATACATTGTATATGATGTGAGTTTTTTTGCAACAAATTGAAGAAATATAAAAATAAAGAATCACAATAATTTGTACACCCCCCTGAAATTATGTTTGGCCCACCTGGATTTTGGCACTTTATATTTTAGTTCATTTTATAATGTAAGTAGGTCCAATACATGAAAGATTAAAAACATGATACTATACAAATCATGGTTCTCAATTTTGATCTACTAATCAAAATTTATTACATAAGCAATTTCCCATAACTGAGACCTATTTAATAAAAAATTGAACTAAAACTTTAAAAAAAATATGGTGAGAGTGGACCTATCTTTCCAACCACTTGTTGGAATTACCACATATTATATAATAAAATGGTTTATATTATGATAGGGAATTAGCCTCCTACCAACTCAAGCCTCACCTTCTTCTTTGACAGGCAAAAAATAAGATTATCTAAACACTTAAATCACCCTTAATAGCATTTCTCCCAAATTAACTTGTATTGAAATAACATAAAATGCTAAATTTTGAAATAATAATAATTTAAAGTGGAAAATAGGAGTGATATCCACCTTTAAATGTGGTGGGGACCACAAAGGAGGATAGCATAGACTATTTTAGGTTTTTGGAAAACCTAATAATGCTTATGCATGCTTGCTACTAGTATATGGCACCGCCAAGAGAGGAAATTCCTAGGTCACCATAATCAATTACTCTAGTCTTTTGTATATTTATGACATTTGATAGAGATAAATTAGGTTCCATAGGTTGAATGGAGTCTCATAAGAGGGTTTCAATCCTCTTCAATGGTTCCCATGCAAGTCTAAGTGTAGCCACAAAAAAATGCATTCTATAATAGATAATAGTCATTCATCATGTCATGCATTGGAGGTATGGCATTTTAAAACACCTCTCTATTGATCAAAATTCCTTTTTTTGAAGGGATAAATTCCAAAAAAAAAGATGTGAACCAAAAAAGCCAAAGATGCCAATACTTCTAGAAATGAAGATGACACCCTAATGAGACCGAGGCATCCAAGGATATGCTAATAGTGAGGTCCAAGTTTTTGAAGAAATGGCTTGAATAGAGATCACACAACTTGAGAGAGAGATCTACAGCTCAAGGAGGTCAAAAGAATGCCAAAACATACCAAGGAGCCTTTGAGGTGAGTCGAATAATAAAATAGAGGCATTTGGTCAAATGACTGAGCAATATTTTGCTCAAGACATTGCCATGGATCTGTCCTTATAGGTGGGCTTACTCAATATTGAATATATATGCTTGGAAGCTAAGTACCCAATAGTGACTGTGAAGAACAAAGGCAATAAAATCTCTCAAGCTTCACATAAGGATATCATCAATGTTGTCATGGATGCTCATAGATGTGAAAGCCAACAAAACTCCTTAGCTCTTCAACCAAATCTATAGATTAAACTTATACATGCAATATGAAAATATATGCAAATGTTGATACGAAGAATATGCAAATTCCTCTTAATTAATTCAAAATAATACAAAATGAAATCAAATAGATAATTTGATGATCATTACCATAACCTAGAGTTATGTTACCATGTCATAATTTACCAATAGGTGATCTTATGGGAGAATGAGCACACAATAATTCTAAATAATAATGACCCAATTTGTATTCAAAAATATGCAAAAAGATGTCAAATAATTGCTTGATGTATTAAACTGCATTACTTACCAATTGTCTACTTTATTACAATAGCCCAGTGAAGAGGAATATATAAGAGTAGGGGAAGTTTAATTCACATAAGAACTCATCATGGGACTAAGTGTAACTCACTGTGGAACACATAGGATAACTCACTATGGTACTTAGTTGAACTCCACGTAGAACTCTAAGTGGAACTCACTCTCTCACCCACCTAACTTCTTTATAACACCTAAGTAAATGAAAGCTAAATGTGTACGGATAATCCATTTAATAAATAAATTAAATAACAAATATACTATACCAACAAATCTAAAAACAATTGATTTTATTAATATTATTAGATTGATAGAGAATATCTTTTAATCTTATAAATTTCTATGTTCCAAATAATCCTCTTTCCAAAAAATATATCTATAATGAGATCTCTCTTCTTCTTTATCATTATTAAAATAGATTTATTTGTTATGGTAGAATATCTAAATTTAATTCAAAAATATTTTTATAAAAAAAGGATGTACCTATCATATATATGTATACATATATATATATAGTATATGTATATATATATATATACATATATGTATGTATATATATATATATATATATATATATACATATATATATATATATATATATATATATATATACATATAGTATGTATATGTATATATATATATATATATATATATATATATATATATATATATATATATATATATATATATATATATATATATATATATATATACATATACATATACATATACATATACATATACATATATATACATATACATATGTGTATATATACATATATGTGTGTGTGTGTGTGTGTGTGTGTGTGTACACATACATACATGTGTGTGTGTGTGTGTGTGTGTGTGTGTGTGTGTGTATGTATATGTATGTATGTATGTGTATGTATATATGTGTGTGTGTGTGTGTGTGTATGTATATATATACATATGTATGTATATATATACATGTGTGTGTGTGTGTGTGTGTGTGTGTGTGTGTGTGTGTGTGTGTGTGTGTGTATATGTATATGTATATGTATATGTATATGTATATGTATATGTATATGTGTATGTATATGTATGTATGTGTATGTGTATGTTTATGTGTATGTGTATGAATAATTTATTTGGGGGTAATGGTCTTATTGATATAGAACCAAAACAATGAAAGTTTACATTGACTAATATAAAAAATATTTTTGTATATATTGTAAAAAAATTGATAAATTTGTAATTTATATTCATTGGATATATTAAAATCCAAAATTTCATTCCAATATCCTAAATGTTTTGGGTTGTGACCATTTTTCTTATCATTTGAATATTAATCCTTTTTGGTTCTACATTTAGATTTGAAACCATTTGGCTTAAAGATAAAAGCTTAATGGATTTAGTGAAAAACGTGTGGAATGAACCAACTTCAAGTGGAAGTTATAGAATGTTCATTGTGGCCATGACATAAGTTCCCTTCCATTTGAAAATTTGAATGGATAAGTTAGAATATTTTCTTGAAAAGAAAGATATTTTATAAAAAGAATAATGTATAGAAAAAATTGATTAAAACAATTTAAAAATATACAAAAATATTGAACTAATCTACTTTAAAACCATAAATTGAAATAGAACTGTTAGTATTTTTAAACACAATATTGTTATAAGTGATAACATTAAAGATATTAAAAAATATTATATTTTTTAAAAATGGGTTTACTTTCATATTCTTTCCATAAATATGATTAGAACATCAATAATCTTTGGATATTATTTCTAATCTTCACAATGAGTACCTTATGAAATTTATCCAAAAAGAATAAATTTATGCCAATATGTGGATTATGGAAATTGATAAATCTCTAGGTCTATATGGTTTTCCACTAGGTTAATTGATAAAATTTTAAGATAATATTTCTTAATGTGTTTATAAATATGTTAATGAATCTAATTTTTTTTTAAATAATGCTCAAGGATTTCAATGGTACCTTTCTCGATGTCATCTCTAAGATGGCTAATTATTATTTTTCTTTCAAATATGATAATAATTAATTTTATAATAAAATATATAGTTTTATGACTAGGTTAATTGATAACCAATTTAAAATGCTTCTTCCTCTTATCATTTCTAATTATTAAGGTTGTTTTATTCAAGGTAGACAAATTTTGGATGGGGCGGTGATAGTGCATAAGTTGTTAAATTTAGTGAAGCTTAAAATGGTAGAATCCCCATGTAGACTTTATTAAAATTGATATTACTAGTTATTATGATAGGTAAAGATGAATATTATTGTTTAATTTTTTTAATAAAATGATTTTTTTGAAGATTGATGTAGTTGGATTCATGTTTTTTGGTAAGTGTATGGAGTTGGGGGACAATTCTAGGACATTACTTGTAACATGATCATTTTAATTAATAACATGATCATCTTATTTAATTAACACAATCATGTTATTTAAATCTAGGTTCGGGATTGGCAAGCTATAACATGATTGTGTTATTATATGACGTGATCATGTTATATTAAACAATAATGTGATCACATTATTAATGTGATCACGTTATTGACATTTACAATAACTCAATTGTATTAATAATGTAATCATGTTAATAACATGATCGTGTTACCTATGTGTAAATCAAATTAAAAATGGAAACTCAAACTCAAAATTACTCATTTTGCATTTGGGCTCCCTATCTCTACCTTTGCTTCTATGATCATGTTCTTCTTAGAAGACTCTAGAGCATGCCAATAAGCTACCAAATTCACCCCATATCCATGTTGATCAATGATGTCACCATGTAGGACAAGTAAGTGACCAAAATCTTTCCTATTTAACACTAATTTTTCATAATTTTTAGTGTTTAACCCTGATTTTTAATTATAATTTGTTTTTTTTAACAAATCATCCTACTAACCCTTCTAACCCTCCACAAAACCCTCTAGTTACTCTTCCTCCTAACCCTCCACAAAACCTTTTTATTCCTCATATACCTCCACCTAACCCTCCTAAGTTCCCCAAAAAACCCCTCATAGTCAAGAGGCTTTGATTGAAAACATTGTAGGAAACAAACTTGAAATTAAAGAGTTAATTGACAGAATGATGGATCATAGTTCAACCACCATCGTACCCAACTACCTGATTCCCTATAGAACTTATTAGGTTAAATTGACTCTATAATGAGTCAAATTAACTGATGGACCTCATATAGGGATACTTATAGGGAATATTATGATGACAAGTTATCATCCTTTCCGATCAAGAATTTGGATATTTTAAAAGCCAATATTTATGCCCTATTTGTCAACCTAGATACCAATGCCTCATTTCCTATAACCACTAAATGTTTTCCTATCCATCATTATGTACATAACTTAATCATGACCAAATTTTGGGATTGATGTTGGATGGTCTTTAAATATCCACCATGTAATAACCATGAGGTCTCGTTATATTTTTTTGATGAAACTCTACTCTGAGTTTGTCCTCAACCAGATTACCAATTATTTTGATTTAAGTGAGTTTCAGGGCTAAGGAAAAGGCTCTATGTAAGATTGACTAGATGCACATCATGCACCTAATCAGCCTACATGGATCTATATCCAAAAACCTCTTAAGCCTGATATCCCCTCCATAATTTATCAGGTCATAGAGATAGACACTCTCCATGATCTTAGTTCACTAACCAATACACTCATTCAGCATATGAGTAGTTTTTCACAGAACAATGTTATAGATACACCATAGGCTACCTAACCCTAAATAAACCCTTGCATTTCATATGGAGTTATGTGTATAATACCTTATGATGATGATGATGATGATGACGATGTCATCAGTGGTTTATATGGGTTAGATCATATTATTATAAGTGATGATTTTTTGGTATGCACATTTGGTGTGAAGACATCAGTCACCACAGAGATGTAGGTATATTTTATATAAATGTCATGTTAAATCTAAGTTATATTTGCAAATTTAATTTATAAGCTAACAACTAATTTACATAGAAATTTAATATAATAAATATGTCATTGTTTATGTCACAGTAGGTGACAATTTCTTCATCATCACAACTGACATTTACATCATTCAATTTATCATAGCTATTGTTTTCATATTCAGATCCAGCTGCTAGGCCATCCACAACTGCATCTACCTCTATTAGGATGACACCATTTACCTATATAAAGGTAAAAATTATTTACATATATGTTTTTATCTTTGCATTTGTTAGGACTACAATTGTTTACATATATATTTTGCTCTTTGCATATAATTTGTAACTTCTTTTCTCAAGAATTAATGCAAAAATAACACAAATTGTATGTAAAAATAAGTTTTTTACATATATCTCATGTACTAAATCAAGGTTTAAAAACATGCATTATATTCCTTTTCAGTATTAGCATTTTTATAAAGGTTTTGGAATGCATTTACTCTATCATTCAAGTAGATATCCAACAATTAGTGAACATTGTCTTTCCTTGAACATCACCGAAGTGACTTTGGGCATATCTAAATTCACAATTATTTCTTTATAGTCCCAACACAAGGATACTTCATATAAAATTTTTAAAATAAATAACATGTCCATACTATTTATTGAAAAAATAACTTATCCCAAATCACCTTTTCATACCTATTATCCAAGCGTCAGCTTCCCTAACAAAGATTCATCCATTGAATTTAAGACCCTTTTCACTTTATTTAGTTTTTGGGCAATTCCATCCAAGCTTTGATGTGTGTCACCATTATCATGAGTTCCCCCAGTGGATGATATTCCATGTAATATATTGGTATCTCTCTCTTGCTGAACATTATGTTCATAATCACACTCATGGAATGATTTTATCCTATTCCATAAAATAGATACAATGGTGTGACCCTAAGGTCCTATTGGAGGCAGTTGTCCCCATCTAGAGGTTTTGCCTAGGGATCCTACTCCAACTCCTATGATAATGTCCCAATGTTGATGAGTGACATGTGGGATATGATTTCTGTACTTTTGTGTCTCTTGCTTATACCTAAGTGAGTGATGTACCTCCCACTATTTTTGTGCTAGATGGAGCCTAACCTTCCCTAGCCCTAACAATCTCACTAAGAGTCTTCACCTAAGACTCTAAACCAGCCACATTTTCCTCTAAGACAACTAGCTCTCTCTTATTATGAGGGAACTCCACATATGTATGATAAGTAGGGAGAAGAACATATGTATGCTTTCTTATTCACACATGGAGAACCACATCCACCAAAATATTATCGAGGCTAAAATAATCCTCACCTAAAAAATCCTAACCAAAGTTTCTTTGATCATGCTCCACCACAAAGTGATTCAATCTAAAACCATTAAACAAGAGAATACATTAGATCTCCAGTCACATAAAGAAATAATAATTGAGTAATAAATTAGAAAGTAACATAGAAAGTAACTAAAAATAAACCAACTTACTACTTTTCTTGGGTAACTTCATGTTAGTCTAGGTATATTTCCTAATTGTACCTCATCTTATCATTCTCCTCCTATCATGTTGGTTCCTCTCTAACAAGTGTATGCTCACCCTTGTTTCCCCCTAAACTTAATAGTATCACCCTCTATCCTATGCTTTTTTCTACATATAAGTATCTACATATTATGGTGGTGGTTGTACTTAATGTTGGCACCCTACCATAATTGCAACCTACATAGGATATTTTTATAAATGTACTCCTCTAATTAGTACTCTCCCAATTTTACCTACAATCCTAGTAGAGTGTCCACCTCATTCACAAACTATCCTAAAATACCCTAATATATTATATCTACCAAATATATCATTGTTTATGTGTCCACACTCATGAAAATTCTCTCAATACTTAAAACCTATTTTATGTGCATTAGCATCACCAAAGTATTACACCCAATTAACAACCTTACCTCTATCATAATCCTCTATCAAGGCCATAGCCTTGCCTTTAGCTGACAAGCCTGGTATCCTAATCAAAACCTTAAAAGTGATAGTCCACTCTCAAGGGACTTGTGGGAAAATTAAACTATTATATGACACATTGTAGTTGGTAAATAGGTTGAAAAGGAATCTACTCGATGGGACAATAATCCCCAAGTATACAATCTAGAGTATCCCTATTATATATAGTGTGGCCAAATCATTAGTCATTAATTTCTCTATAATCTTAGGAAGCTAATCATACTTCATCACTCTACTCCATTAAATGTAGGCACCTTTAGAACACAATTTAAAATATCCCTAAATACTCTACTAATATTGAGAATTCATCCAAAAGGAATTAGTTATGAGGGTCCTAAATAAGTAAAACCCATATTTTTAGACAAGTAATAAATCAAAAAACAATATAGTCCAACATGTAATATAGTATAAATTGAAGATCTTGACCCAAGTATATTTATATTTATCAATGAAAAAAAAGGAACTAGTATATATTATATATTCCCTTTCATTTTAATCCTCTAATTTTGGTTTTGGTATAAGGATGTTGCTCTAACACTTCAATAGATTGATTATCAATTTAGATCTAAAAGTGTATTTTCATGTTCATGGTTTTCTTCTTTCCTATAATGTGTAGACACCTAAATCTAGCCACCGGTAACCTCTAATCAGGATTTTGACCAATTTTCACCAAGGTACACAATTTGGCCTAAAAACACTAAAATTCATTAATTGAGATAAAAATTCAAGTGTTAATTTTGGCTAGAGTATTATTAAATTAGGTAATGCAATTTATGGCCCAACTAAATTTGATCAGATCATTTCAAGTCAAAATGCCAATTTTGCACCTGGGTGCTCTGGATTGCTCTTTTCTATCAAATCTCTTGCACAAGACACATGCCTTTATTATTTGGTTTTCGTAACATCCTAAATAGGATAATGTATCCAATGCATCTAGCATCTACTTCCAATTCTAATCTAGTCAAATTTTGGACCAATAACAAGACATTTTGACCAATTTTATTAATTTATGCACCAAGAGTCAAAATTTTCACCAAAGTTGACTAATCATGTTTTAGGATAATTAAACCAAATTAGGGCCTTAAGTTAATTTTTCATGAAACTTTTTGAATAAATCTTTATTCGAAATTGATTTCTATTAACTGTATTATCAGGTGACATCATCATATGGGGTGGCATCCATAAGCCATAAATACATAAAATATTAGGATTATGGGTCTACCATGCCTCATTAAGACCCTCCATGCCAATTAAATACCCCTCTATCCCAAATATTAATGGGTATATTTGTATAATGAATTTTATATTTGGATTTATTCATGGCCACATATCTCAATCTTGAGATGGACTGTCATGGTTGATCCTCAAACCATTCCAAAAATATATAAATAGGAGGCCTTGCCTACTGAATTTTAAGCTCTCACATGAAAAATCTATAAGGATAAATTGATTCCAAAGCTTCATACAAATTAGTGTTATAATGTCCAAATATTAAGCCAAGTCAAGCCTAGCCAAGCCAAAGACACAATGTGCCAAGGAGAGATAGAGGTAGACAAGCTTCCATTGATGTAGACTTAATGAGCACAAACTGAGAAATCTAATACAACAAGAATTTTGGAACATCCAAGGAAGGTGAAAGGAAGGTTTCTTTTTCTTTTTAGTTGTGTTTTACATTCATGTTTTGTTAACTAAGTTCCCCCTAGTAACTAGGCATAGAGATGTTATGCTAGTGTGTTTATTTCAATTTTGATTTCATATTTGGAAATAACACCAAACTAAACATAATATCTTGAGTAAAATTCCTAGTCTACAAAATGGCACACCCAGTGGGACCATCTTCATGAGATTGCAACTCACAAACTTTTTTGTATTTCATAGTTTTAATTCTTTGTTTGTTGTTTTTGTTTTGAGTAATAATGGCCAATAAAGAATTTTTTATTTTTTATTTAAAGAATATTTTTGTCTAAATTTTTTTATGAATATATATAAATATGTCATTGATATTATCTAAAAATTTCACAAAACAATTCTTTATATTTTAGAAGTTATCACTATTTTAATGATTGTCACTTTATGTTTTTTATTTTTCTAGTAAAAATGTTCAGAACAAATTTAATAAAAAAAATTATTAACTTTTTGGACTTATAATTTTTTGTATACATGTTCCTTTAATTTATTTACAATATCTTAAAAGTTATGTTAAAAATACTGACTGCAAGTTTTTATGTTTTATGTACAGGATTTTATGTGTTGTGTTATATTTTATTTTTAAACTTCTAATTTATTGTTTCAGGTGTCCATATATTTAATATTATTTTTTTAATATTTTTTTGAGATTTTTTTTTAACCAATTCTAATCTAATGTGTTTTTTCTTGATATTTTTCCTTTGGGTTGACAGATTTTGCCCTTCAAGGTTACCTCATTTGATAAATGTGCTTCAAGGCTAAACAAAGTGCTAACATTTTTCTTGTAGGATCTACATGGAAATTCATCTAATAAACATAAATTAGTTCCTTTCACACTTAATTTGAGTGTTTTAAAATGAATTAGTAACTTTCTTTTTGGTATTAATAAAAAATTTAGATGCTTAAGTGAATGCTTTGATAATTATGCTTTCAAAGTTACAACTTAAGACCAAGAGGTCAAAAGAACACCACATAATCTTTGTTTTGGTGCTTAAAATTGAACACACTTGTTAATTTTTTATTTCAATAGTTGTTTAATTATAACTTGTCTTTTAAAAAGAAGGTTTTTGCATGTATGCTCTTCCATTTGCTCTCTTTAGGGAACCCTTGGAATTAAATGTGTCATCCTTATTGCAAAAAGCCTAGTCTAAGGCTTAGAAAGAATGTCATTTAAATCACTCTCCAAAAAATAATCATAGTTTGGGTGACCTTGAAAACAACCCTAAATTCTTTCTTTTTATGTCTTTCATTTTATTGCATCTTGTCTTGCAAGGGGGACACCATTACCTCCCACGAGTTCTTTAGGGAAGCTTTGACCTAGGGTTTCATCTCCTGACATTGACTTCACCCACTCTCACTAGTATCAAAAGGTTTGAGTGGTTAAACCACCTTATAGTTATGGATTTGCACATGGGACATATTTATACTTTAGACATCACACTGTACTGAGCAAGTGACGGATGTAGTGGTTGCAAAAAAGACTAGACCTTTTTATAACAAGCCAAGTGTTATAGACCCAAAATCCATGATTTTATTTTGCATCATTTAATGTGAAATTTATTGTGCAATTTATTCTCCTATATACATTCATAAACTTGTAGATCTTAGACAAATCCCCACTTACTGTAGAAGTATTGTTGGTGCAAGGTATGCCTCAAAATCCATGTCATAGTACTATCATTTGAGAGAAGGGGGGATGTAAAAATCCTACTATATAATTCACATTTAATTTTGGATGAACACTTAAAATCTTCTCAAATGACATATATTGATGGATTCCAATAATACCTAACAACCTTGTCAGTTTAGGATCTAAAAGTGATTAATTAGTTGGTTTTATCCTAGATTAAATTTTTGTTTAGAGTTAAAACTTGGTGTGAAAAAATTATACAAACCAAAACACATAGTCCTTATTTTCCTTTAAAAAAAGAAGTGTCATGTTGCCCACGTGAATCATCAATTTTCCTTGTTCAAATTTCATCAAAACATGAAGTCATATTATCCACTTTGGTGTAATTATGCTACCCAATTGAGTTTAGACATTTTCCAAAGTTTGTTTAAGTCCTTCATTTATAATCTTAATTTAAAATTGCACATTCATAATTTCATAAGGTTTTTGTGTCAAGTGGATTTGCCATTTGCACTAAAATTTAGGGGACTTAGGTTCAATTTTTAATTTGGGTTGAAGGCCGTTTAAGACTCATGATCATTATCACCACTTGATAAACTTAAGTCATTTTGTGCTAAACACTTGCACTTTGAGTCTATGCATTACAACATTTTTAGTCGAGAAAGGTAGTGTTATGTTATCAAATTTTTGTGAAACTATCTTTACCTTAGAGATTTTTTCAATAAGCATTTTGTCACATCTTTTGAGTAGTCTAGCATTGTTATGCTACCCAAAATATTTTAGATATTGTTTCATAGGCCCTCTTGCATAGAGTTTAAATTTGTTCCCATATTTTCAAACGAATCCGAGTGTACCTTTGTGAACCTTTGTCTAGCACAGTTACGCCATTCACTTTTTTATAGCTTATTTGTCAAAAGAACTAGATTTTATACCATTATTTGTGAGAAAATAAACTATCTCTAAAGTGCCTTTTGTTTCATACCTTATACCTATTTGATCAAGTCCATGTCCAAGAATCAAATGCCTAGTATTTGTTAGAAGTGTTTCAAATTTGTTAGATTAAAAATTTTATCTATTTCAAAGTCTAGTTTTTGACATCATTTGGCCAAGAGTCCTAGCACATGCCTTGTTTGAGCCTAGCTTTTGACATTGTGTTTTAACCAAAGGACCTAGTAACTTTTAATTTTATAGATTAGACTGATTTCAAACACTTTGACCTTAGCATTTGTCATTTCAATTTTCATTTCATTTACTTAATATTTTTTTGTAAGACGTGTAACGTTAGACACTTAATGTTAGCTTGTATTATCATAAATCTTTACATAAACCTTTTGATCCTTTTGATGAATCTAGACCAATTTTGAACATCATCTTTTTAAATAGTGTCTTTTTAGAGTTTGAAGACCTCGTTTTGTCACAAAACATTAACTATGGATCCTAACATGTACTCCTACACTCGTAGTGGACTCATGTATAATCTAGGGATTCATAATGTGGTTGCGTAGGAAGAAATGGTGTAAGACCCCTATGCAAATAATATTTTTTATGATATAGATCCTTATCCCTCTTATAATACTCAATTAGGGGCACAAATCCAAGATCCATTGTCTAACTATTTGGTTAATACACCACCTTATTCAGAATAAGCCACACAATACCTAGCTACAATACCCATAGCTAATGAACCAATTCCTCAATAGTCTTGCTTTACTAATATGCCTTCCACATATGATTCATTTTTATTTGAGAATCATTTATTGGAGAACAAAGATGATATTTTGGCTTGGTCCATAGAGGTAGGGGCCATGTTTCTAGTAAACTTGCCCCATGAGAATTTACCAAGCCTAGTAAGAATTCCCCACAACATAATTTATTATCAACAAGGTTCTTCTAGCAGTATTTTGGCTCTAGTCCAAAAAACATATTAGGACCCTAATATGCCTAAGAAAGAAAAAACCTCATAAAAACCCACTTTAACCAAGTGAAAATGGCATATCAAACCTACCTGAATCTAGCATGCAATTTCAATCAAATGACCATGGTGAGCAAACCTCCTATTGACCTAGTTCCTTCAATATGAGTTTTGATGGAGTTAACTAGTCTAGACAATCAATGTTTAGACCCATTCATACAGAACACTTTGGTCGACAACTTATTTCATACCCCAACAATTGAAAAAGTTTATTATGTTTCTACATAGCACAATGGCCAAAATATAGTGGATAATGTGCAAGTAACATCCAATCCACACCAAAGTAGTGTTCATATGCCAGTAGCTATCCAACAAAATGTGCCTTTAGTTAACACTACAAGTGGTTCTCAAAATCAAGGAATATGAGTTTTTACATCCCAACCTCAACCATCTACTTCATCAAGCATGCAACCAACAAGATTAGGTAGTCAACCAGCAACCAATGGCATGCCTCACTAACAAAATATGATGAATCCTACTCCTCCTCAACAAGTGATGAGGAGTATTACACAATAGCAAGCACAATATAGTTTATCAACACAATAGAGGCCAAATATATTTCCACCTCAACAGTGGGAAACTAATGTTCCACCTCATCAAGTAGTGGCAAACATACCTCTTCAATCATAGACTAGTGTACCAATCTAAAACCAAATGATGACTAGCTAACAATGTGTAAATATTGGTCAACGACAAATGCCAAATCTTCAACATGCATTCACTTCCCAATAAGGATTAATAAAAAAAAGAGTCTCCCATGTTTCTTAAGTACCTACTAGGCAACAATTGGTTCAAAATGTGCCATAAGTTCAAAGATAGGGTCTTGGTTCACAAGTTTCCACTCAACAACAAGGTTCGATTAGTTAGAAGCATGTCCCTTTTCAACCATAGTAGGCACAATATAGTTATATCCCTCCATACCAACCATAAAATCCTCCAAGTCAAACCTTTATGTCCAACCCAAACTAGAATATCACACAACCAAACATGCAATTTCAAGTACATCCTAATCCACATATACGTATTCCTGATCTATTTCCCAACTAAACCAACATACCCCAATAGATATCTCCATCATACCTCGGTCAAAGTGTCCTACTTATGACCTCTCAACCATCTAGCCAGGCTAATGTTCTCCCTCAAACTAATGTTCCCTCTAGTTTTCTAGCATAGGAATTACAACATATAAAAGATGCAATTATTGCCATTCAAGCTAGGAAACAAATTAAAATGTTTAAGTTGTATGACGTGTGTTATTATCTATTCAACATGGAGTACTTATAGATACCATTTCCTCTAAGATATGACCTATTGAAATTCAAAAAATATAAAGTAAAGGGTGACCCTAAGGCCCATTTAACTGAGTTCTTTATCTCATGTTAACCAGTGGCATATAGTGATATATACCTTTTGTTTTTATTTCCAAGGAGCTTGGCTGGACAAGCCTTAGAGTGGTTCTTAAAGTTTCCCCAGAATTCAGTAATAGATTTTGATGATCTTTCTAATAACTTTGTTCAACACTTTTCCTATAATTTCAAACATGAGATTTCATTAGCTAACTTGACACAAGCAAAATAAAAAGCTGATGAGAGTTTTGTAAGTTATCTATAGTGATGGAGAGCCCTTACAAGCTGATTCACCCACAGTTCACCAGATAAATAATTAGCCATTGTGTTTACTAAAAATTTGCATAGTGAGATAGCTTATCATTTGGAACTACAATGTGTGTATACTTTCAAGAGATCATTGACAAAGGCTTGTTAATTGAATGAGTCCTTATTAATAAAGGATTCATCAAGCTTACTTTAACTAATCAGAATCAAGGTACCAATTAGGGAAGTGGCCAAAACTAACATCCAATCCAAGTACAAGCATCACAACCAGCATAGGCTAATAACCAAGATAGACCAAAGTAATTCAACCACAATAGGATTGTTGTGGGCAATGGAGTAACCAAGTCACGTCATGTCTAAATAGTGAAAACATTGTATGCATCACCTTTTCATCTTACTCCTACCTAACAACCTCTTCAACCAATGCCGCAAGCATAATAACCAAGACCTATATAATAAATACAATAAACCTTACCATTGCAAACCCCTCTTTTGAGAAGAATTATGCCTACTCATCATGTCTTTAGTGACTTGGGAGAGCCTATTGAGTCTATATTTCAAAAACTTGACACTGCTAATTTGATTAGTTGGCCTATACCAAATTATTATCTGTAAGGCATTCCTTGTCCTAATTGGTACCATGAAAATGAATTTTGTGAATATCATCAGGTCAACGGGCATAATTTATGAAGATGTGTGAAAATCAAGCGTTTGATTGAGAATATGTTGGAGAATGGGGGAGATAACATTAGATAATAGTGCTTCCACATCAATCAAACTCTTGGGATTTATCAAAACCCCTTTCCCCAACATAACACCTAGCAGCAACATAATAATCAATAATGACAATAATCAACAACACCGACCAGTGCAACAATAAAATCAATAGTATCAAAATCAAAGGCCAAACTAGCAAAATTAACAATAGAACCCACAATGTCAGAATAAAAAACAAAACCAAGGTTAGAAAGGTAATAACCAATAAACCTACCATGTAGTTGCACATGACAACAATAGGATTGTAGGTCATATTGTAGGGGGTAGCATTAATAACATCTCCATTAATCCTAGACTGAGCACTAATCAATCTAGACCATTGCTAAACAATACCACTTAACCAAATTAAATAGATAATCTTTCTTTGATCTGGGACTGCACACAGGCAAACCAACAAATTTGGACTTCCACTTTTGGACATTATATCAATAACTCACCCTTGTCACATGACCACATACAAAAGCACTGGCAATTGAGACTTGTCCTATATGGTCCCACACCATTCCTAGCATTTTTTAGAAATCATGGTCTATCATCTAATCTTTATTGTGTAATCACAACTTGGAGGTCAAAGATTACTATCCCAAGCCCACAACCATCTTCCACTTTGCCTATTATCTAGCCAATTGTTCAACCTCAGAATAAATTATTTACCATTGACCAAGATAAGAATTTTGATATTGTGGAACAATTACAGAAGACACCAATACATATATATATTTTATATTGGTTGCAAACATCAACAATCCACAAGAACATTTTGAATGAATTTTTAACCCAATCCATTATTGCCAGTGACATATCCCATGATAAATTTTAAGCTTTGATTGGACATCTAGATCCATCCCAACAAGTCACATTCAACCAAAGCAATATGTCTTCCTTTGGCCTACTCCATAATAATCCATTGTACACAGAAGTTTATATAAAGTGGCATAAAGAGAAACATGTCCTTATATACAATTGATCATGCATCAACATAGTGTCTTTAAATCTCATCAAGCTTCTTGGGTATACAATGGCATATCTCCATCCAAAAATGATAACTATCAAAGCCTATGATAATCAAGAGAGAGAATCACAAGGCACCATTAGCTTACCAACTATCATTGGGATTTTGACCCATGATACACTTTTCCATGTGCTTGATCTTTAGTTATCATATAATATGCTTCTAGGAAGGCCTTAGTTACATGATATTCATACAGTCCTATCAACGTTGCACCAATGTATCAAGTTCTCTCACTCAATAATGGAAGTAAATATTCCAGGAGATTTACACCTATATGGGCACTACAAGCACATCAAGGCTAAGTTTTAAAGCTAAAATTACCAATACAACATGAATCCAAGTTCCAAGAAGAATAAAGGCAAGGCCATACTTATTGATCCTCCATAGGATAATTGCATAGATCTTAATACCTTGGATTCCCTTTCCCACATGTCACCTTCTGAAACTTCCAACCATTTCACCATTTTAGATAATGGCCCAGGGGAATATGTGACCCATGATACCTTCTAAATTTCCAATCTTCCTTAGAATCCAAAGACCTTTGGATGACCTAAAGTTACCCCACATATGCATTGGAAATAAAATAACAAAGATAAGGGACCTATCATGTTTGTACTAACATCTATCCTAGAACCAAACCCTCTTGAAGGGGATGAATCATGGTTGTACAATGACAACCAAGCTAATTGTTACAAGGGCACCAAGTATCCTATTCCTAATAGGATCATGGACCATCAATATTATGAAGGAAGAGGCCTCGAATTGAATCAACAAGGAACCATTGAGCTAATTTCCATGACTAAGTACAAAAGACCTTATGGACTTGGATTTAAACTACCTAGAGGTGACCCCACATATCTTATTCAAGTTTCATCATTGATGGCTAGTGATGATGATGTCAATAGTGAAACAAAGTATGATCATAGCCTTGCCTTTGATGACCTAGCTAAGACTAGCTTGTTCGATAACAATGCCATTTGTACCCTTACTTCAGTCATTCATCACAACCCATTACCATTATACTATCCCCAACTAATATATTGGGACCAACAAGAATCCAATTTACTGATTGATGATTTTTAGAATGAAGAGGCATTCTATGACTTTTTATGCCTTAGAGACAATGTTCTGTTGGGAGATCATAAATTAGGATTATCAATTACATTGGATCTTAAAGCCTATTTTAGAGAGCGGGTGAACACCCTTAGCCAAAAATAAATAAATAAAACATTGAGGTCCCCAAGTTAAAACCTCTTTGAGGTGCTTTCTGACCAGGTAAAAAGTAAAGATAAAGGCCAGTCTAGTGGTGAAAACCTGTTTTAGGTACCATTAGATGGGGGTGTTCATTCTTCTTTGAATTTAGACTAGGAGACCACCAATGATGAACTTGCCTATAGATATGAGTTAAATTTTGAACAACAAGTGTTTGACCAAATTCTTCAAGAATTTTTTACTATTTTTATCACATGGCCAGATCTCCCATTAGGGGACTTAGATTCATCATGCCTAGGAAAAGTTGAAAAGCAAGTCCTAATAGAGGACCTTGATATAGTCCAACAATTCAAGTATTTTCCTACTATCATAGAAGATGGATCGACCCTTCTAATTAAAGATAGAATAGAGGTAAACATCGAGACTCCATCAATCCCAAAATGGATAAAATTAGGCATGTCCCTCACTGAGGATAAATGTGAAGTCTTTACAACTCTATTAAGATAACTTATAGATATATTTGCATAGACATATTTTGACATGCAAAGTTTGGACCTCGTCTTGATTTTACATCACCTTATGGTAAATCCTGATGCCAAACTAGTTAATCAAAATTTATGCAAGATGCATCCTTGTATTGCTATATTAGTAAAGAAAGAGTTGGAAAAACACTTAGAATCAAGATGAATTCGATCCATTGACTACTCATAATGGATATCTAATGTTGTACCTATTAGCAAAAAGCCTAAAGGAATTAGAATCTATACTAATTTATAAGACATAAATAAAGCTTTCCCAAAGGATGACTATTCATTTCCTAATATTGACATGATCATCAACTCCATGATGGGTTATGAAATGCTTTCACTCATGGATGGCTTTTGAAGATATAACCAGAATAGAATAACACTAAAAGATCAACACAAGTTAATAATCACCACTCCATGGGGAACCTTATATTATTAGGTAATGTCATTTGGTCTTAATAATTCTAGATCTACATATCAAATATCCATGATTTTCATATTCCATGATATTGTTGAAGACTACGTCGATGACATACTAGGCAAATAAAAAACCAGGGCCGACCATCTAACAGAGTTATGTATAATATTTGAAAAACTACGTGAGTGAAAAGTTTGATTGAATATAAATAAATGTGTGTTTAAATTAACCTCATTAAATTTACTTGGATTCATTTTATGTCATAGGGGCATTGAATTTGACATAGCAAAGTTCCAAGCTATAACAAAGATGTTGCCACCAACCAATTTGAAGTAGCTCTATAGTTTATAGGGCAAGATCCAGTCAATCTAATGCTTCATATCTTAATTATTAGACAAGTGTCATCCATTTACACATCTTATAAAGAAGGGAGTTGCATTCTAATGGGATAATCACTACCAAGTAGCTTTCTAGCAGCTAAAAGATTACCTAGTAAAATCGCTTATTTTATTACCCCCTATGCTAAGAAAACCATTTTTGTTGTACCTATCAGCTACAGATAGTGCCTTAGGGGCACTTATAGATCAACTTGATGACAAAGGAAATGAGTATGCATTGTAATACTTAAGTCATACATTGGTCACATATGAACACAACTATACACCTATTGAAAAAACTTATCTATCCATGGCCTTCGTAACTCAAAAATTGTGATAAAACATGTTGAACAATAAGACCATGGTCATTTCAAAAGTAGATCCACTCAAGTATCTACTATCTAAAATAGATTTATAAGATAGAATGGCCAAGTGGATCATGATTCTTAATGATTTTGACATAGATTATGTCAATTAGAAGGTAATCAAGGGACAAGTCCTTACAGATCAACTTACTAAAGCACCCTTTACAGACATAGAGCCACCCATATTCCAATTTCTTGATGAATCCATAATGACCATCATTGACACACCTCTTGAGGAGAAGTACTGGAAGTTGTATTTTGATGGATCATTCACAACACATGGATCAAGGGTAGGCCTCTTATTTATTACATCATAGGGGGATCTAATCCCTAAGTCATTTAGGATCAGATTTCCTTATACCAATAACATGGTTGAATATGATGCACTTTTTATAGGGCCTCACCAAGTGGTAAAATGGAATATATATCATCTAAAGGTTTATGGTGATTATTATTTAATCATCAATCATATTATAGACCATTTTCAAACCAAAGATGACAAGTTGGTTCCATATAAAGCCATGGTTGACACTCTCAAGCAACAAATTGTTGACATTTAGTTTGAGCATATACCAAGGGATAGTAATAGAATTACAAATGCCATGGCTACTATTGGCTCTCTAATTCAACAAATAGACAAAGCTAGAGAGTATCAGTTCCTCATCAAGAATTTGGTCACATCAGTTCATGAACCTTTAACTGTAGCAATGATTTGTGATATTGTTGGTCCTAATTCTATCTGGTATTCAAACCTTTATAATTATCTCCATGACCAATTTATACCACCTAACCTATCCTAAAAACAAACCTAAGACTTTATCCATCATTCCACTCATTATACTCTTCTTGGATCAACCCTTTACCATCGTATTTTTGATGGAACTTTGCTTCATTGTTTAACTTCGATAGAATCTACACTAGTGTTATGATAAGTTCACGAAGGTGTCTGTGGATCCCACTCTAGTGGGGCTATTCTATCCAAAAATCTCTTACATATTAGTCATTATTGGACCACAATGGATGCATATGTATCTATATATGTAAAGAAGTGAGACAAATGTCAATGGCATGCCAATCTATTTCATGCCCCAGCTAAGACTCTAAAACCAATGTTGACACCATGGCCATTTTCTACATGATTCCTTAACCTAATTAAGAAGATCAATCCCACTTCATCTGATATCCATGAACACATCCTTATCACCATTAAATATTTCACTAAGTGGGTTGAAGCTTACCCCTCACTTATGTGACTAGAAAGCAAATTTCCAAGTTCATTTTCAACCATCTCATTTGCTGCTATGGTATCCCCTCTGATATTATATATGATAATGGAGGATCATTCAAGAACAAGGATGCCAACAAGATATGTGCCAAATATAACATTACACAACATTTTTCTACAACATATTACCCTCATGGTAATGGCCAAGCTAAAGCATCAAACAAAACCATTATCAGTATTCTCAAAACGATTATCAATGATGTCAATCATAATTGACACCTTTAGATATTATTCACCCTTTAGGCATAACATACCAATCATCATACCCCCACAAGATCCACTCCATATTCACTTTTTTATGGTACAGAAGCCATCCTTCCTATTGAGGTCAAGTTGCCTTCACTAAGCATATCTTTCAAGCATGTCTTAGATGATCATGACTATCAAATATCAAAATTGTAAAAACTAGACCTACTTGATGAAAAATGCACAATTACACTCAAAAATCTTCAAGAATATCAAAATTAACTCAAAGGCCACTACAATCACCATGTCAAGCATAGAATATATGAACTTGGTGATCTTGTTCTTAAAGAAAACCAAAAAAATACCATGGCTGAGAAGAAGCATAAAGGTAAATTCAAATCAAACTAGATAGGGCCTTTCATCATTACTGTATATTATTGATTAGGAGCATACAGGCTTGCCACACTAGATGGAGATTAACTCCCTAAGCTGATGAATATTATTTACCTCAAGTGGTATTATGCTTGAGTGTTATAGTGTATTGTCTATCAGGACCATTTTAGTTGTGCTATTTTATCACTATTTTTCTTTATATAAATATCGTTCTTATCCATCCTCTTAGCCTTATCCATTTTACCATTCCATTCTATCGACCAACCATATTTTGAATCCTATTTACCTAACCTATTTGACCTTGGTTTCACCATTGGTTGCATCTTTTTAGTACCAATGAGTTTGATCAGTTTCAGTAGTTGTTTCAAGCATTCTAGATAGAGATAATATTTTAGAGCAGTATGACAAAAGTTTCAGTAGTTGCATCCTTCATTTTTTATTTTCTTATCACTGGTCTTGCTACTAATTATAACTGCATATGGGCATATTAGTATCATTTATATAGGCTATTATGTCCTAGTTATAACTAACTATGGTCAAATTAGGGGAAACATTTGTTTATGAAGCATTGACATATTAACTTACCATTTCCTATGTTGTATTATGCCTTTATACCAACTATGCTTGTTTTGTTTGAATTGACTGCTACACTAGTCAAATTCCTTTATTGTAAAGTAAAACCATAGTGACTTGAGGTCTTACTCTAGGACTATGTAATCAGTGCTCGATACTTGTTTAGGTTAGCTCAATCACCCTTTCCACCATGTTCTCATTATTTTTTGAGCAACCTAAGCCACACTCTCACCATTTTTCAAGCAATCTAAGCCATTCTCTCACCATTTTATGAGCAACCTAAGCCACACTCTCACCATTTTACAAGCAACCTAAGCCACACACTTACCATTTTATGAGTAATCTAAGCCACGCTCTTGCCATTTTGTGATCAACCTAAGTAATGTTCTCACTATTTTTTGAGTAACCTAATCCATGCTCTCATTGTTTTGTAAACAACCTAATCCACACTCTCATCATTTTACAAGCAACCTAAGCCATGTTCTCATCATTTTTTGATCAACCTAAGTAAATCTCTTGTTGTTTTGTGAGATTACACCATTTAGTATCTTGTCATTCTCGATCGAGTTGAGAAACTCTAAAAATTCCAAAAAAAACATTTGTAAAACCATTAGAAAAAACTAAAAACATTGACCACGTCTTTACCTTAAGGATTCTATGAACCCTTACTAAGTCGTATGAAAAACACTTGTCACTTAGTTTCCCCATCCTTTTTGTCCTTTTTTCCCATGCACTTGTCATTTTACAAGACCATTATTTTTCTCCTATCACATCCATTTTGCTTGTTTTCATCAGTTCTCATTTTTTGTTGGATATTACATCCATGGAACTATGTAAGTAGCATCCACTTTCCTAGTGCATTTGGAGATAGCTCAACCACCCCTTCCTTTTCTTCTATTCCCCCATTTTATTCATTTGTTAAGTTGTCACCTATTTTCTAGGGGTAATGTTTGTATGGTTTTTATTACATTGTTTGTTTATTTATTTATCTACCTGTCTATTTGCTTTCAGTACTATTACCTTGATTTAGTCTATGTATGTTCATTGGGTGATTCCTTGTGCGTACCTATACTTGAATCCATCTATATTCATTTTCCAACATTGACATCATGGTTTTTTATCATTGGTACATTGTGTTCTATTGAGTATTGGATTTTGACAATCAATCCTTATGCATATTTTATCCAAGTCCTCATGATGTTATACCATGATGCCTACTAACACATTCTATAATAAAAATTAGCTTTAAAAAGTCTATTTATCAAATGGCAGCATCGACATCTCTTCATCATCAACATCCTAATTCAATCCTAATCATATCCCAAATAGGGTAATTGAAACCTTTGTTAGTTCAGATGAGCATCTCCCTAATAGTAGGTTATTCTAATTCATCATTACCCTATGTGTTAACTACCTATGGGCAAATCATTGCACACCATCCCACCTACATTTCTCAATGATTATAATCATCTTTAGGTAAATCATTATATTGTCACCACTACTTTTTCTACCTATATAGGGGCATTTTTTTATCTTATTTGTCTATCCTAACTGGGGAAACTCCATCTTCTCAATGATTATAACCACCTTTGGGCAAATCATTGTGTTATCATACCACATTGTCACTATCAGGGTACAATGCTTATAATTGCCTTTAGGCAAACCATTATACACCATCTTAATTGCATTCTCAGTGATTTTGACTATTTTTTCAATATCATTGTGTTCTCCTCCCATAATTTTCCTTTTCTTTGGTCCCCTCATCTCCATTCTTTCTTTTGAGGGACCACTTACTGACCTTTCCTTGTGCCAACCGTTCCCTCAAGGGGGCATCATTCATTTAGTTCATCATCATTAATTTTTTAAGAATACAGGACCTTTTCATTATTTGAGAAGATGTTACTGTGCTTATAGCTTGCAATACCTTTCTAAATAGGGTCAAACTGTAGACAATTAAATCTAGCCACCGATAACCTCCAACTAGGCTTTTGACTAATTTCTATTAAGGTGCAAAATTTGGCCTAAAAACAATAAAATGCATTAAATGTGTTGAAATTGATATACTCAAGTGTGGATTTTGGCCATAGTATCATTAAATAAGGTAATGCAATTCATGGGCTAGCTAACTTTGATCATATCATTCTGAGTCAAAATGCCAATTTTACACGTGGGTGTTTTGGATTGCTCTTATCTATCAAATCTCTTGCACAAGACACGTACATTTGTTATTGGGTGTTTATAACATACTAAATGGTATAATGGATCCAATCCATCTGAAATTGACTTCCAATTCCAATCCAGTCAAATTTTGGACTAATAACAAGACATTTTGACCAATTTGATTAATTTGTGCACCAAGAGCCAAAATTTGCACCAAAGTTGACTAATCATTTTTTAGGCTAATTAAACCAAATTAGGGCCTTAAGTTAATTTTCCATGTAAATTTTTAAATAAATATTTATTATAAATTGATTTCTATTAACTATGTCATCAGGTGACATCATCATATGGGGTGGCATCCATAAGCCATAAATACATAAAATATCAAGATTATGGGTCTCCCATGCCTCATTAAGACCCTTCATGCCTCATTAAGACCCTCCATGCCTATTCAATACCCCTATATCCCAAATATTAATTGAGATATTTGTAGAATGAATTTTATATTTAGATTTATTCATGACTGCACATCTCAATCTTGAGATAGACGGTCATGGTTGATCCTCAAACCATTCCAAAAATATATAAATAGGAGGCTTTGCCTATTGAATTTTAAGCTCTCACATGTCAAATTTATAATTCTAGATTGATTTCAAATATTCATACAAATTAGTGTTATAATTTCCAAATATTGAGCCAAGCCAAGCCAAAGACACAAGGTGCCAAGGAGAGATGGAAGTAGTCAAGCTTCCATTGATGCAGACTTCATGAGAAAAAACTGAGAAAGCCACTACAACAAGCATTTTGGAACATCCAATAAAGGTGAAAGGAAGATTTATTTTGATTTTTAGTTGTGTTTTCCATTCATGTTTTGTTAACTAAGCTCCCCCTAGTAACTAGGCCTAGAGATGTTATGCTAGTGTGTTTATTTCAATTTTGATTTCATTTTTAGAACTAACACCAAACTAACCATCTGCTTGATTAAAATTTATAGTCTACATAATGTGTCATTGCATTCATGTACTCATATATATATAGACCTTGTTTACATGAATAGTTGATGGCTAGAGTAGACACTCCTCCTTCTCTATGAGATGAGACAGACATAGGCATTATAATATCATCTGCACAGGCACTGATAGAGTTATATATTAGTTTGTGTAATTTTGAATTGTCAAAATAGACTTGTTCTAATAATTTTAGCACATATACTTAGGAAAAATAATACTTACGTAAATGTATTGTGTATGTAGGGTTGTCCTATAATAACTAATAGTCCCAGTCAGATGTTGATTGGGGCACCTTCTCATTTCCTTCCATATTTGAGATGTCTATTTAAATAGTTGAGCCTGTCATTGACTTGATTGAACATAAAAAATAGATTGATCTTGATCGTGAGCTTACAGTAAGTGCACATGTTTAAATGATTTTTTATTTTAGTTTAAAATTAACTTATTAAAATTTATTTGAATATATTTGATGTTAATTTCATAATATTTTTTATATTTGAATAGGCTCAACTTCAAGCTATCTATGAGCGTAGGACCCATAGTTGGACCTTGGAGAAATCCAAGGCTTTAGAGGGGTCTCCATCTACTAGCATGACATCCTAGGGAGAGTCATATTCAAGGAAGATAAAGAGAGGGAGGCCATCTGATGAATAGGATGTATTACACATGAGATGTAATTTTTTGTATTTCTATATGGAAATTGATGCAATTTTTGCATTGTATATTTGCATAGGACAATTAGCTAACATTAGATACTATGTTGGTAGATGTAATTTTTTGTATGCTTATCATGTCAATCTATGTATTATTGGCATTGGACATGTATGTGCCTATATTGTATGTCTATCATGATAATCTATCTAATTTATATTTAGTTTTTATTTTATTGTGTGTTATTGTATAGTGTTTTTTTGATCTTCGAAATTATTATCTATCAGATCTCATATTTAATATTGTATGTGTGAAAATGAGGATTAAAAATTATTCTTTTCAATGCTATAAATCTCAGATCTTCTGTATTTTTTTAAATTAAAGTTATTATTTCAGTTTTTATAGTGGAAATGACTAATGACACTCTTATCACTTAGGATTAATGGCCTTCTTCTCTAACTCATTTCTTACATTCCATTCACAAATGTCCTCTCACTCTTTCACTATCTTCTCACTATGCAACTCTCTTAGGTTTCAAACTTACCAGAACTTGATATAGGTCAAAAGGAGTCAGTATTATATCATATATGTTATTACATGGATAAATCATACCTATATTAACCTATTATAATCACTCAAACACACTTTAACATTCAATTCCATATATAGGGCACAATAAGGCACCCTACACAATAAGACACCCTACAAGCCTATGATAACAACATGGAGTATTAGTTCAATTTGAAATCTACAATGCATCTTCTAAGATATGAAAAACATCCTTTTATAATGGGACCATCTTCCAAGTCCATATCTATTAAATGGCATACTTGACAAGATTAAGAAACAACTCATACTTCCCTTTACAATGTGACTGTTAACCCAAAACAAGGTATATATAGGGTTTATTTATTCTAGAGGTCAATTACTCAATTACTCAATTCCACCTAATAGGTTAATTACCACCTAATATGTCAATAGGTCAAATTTTTCAAAGTTGTCAAAATTATCAAAGTTGTCAAATTTGTCAAAGTTATCAAAGTTGTCAAAGTTTTCAAAGTTTTCAAATTTGTCAATAGGTCAATAGGTCAAATTTGTCAAAATTTTCAAATTTTCAAAGTTTTTGAAGTTTTAAATAGGCCAGTAGGTCAATAGTTCAATTAATTATTAAGTTTATAGATCTCTAGTTTAAGTTGTCAAAGTTGTCAAAATTGTCAAAGTTATCAAAGTTCAAGTTGTGGTTGTAAAACTCTGGTTCTGATGCTTCTTGAGTGAAAAATGACACCACAAACATTTCCATGGGGGTGGATAACATCTATTACTAGGTTTTATTATCTTTTTAGGTATGATCGATAAACCCACCACCCATTCCAACCTCAAGAATACCCTTCTCAATACAAGAAAAATGCAGTTTTTTAACCTAAGTTAAAACATGCATAAAACAAAAAATATAAGTCATTTCCATGAACCATAAAATCTATAATGTACCTCCTTAATCCCTATAATCTTATTTTAGAGAACTCAGGTGGAAGTTTCAATATAAATAAATTAGACAAGTTGTCATTATAGGTCCAAAAATGTATGTTTTTGCTAGTGAATAAGCAACTTCTTGAGCTCCAACTGGCATTTATACCTTTAGGACCTCCAACTATGAATATATCACTTTGATCACATCCAGATAGGCAAATTACATGTTATCAAATTTCCATGACATTTGAATCCACCCAAAAGTGTAAAAACACTACTGTTTTGGAGAGAGAAAACACTAACAACAAATGTTGTCAAAGTTCAAGTTGTAATTATATAACTCTATTTTTTATGCTTCCTGAGTGAAAACTAACACCACAAACACATTTGAGAGGGTAAATAATGTCTAGTACTAGGTTTTTGGCCTCCCTTTAGGCCTGATTGACAAACCCACCACCCATTTTGACCTCAAGAACACCTTTCCCAATACAAGAAAAAATGCATTTTTTATCCTATGTGAAAATACCCATAAAACCTAAGCTTTTCTTATCTTCAATAATATATAATTATTTACTAAAAATGCCAACTACATGAAGGTGGAAGCTTATTTGGCACCACTAACCTAAAAAAAATGTTAGTATGTAATTAAAAATAAAATTTATATATGTACTACCTAGAAAATAAAAAAACATTTAGTAAAATAGATTACATCTACATTTGAAAAGTTGGCATACCTATATATTTCAATCCAATGAACCACTAGGATCTGCTCTAGCTTTGATAATATCAAGAATATCTTCATGATTTGACTCCTAAACTTTCCATAGTTTCTTGTTTAATGGCCTCCTGTGATATTTTTATAATTGAATATTCATTGTAAGAATCAAATTTGAATAGTGAAGTTCTTCTTATGTGTTTCAAACCTTATAAACAGTCGTTGATCTAAATTTTTTATAAGATATCATTGAAACCAAGTTTCAGTGACTACCACTGACCTAGTGGGATAGTCAATATTTTCTCCATCTATAACTAGGTAAGTTAATTTTTCTCTCTCTACACAAACACAATTAGTAATCAATGTATTCTTCATTATCCTTATCTACAATAACTGTTAAAATATTCCCTATATCAAAAAATATATTTTTTAACAACAATATGAAGATATATAAATAATGAGAATGAATTGTACATAATGAAAAATATTCTACCTGGATGCACTAGATCAGATACGTGGTCAAAATCATCTAATGATATCATATATTTAAGTTACAATGTTGTTGGAACCTGATACATGTTGATTAGAATTATAGGTTTAGAACTCCAATCATCCACACACTCTTGTTAGTCACACTCATTTGAAATAGATTCCATGCATGCATAATAAAAACATGCCAAGTGTCTTGTATGTATAGTCCAAGAACTTGCATTTGAGCTAGGAAATGAGTGGAGTCACTTGAACTTATTAGAGTCATAAAATCCTCATACTTTACCAAGTGTTCTTCCTCCATTAACTAGAAATGTATACAAATAGTAAAATTTGGTTTAGCATCATGACACATGTTCTCATTACACCATTTAACCATAGTTTTTGCATGTATCAAATGAACACCCTCTTCAAATTTCAACTCCTCCCTTGCATTAGCTCTTTTTACACATGCTCTAGCACCATCATGATCCCCTTTTCCATGGCCAGCCTCAATAAAAATCCAAATATGTTCTACACCAATGGTAGCATGTATCATACTCAACCAATAAAACATCTATGCATTTTTTAATTATGATGTGCAATTATTTGACCAAATATAATTTTGATTTAAAGTAATGTTCCTCTAACTCAATTATTCATATAACTTCTAAAAATAACCTTGCACATACTATGAACAATGTGATCTATCATCACTGATATAGAAATGGTACCCCCTAAATATTTTCCATTATTTTTTTGTACTTTCAGGTACATGCATGAATGTTATATGCATTAATATGGAAATTTTTGATGATTTTAATACTACAATTAAACTTCCATTTGGGGTTTGAATGTGTAATTCTCAAAAAACTCAACTACTAAAATAATGGAACCAAGTGGTAGTATATCCTTTCATATCTTGAAATGTTCATCCAACCATATATCCCTATGTGTGTGCCTTCCATAGTTATAAACAATCTTCTCCCTAAATTTGACCAAAAATTCAAACACGTGTATCTTTTTTGTAACAAGCTCACACCTTTTAGATTCTTTGCCTTATTTTACTTGATAAGTCACTGATTTATATTTGCTTAAACCAACTAATTCTTGTCGAATTGCACTTGTAATTTGCTCGTGCATACATTATTTTTTAATTTGTTTATCCACCACAAATGCTACAATTTCCTTCTAAACATGATTTGTTGTAAAATAATTGCCCATCTGGTCTTTTGTAGAAGATAGTTGGAATAAATTCCTTGGCTGATTTTGGTGGCAATTCAATGCCACACTCTTGGAAAATGTTAGTATTCAAAGTAAAAAATATATGGATAAAAACATTATAGTGCATTGAAAATTCAACATGTTGCCCACAAAAACAAGTGGTGCATGTGTGTTTTATTTTAACATAAAAAAGGTGTTTCCATATTAAAATATATATTTTAAAAATAGAAATTTGTGGATGTTTTTCAAAAAAATTAGACTACAATTGTGTTTGAGTCATATCTAATAAATGTTTTAGATGTGGTTCATGGTTAAGAAAACCAACTCTTATTTTCACAACATCTCTTGCATTGAGAAAAAATCTTGTATTGTCTTTCAAAAATTGAGAAAGTAACTCTAAGAGTATCAGATAGAGCTTTGTCCTTTCGTGAAAGTCTATTAGAGAATGCCTAGAGCTCATTGGTATTACGTGATGGATTAAATCATGTAAGCATTGTTTTGGGAGTTTGTTTACTATTGGAGATGCTATTATATTTTGTGCATGTATTGATGGCCTTTGTTCTAACCAGTGCACCTCTTCAGCATCATGTTTGAGTATTGATCTATTTTTTTTCTTGGGACACCTTGTAGCATATATTTTTTGCTCTCTCAACTTTAGATATTTTTATTGGCTTTTGGGTACCTTGCAATAATACATTTCATCCTTGGTGACTCTTTTTCCCAGTGTTTAGAGATCATTATTTTTTTTATAGAGTTAGCCTTGTATAAAGTACTAGTTGCTATTTGACTTAGTAGTTACAGAGATTCATTATCCATGTAATCTGGTAAGATGGATTGGTTACCATAGGACAACTTTGTATTTCACTATGATTTTGTACATGTGTATCTGATCAGGCTTAGTTATTAGAACCCATCAGTCTCTTCTTTCTCTTTTTTCACTCCCTATTTTGTGCTTAAGGGAAGGTGTTGGTGTAAAGCATGTAAACATTATTTTAGGAGTTTGTTTATTTTTAGAGATGCTATTATATTTTGTGTACATATTTTTTGAGTACACATTAATAATAAAAACTCAAATTTTATGATTATTCATGCAATAATATTTTTTTGTACGAAACAACCTACCTTGCCTATTTAATAGGCTCTCCCATGTATGTTTGACTTGGTCAATTTTGGAGACCCAAATAGAGATTATGAATATAATTAGAGACTTTATTGTGCAAATTCTTTATTGTGTGCAATGTTTGTGTTATAGAAGCTATGGTAATGGTATGCAATAGTGATCTTGTTGGTTATGAGTTCTTTATGAACTCCAATATTAGGTTTATTAAGTCTTTCACATCTTTCAATTGATTTAATTATTTTTTTCTATTTATATTAAGTGTTTAGTTTTTTTTTAAACCCTTCATTTGTTTTCTATTTTGTCACTCACTGCACAAGTTGTAAGTATATGTCAGGTAGCATTATAATCTTTGGTGCATGATTTTGGGCCAAAAATATGATATGCATCATGTATATTTTCAATAATTTCATTATTTTCATCATCCATGTTGGATGTTATTAGTCCTAATGTGTACATTATAGGTCTCATCTTAATCAATTTTATCAATGAAACAAATAGTTGACATCTTTGACTATCATACTTGAAATTATGAAATAAAGTATCCCAAATTTTTTAAGCCAGTCTTCTTGAATGGTGATCAGACATTTTGTTATGCATTGGTTTTAAAATATTTTCATTGACTTCAATTAAGTACTTGTCTTTTATATGCATAATTTTTGGAGGTGTTGGTAATGGTGGAATTTGTTGAGAGGGTGTTTCAAAACCGTTATAATTTTCATTGTTTAAAGGTGGGATGACATTAAATTATTCAATGTTAATTTATTCATTATATGTTTCTATGAAATTTTCTTGATGGTTAATTTCATCATTATTTATTTCCATCAAATTTTCTTCCTTCATGAGGGGTAAAGCATCATACATAGACTCATCATCAACAAAATCAAAGACTTGGAAATTTGAATGTGAACTTCCAACATTAACTAATTCAATATTTTCAATTTCATTATTATTCATTTCATTATGGTTGATTTCAAAATTATTCAATTGATTATAGTCAATTTCATCATTGATTAATTCATTATCATAAATTGGCTCATTATCTATGGCATTTAGTTCATCAAGATTAGGGTTTGTACCTTGTTTACAATAAACTTTTTGCATTTGTAGTTTGTGTTTCTCTCTCAAATATTGTAATTCTTCTACTATTTTATCATTCAACAACTTCCTCTTCCTCTTCAAACGTGATCTAGAACCCACTAGAAGGGACAATGATAACTTTTCAAAGGTGGGTTCAAGTACATAGAAGTAAGTAGAGAATTTTTGTGGGGACAAAAGTTTCGATTTAGGCTAAACATAGTCATTGATATGTGAGCTTAATCTAAAATAACAATAACTTGATTGTGTTATGTTTTCTATAACGTCCTAGCCCATCCAACCCATTGAGAAGCTTATATCGACAATAATGTGATCACATTATTATTGATATAAGCTTTGGGTTAGTAATTTGAAATGAGGACCAAGGGTTGCCTATGTTAAGAATAACATGATCATGTTATTAAATAATGCGATCATGTTATTAAATAATGTGATCGTGTTATACTTAATATAGATAAGGGATTGTGGATTGGGGATTAAGGCATTAGTGCATAGGGTTTATGGATTAGGGATTAGGGATTACAATTTATGTTTTAGGGATTATAATTTATGTTTTAGATATTAGAGATTACAATTAAGGTCCAAAGTTAAGGTGCATGGCTATTGGGACCTTTCATCTAGAATGGCTTGGATTTATGGATACTCGTGTCACTTATTGCATTAAAGCCCATGGTTTTGAATTGACATTGCGATGGAAGGGAAATGGCTCCAAATAAATTTAAATGATGTATACATTTAATAAAATAGTAGGTAACATGATTTTATGATATACATGGCATAAAAATGTTTTCAGACATGTTTACCAAAGTACATTAAATGCCATATCACTTACAATTTTAATTTGTTAAATGGCCAACAAATATGTTTCCTAAAGAGCATTAAATGCCATGTTACTTTTTAAGTCATTTTTTTCTTCTCCTAATACTTAGAGAAGAATCTATGAGAAAATGGAAGCCCCAAAAAATAATAATAAGTCGTTAATAATAAAATGTGTTTTGGGGTTGTCATTATACCCTAGATGTTATTGTGCAAATTGAGTGAATTAGTTAATTGGGGAAATCAATCATGTGATTTAGGCCAAACTGAGCCCTGTGAACTTAATTCTTAATCTAGAAATAATGTCAATTTGGGCTAAAATTATTGGTTCAAGGTTTAAAGAGTTTATATTTTTGGTTTAGATTTTATGGATTAGGAACTTTAAGTATTGGGGATTGGGGTATAAGTTTTAGTGTATATTTATATAATCATGTAGGTAATTGGGGTAAATTTGGGAGTCTTGAACCTATATCTATGATTAAAGAATGTGAATTTGGGATTAATTATCCCCCACATCATCACAGATTGAGCCTATGAAGTCAATTATGGTAATGAGTGATGCAATTTTAACCAAGTTCATCCCTATGAACCTAATTCTTACTATATATAAAGGATGTTAATTGGAGCTAAATTTAGTGGTTAGGGACTAAAATTTAAAGTGTTTAGGATTCAAGGATTATGGCTTAGGGTTTAATGTAAATGGTATAGGTTTTATGATTAAATTTAAATGGTATAGGGTAAATTAGGGTTTAAGATATCAGATATAGGGTTTAATCACTAAGGTAATTAAAGAATGTTTGAGCTACTTGTGATACCTATTTATGATTTGATTACCTTCATGTTTGCATTTTTGATAAAAGTAGGGTAAATTATGCCATGTACATGTTGCATACATATTATACAATTTATTGAACCATAAATTTGGTTTAGGGGCTCAATTTTGCCCAAATCACGCATTGAATTACACAAAGTGACTAATTGGATAGATTCATGATAGAAGATAGATATTTTAATTTTGCCCCAAATCATATCTTGTTATTGAAGGGGTTAAAATTAGACTCAAAATCCTCCTTAATTAAAATAATCAACTATATCCTCTTCTTTGGTTAATTAGGTTAAAGGAGATCAAAATAGCCCTAATTTCTTGAACAGATACACAGCTAGATTGGTACACCAAAGGATTTAGCCATAGGTTTAAAAAGTATATTTTATGACATCTCATGATAAAATAAATTATATCATAAGGAATGTATTTTTGTGACATGTAGTGGGCATTAAGGCATAGGGATTATAATTTATGTTTTAGGGATTAGGGATTAGAGCATAGGGTTTAGGTTTAAGGACATATATATTAATGTCTAATCACTAGATATGCCATGTGATCAAACCAAATTCTTACTACAAAGGATGTTAATTAGGAATAAATTAAATTTATAAATAAGGAAAGTAAATGGTTTACAATTTAGGGTATAGTGTTTAGGGTTTATAGTTTATGGCTTCTAGTTTTAAATGTATATACATGGTTTAGGGTATATAGGGTCAATCACAAAGATAATTGAGGATAATTTGAATCACTTGGACCCATTTGTGACTATAGAATGTGTTTTTGGGTTATCATTATACCATGGATGCCATCATGCAGATTGAGTGAATTAGTCAAATGGGGCAATCAGTCATATGATTTAGGCCAAATTGAGCCCTATGAACTTAATTCTTAGTCTAAATGATGTTAATGTAGGCTAAAATGATTGGTTCAAGGTTTAAAGAGTTTATATTTACAGTTTAGATTTTAGGGATTAAAAACTTTAAGGATCAAGGCTTAGTGTATATGTAGTCATACTAAAATGCAATTTGTAAAACTTGAGCATGACTTGTGACACCTAAACCATAGGTCTCTCCTACTTACTTATACAACCCACTTAAGCACGTTTTCACTATTTCCTAGTCATCTGAAGCCTTCTAGATTCAGTCCCTATTATCCCATACTCCTCTCCCAAGCACATATCTATCCCCCAATGTCCATTTCCCCTATAAAATAGTGTCATAGGTTGGACTATAGCACTAGGACCTAGGGCGTCCACTTTCCAGCGCTATTGTCCAAGTTCACAATAGCCTTAAATAGTTAGATTTTCTTAAATCCTTATCTTTTCCCTTATCAGCCTAATGTGAATTCATCTAACCCAAGATCACTAGTCTCCCTATAAAATCCCATTCAAAGGTCATTTAGAAGGGTTGGCAATCATTCAAAGGGTACAATCTAGAAATATACTAAAGCACACTCAAGCAAATATTCCTATTCTCTACATACAACCAACTACTGTTATTTCTATCCTATCCAAGCTCCTGCACCAATCACGAGTCATCTCAAGCTTTCCCAAATTCACACACACTTACATTTCATACATAATATTGTATAATATACATTCAAATTGGGAGAAATACATTAGCCTTGATCCCTCTTCAGAGTATTGGTATGTAGGCATTGTGCCCACACATGGAGCATGATCGCATGTTTAGTGCATATTACACACTAACCCCTTTTCCTAGTTGGATTCAAGATCACCCGTCAAGAATGAAGAGGAACTAGGACCTTTTAAGACAAAATCAATTGCACACAGAGCTTCAAAAACAACCAGGACTTGATATTTTAGGCATAGCATCTCCTAGATAGATGAATAAAACCCAAAAATCTTAAACACTAAGGACTATAGTGCCAAAACTTGGACTACAATGTTGGACCTCTAGGTGTCCCATTTTTAGTACTCCTATCTAGGTAGAGAACATACTTATGGATCCTATTTATAATAATATACCCAGCCAAATTAGTAATTTGTAACCTTTGTCTCCTCCATCTTAGCCTAGAATCAACTAGGTTTTACTCTCTATCCCCTTGTTTGCTATTTTTAAAAATCAATTAAGCACTTCCAAATTCAATAAATCAGTAGGTTAATTAAGGAATATTTATTTAATGATTTTCTTCTTAATCTAGACCCCTTTACTATTTATGAAATTAAACCTATAGTTTCTCAAATTCATTAAAACATTTGGTGAACTTGACTTACTTTGAATTTTTGCAAAAAAAACTAAAAACCCTAGGGCTAATTATTTATGATTTTTTGCAATATTTTTTTTATTTTTCCTAAATTTAAAAATCATAAAACTACAAATTAATTGAAATATTTTCAATAATTCACTAAAACCCTAGTTTTCACATACTAGATCCTATTTGCATATAAACACTTTCAAACCACTAGGAAAAATATATTGCTAATTTTGGAAATATTTTTAGATTTTTCCTAAATTTTTCAAGCTCAATTATACAAATTTATAGAAAATTATTACAATAATTTTGAAAAAAATCATTTCAAAACCCTAGTTGCATCAACTAAATCCCAATAATTTTAAAGTAATATGCCACTTATTTTTACAAATTTTTATTGAATATTAAAATCAGAACATCACTTCAAATTTCAAAAATTCATAGTGATTCAAGAAAACTTATTTGTCTCAAAACCCTAGTTGTATCCACTAGGTCCCATTCAAGAAAGTAATTTCCCATAATTTTTTAGATTTTATCTTGCATAATTAGCTCAGAAAATCAATTTCAAATTCAAAAGTTCATAATATTTTTCAAATAATATTTTTGAAAAATCCCTATTTGCATAGACTAGTTCTTACTTTGCTTTTTATGGTATTACCTTACTTGTTTGGTAGCTTCATGTCCTTTTTGTGCAAATTTTAAACTATTATTTTAGAATTTTTCATTTCTTATATCCAATACTTTCCATTTTTAGCACATTACCTATTACAACTTATTGCAAAACATTCAAGCACATTTCATATTATGTTCTTACTTTAACAATGGCCCAGTATACTAGCTTTGATGAAACTAATAAAAGAGAGATTCAAGAACTCTTAACCAAACACCCAGATATGCAAGATGACATGATTATAATCCTCCAAGAGGAACAACAAAAGGTAACCAATGGTCAATCTTCTCAAACCACAGAGCCACTAGTTGCACATGACACTATGAGGGTGATTATGTCATAACAACCCCCTATAGCATCCCAACCTTCTTCTATGCCACCAGTTGTAGCTAGTACATCCTTATCTCTTGATGTCACATCCCTTATGCAAGTGATTTGATATCTTCAATCCAAGGTGAAACATCTTGAGCAAGGTACCATTAGATCTACACAAGTATTGGACTCTTTCAATCTATTTTATACACCTTTGGCATAACATATAGCTACTACACCCTTGCCACCTAGATTTATACAACCTAAGCTCACTCTTTACAATGGCAAGGGTGATTTAGAGACACATTTAATATCCTTTCACACAACATGTTTGGATTATGTACCAAATGACTAGCTATTAACTAAATTATTTTTTAGGAGCCTCAAGGATTATGTATTATAATGGTTTTATAATCTACTGAATCAGTTGGTTAATGTATTTAATCCTCTTGTCAACATGATCCTAGCACATTTCAGTGTCAAAATTGGTGATAAGGTTTAATATGCCCAAATTGCATAACAAAAATAGAAATCAAATGAGCCTCTGACCAAGTATGTTCTCATATACAAGAACATATTGGCTAATATGACTAGCCCTATGGCAAATCAAGAGTTACATGACCTCTTCAAATAGAGTCTTCTACTATTTTTTCACAAGATGATCATGTTCAAAAGTTTCTCTTCTTTCACTGAATTATGTCACACTTTAAAAGAAAGAGAAATCAAACTCATTTCAATGGGAAAACTTAAGTACAAAAGTGTACTAGATACAACTAATAAGTGTAAAAATAAAGTGCCATATAAGGTCAAATTAAATGACAATAAAGGATCAACTCAGTAGATAGTTAATGTGGCTTTAAAGCCCTCATAGAGAGTCACTTTATTAACACCTCCTCAGTGACCTTTTACAAATCTAATAGTTCCTCCAGCCAAAGTTCTACATCAGTTATTAGAATGTAACATCATCTCTTCCTCCTATCAAATAAGTTGATCCAACAAAACCTATTCCATGAAGATATGACCAGAATGCATTTTTCAGCTATCATAGTTCACTAGGTCATACTACAAATAGATGCATCAGTCTTAGGCATAAGATACAAGATCTAATTGATGGCAATCAAATTGATCTAGGCACTTCAGTTGAGCATCCTCTAGCCAAACCATTGTAGGATAAGTCACTCAAAATATTTTCAAATCCATTTCCATAGCATGGCAAGTTAGATACATAGGACACATCAAGTGTATATCATGCATATCAGGCACGTCCTCCACCAATTACATATAGGGCACTGGTAATTGATTGACATCCATTAAACCACATGATTGGTACTTTTCATTCTAGCATTCTAGTTCAGCCTTCCATCTCTTTTTATAAATAAGAGATTATTGAGGATGACGCAAGTTATCATGCACTCTTCATTAGATGTTTTACTCATGGTTATCCCATTCATAGTTTTCTAATTGATAATGGATCTATCATTAACATGTGTATTATGACACTACTATAGCACTTGGGTTATACAGAGTAATATATTACTCCAATAAATATAGTTATCAGTGGTTTCAATGGACATAATCAGACTACATTGGGTGAGATCCTCATTCCTCTATAGGTTGATCCTACACACATGACCACCTCATTTACTATATTTCCTAGCACTAGAGTTTTTGACATGTTACTTGGTAGACCTTGGATACAAAAACTTTGAGTAGTTTCATCTATAGTACATTGATGCATGAAATTCATTCATGCTAATCAGGCTATCATAGTTACTAGAGTTCCATATTAGTTTTCACTTCTAGTTTTAGTTTTAGAGCTAGTTTTAGTTCCATTACCACTTCTAGCTCCACCACCAATTTTTTCTCCAATTCAGCATCAGACATAGATACGATATGCATTAGTAGTATAGAGGGTTCATACACCTCCATATATTCAAGTTTTTGAATAGATTTTAGGTGTAGTATTCACACCTAGAGTAGTTTCATTGAGATCTCATTCATCTACACATAGAACACATATTCAATGAGTTTCTCCTACTTCTAGATGGGTCCCTAAGAGCCCTGCATCTACATCCACTTCTTAGAACTATAGAGGGTCCCCGTAATTAGTTTCTACTTTAGGTATTTAATAGCATTTATAACATATATAGCTTTCAGAGCCATAATCTCAACATTTCCATCATGCTTCACAATCATGCATGATTCTACTCTTCGATATAGGACACCATGACAAGGAGTCTCATCTGAGACTCATCAGTTGGTATCATTTCCTTCTAGTATTGATTGTACATAGTTTCCTCTACTTGATTTTTCATAGCTCAAATATTTCAAAATACAAAAATAATATAATATTTCAAAAATACATAGACATGTCAAATGTATGCATCATCTATATTTTACATTGTTAACCATTATGCTAGACTTACATTATGTATCTCTATGCTATTATTTGTCAATTTATCTATATTACTAGGCTTCACTTGATCTTCTTTGAGTGTGTGTAGTGCATCCAAATCCTTGATTGCTTCACTCCACCCATCAAGGGGGTATCTTACTTCTACATTCCAGCTATATATCAATACATCTACCCACTAGGGGCATACTCTACATGACTACATCCAGGTTATGTCATTCTTACACTATACACTCTAGACATCTTGTTGTAGTATGTCCTTACTTTCTTGCATAGATATCACATCGACATCCATTAGCATATATCACATTTTTGTATTTCATAGCATATGCATTAGTCTTGTATTACATATATTATATACTCTTGCTTCTTGATTTTGATAGTTAGATACATGTTTATAATTCCATTGCTTTGTGTAGACATATAATTCCTAACACCATTTATGTTGAAATTTTCAATCTTACTCAAAAGCACATTTTAGGTCAAAATCCATAAAATGTCCTAAATGGTTTGAACTTGTCCCTAAGTGCCAATTTAGGTTAAAGTATCCCTAAATAGTAAAATGTATTTTATGGGCCAACTAACTTTGATCAGATCATTTCGAGTCAAAATGACCATTTTATTATTTAGTGCTTTGGATCACTCTTTTCTTCTAATTCTTTGGTACATGTCATGTACCTTTGTTATTGGTTATTTAAAACATCCTAACTGGGAATATGATTCCAATGCATCTAACATCACCTTCTAATTCCTCTCCAGTCAAATTATGACCCAGTAATATGACTTTCTAACCATTTTGATTGATTAAAGACCAATTTTCAAATAATTGCACAAATATTTATTAACCTTGTTTAAGGCTAATTAATCCAAATCAAGAGCTTAAGTGGATTTTCCATGAGAGTTGTTAAATATATATTTTTTTTAAATTGATTCTTATTATCTGCATCACCTAGTGACATCATCTATGGAGTGGCATCCATCAAGCCATAAGTGCATAAAATATCAAGATTATGGGTCACCCATGCCTAGTTAATGCCTCATATGCCTCTTCAATTCTTATTTATCTTGAGGATAATTATGGATTTAATTCCAAATATTAGGATTATCCTCAACCACACATCTTCATCTCAAGATGGATGGTTCAAGTTGATCCTGACCAATCTCAAAAATCTATAAATAGAGAGGCCATGAACATCATTTCTAAGCTATTTTGGTGTAAGGTTATTATGCTCAAATATCTTCAAAGTTTGAACATTGCAAAGTTATCATGCTAAATTGTTTCCACAAAGCTTCATTGATAGGCTAGTTTAGTGATTCCACATCAAGATCCTAGGTTTTATGGAGTGTTCTTGAGGCATTGGAGGAGCTTAACACCATTATTTACAAAGACAAGGATTCTTGATCAAGGGAGAACATGCTTTTGAGCCACATAGGTATGGTGAATCTATTTGGGAAGGTAATATGGTGATTTCTTTCTTTCATTTATTTCTTGATATCCTTTGTAATTCCCATAGGAATATATAGGCTTGGTTAGTTAGTTCTTTATGCATGTTTCATTGTTTATGAGCTAATTCTTGACTAACTTGCTTTGTAATCCTCTCTACATCTTGGCATGCCTAATGGGACAAGATGCATCCTACACTTAAATAAGATCCTTTTATAAATTTAAAAAAATCATTTGAACTCTTAAAACTATTGCAAATTGATTTTTTAACTTTATTTTTCAATTTTTAGTTGCCATAATTTTTAAATAGTAACCTGACATCAACAAAAATACTGACATTAATTACTAACTTAATTGACACTGGTTAGTAGAACTGACATTGATAAGATCTCAATTAGGCATAATCAATGTCGATGGTATTGACCAGCATCATTCACTATGTTTTTCAAAAAACATAGACCCAAGACCTACTTTTCCAAATTCCATTATTTCAAACTCAAAAGAGCTTCAAAGCTAAAGGACATGCTAACAATTTTACTATAGGATCAAGTTTAAAATTTTCTCAAAACATGTTTAAATCACCTTTGCATTCTTTAAAAATTTGATTAGGAACTTTGTTTTGGTGTTTAACAAAGAATTTAAGTGTTTTTGGTGAATGTTTTCAAAGTTTACAACTAAGACCAAGGGGTCAAATGCACACAACTAAACATTTCATTCAGGTTTAAAATTGAACACACTTATTAATTCTTATTTGTAATAGTTGTGTGATTAGATTTTGTTTGGTAAAAATAGGAATGTTGCATGTATGCTCTTCCATTTGTCTCCTATAGGAACCCTTGGAATCAAAAGCACCATTCCTATTGCAAAAATCCTAGTCGAAGGCTTAGAAAGAAAGTCATCTAAAGCACTCCCCCAAAAACTTGTCAAAGTTTGGGTGATCTTGAAAATGACACCCTAAAGTCTTTCTAATTTCATGTTTTATTTGTTTATGAAAACTTGGCTTGTGAGGGGGACTTCATCACATCCCATGAGTTCTTTAGGGAAGATTTCACCTGGGGTTTCATCTCCAAGAATTGACTTCATTTGACTCCTTTAGAGTTGCACACATTATGTAGTAGTACTTTATACATTTCACTACACTCAACGAACAATAGGATGTAGTGTTTTCATAAAGGAATCGACCTTTTTACAACAATCCAAGTGATACAGACCCAAAATATGTGCTTTTATTTTGCATTTTTTGGCATGAAAGTCATTATGCAATTGATTCCCCTAGAACGTTCAAAACTTGATAGTTTAGTATACCCCACTTTGTCATACCTCATCAGTTTAGACTTAAGATGTTTTTTTTTTTTGGTTATTATCTTACTTGGTCTTAATTTATGTCTAAAATTGCTTGTTAACTCAATGAACTTAACCAAAACACATTATTCTCAATTTTCTTGAGCAAGGGAGGCATTACATTGTCCAAATGGAAAATTCATCTTTTCCTTGTTCAAATTTGTTATCAAAATCTTTTTGTCATGACATCCACTTTGGCACAGTCATGATGCCCAATTGAGTCTAGAAATTTTACCCAATTTGTTTAAATCCTTCATTTATAATCCACATTTGAAATTGAACCTTTCTGAGTTCTAAGGGTTGGTGCATCAAAGTGGGTTCACCATTTGTTCACTAAGCTTATTTTAACTTGGGTTCAATTTTCTATTGGGATTGAAAGTCATTTATTACGACTCAAAATCACATTATCATCTTGGTGGACTCAAGTCATCTTATGTATCGCTCATGCTTTGGGTCCTAGAACATATTTTATCCTACTAGAATCATGTGGCAATGTTTTGTTCTCCATTTGGTCCTATCTTCATACTTAGTGATTCATGTACGTATTTACATCTTGAGTTGCTTAGTTCATTTTGTCTTCTTCGTAATCTAGAGAGATTTCTTCTAAACTTATAAGGTCAATTTGTCAAAGTTAAAACTATCTTTTGTAGTGTGGGTGTATCACAAAGATCTAGGCTTTAGTGTACTAGTTTTCACCTTGGGTCTTTGAGTTACCTTACTCTCTTCTGATCTATATGATTTCAGCTTTACCAAAGGTTGAGTAATTTTGTGAACTAAATATTATAAATTGTGCATGGTTTCAAACCACCCTCCCTTATAGTCTCATTAGTACCTTGGTTGTTTGTTTAAAGTGAGACAAAGCATACTTTGATTGGTTATCAAACATTGGTCCAAAGTTAGTCAAACACATAGAGTATCTCTTTTTAGACATGACTCAAAGGTTCACTTGTAGTGGGGCCTCTTATGGCCTTAGTTATGAGGATGAGAAATTTTATGATGGTCAAGATAACCCCATTGTTTTCTATGATATCCCCATAAAAATAGGATTTGAATATGATTATAATGAATATCAACCCCAAGCAGATCAAGATAAAGCCCTTCTTAGATTGATAGAATCAGGTACTAGACTACCTTCTGATGTTCCTATGAAACAATTGCATACCTTGGTTAGAGAAGGAGAAAAATGACGGCAAGAGTAATCTTTTTCACAAATAGACATACCTTCTTCTTCTAACTAAGGAAAATAAATACAAATAGAGTCAAGAATCACAAATCTAGATCTTCTAGCTAAGATCAAGATAATAAGTCAATGATATCTAGATCAACTTGTCATAGACTTAACTGAATCTGTAGTTTCCACTTCAATTCACAATAATGTTTTGAAATAACATGAAGATATGGTGGATAGTATGCAATAAATATTGGATGAGAACATTACCATAGTGGATAAGGTTAATCTAAATGAATAGTTAAAGTCATAAGAGACCTTAAAGATGTTCCATTTTATATAGAACATATATTATTCAATCATCAAGAACTTCTTGTTACTTTAAAAACTTAGAAACCCAAACATTTAGATCAAATTGAGGAAATCCCCCAAACAAACCCAATATTAGTAAATAAACATAGACATTTCCAAAATCAGCAAAGTGTGAACTAGCCAAATTCAGGGAATGTTTTACAATCCAAGAATCAACAGCCTATGTTCTCAACTCAAGTAAAAAATCAGATCCAAATCATGGATCAAAAGGTATATACTCCCTATAGATCTATACAAAAGCAAGGGCACATTCCACCCCAATAAAAACAAAACCAGGGGCATATTCCACCCCAACAGCAACAAAACCAGGGGCATATTCCACCCCAATAGTAACAAAACCAAGCTCACAATCCACCCCAACAATAATAAAACTAGGGGTACATTACACCCCAATATCAATAAAACTAGGGGCACATTCCAACCCAACATCAACAAAACTAAGGGCACATTCCACCACAACATCAACAAAATTAGGGGCACATTCCACCCTAATAGCAATAGAACTAGGGGCACATTCCACCCCAACAACAACAAAACCAAGGGCACATTTCACCCCAATAGCATATTATCCAATCCAAAAATACACCAAACATGTAAGAATATAATTCTATGAAGGAAATTATCCAAAGATTGGAGACAAACAATAGAGTCAAAAAGTACAAATTTGATGAGATATGCCTGTACCCATTTGATTTACCTATTCTCCAAAACCCCTTTCCACCTCACTTTGAGGCACCTAAATTTGACAAATACAAAGGGAAAGGAGATTAGTGAGAGCACATACAAGCATTATTCATCTTGTGTCAAGAGGTTTCTTATAGTAGTGAGTAGTCACTACGACTATTTGTGTGAAGTTTATCAAGATAAACTCTTCATTAGCTACTTAAATGACCCAAGGGATCAGTTGAAAATTGGAATGACTTATAAAAAAAGTTTATTAACCATTTATCATACAATATAGAACATTAATTGACCATTGTTAACTTATTCAAAGCTAAGCAACGTGATGGTGAAAGTTTTGCTACACATATACAATGGTGGAGAGCATTAGCAGGCTGCTTTCAACACAATTTACCAAAAAAATAATTGGCTGATGTCTTTGCATAGAATTTGCATCCTGAAGTTGTGCATAATCTATGGTTAGCTTGTGATAACTCATTTGAATAAATTATTTACAAAGGAGTGTAGATTGAGAAGGATCTTATTTCTAGGGGCCTTGTTAAGATCTTTGCATAAGGACATGCATCTAATCAGACTAAATCACCAGCTCCTCAAATAGCTATGTAGGATAAGTCTAAGGGATTTCACAAAAATAAGAGCATGGTTGGAAATGGGGTGACAAAAACAAGACATGTACAAATGGTATAGACTATGCCTCCTCCAAATGTACAATTAACTCCCTCAAATTCATTACCTACTTTGAAAACACAACCTCCATGAAGGACATTTCATAAAAAATTTAGAGTCTTTAGAAAGTTAAGAGAATTGGTTGAAGCAGTATTTAAAAAGTTCATTGTAGCTAACTTGATTATATGGCTAGTATCAAGGCCATTTCCTCAAGATCAACCAAAACTAGACTGGTACAAAGAGAATGAATGGTGTAACTTTCATCATGTTGTTAGTCATGGTACATATCATTACATTTAATTATGACATATTATTGAGGACTTTATTGAAAATGATGAGCTGGAAATTAAGGTGGCCCCTAATCAGGACACAAATCAAGATATGGGAATCTACAAAGACCCCTTTCTTTGACATGATCCAACACCACCAATAAATAATCAAAATGGTCATAATCAAGGATAGAGGTAGAATCAAAACCAACAATAAGGTCATAATCATAATGAGCATAATTGAGATCATGATCCCCACACTAATAATATGGCTTATAACAATGTACCTTATGACTAAAATAACACTATGGGACACATCTCTGCAACCCATATTGCCACTATTATTGTGATGCCACGTGGCCAATCTTGTGTTCCTCACAACATGAAATCCATCATTATAGGTTTAGCACCCTCTCCCCTAGTAATACCATGTTTATTTTGCATCATCATGTTACTACTCTGTTTGCATGGGTTACTAATCTTGAACAATAGTACCAATCTTCTAGAGGCTCCTCATTGACCCAAAATAATAGCAATACAGTTAATCACCCATAAATCACCATCTAAGTCCCTTTGCCTCATCCTTATATTTATAATGACTCCTTGCCACCTCTAGGTTATGAAATTAAAATTAAATGCCCACAAGTTACCATCCAGGGCCCTTCACCCACTTCTTTCCATAAACATGATGAGAACATTATGCCAATAGTTCCAATGCTGAATATTGTCTCAACAAAGACTAAACTAGTTCAATCCACAATTCAAATGCCTTATGGTATAATGGACCAATTAGATAAAACCCCTGTGCAAATTTCCATATTAGAACTCTTACAAACATTTGATGCCCATAGAACCATCTTTAAAAAACTTTTAAAAGAGTCTATTGTGCCTAATAATATAAATCTTGATCAATTCCAGAACCTAGTTAGACATTTGTCTTCATTTTGGCAAATCACATTTGATCAAAAAGACATGTCCACCCTTGGCCCAAACCACATTAACCCACTAGACATTGAGATAATCATTATGGATCACAAGATCAAGTGGGTTATTATAAATAATGGTTCAGGGGTGAATATCATATCTCTTAAATTGGTGTGACAATTAGGTCACATGGACAAAGACATTCAGCTAGAGAATATTACAATCAAGGCTTATGACAACACTGAGAGGGAGTCATCTGGTATAACTTGGTTACCAGTCATGGTTGGGGCTACTTCTCATCACACATTATTCCATATTGTGTCTATTGAGTTTCCTTATAACATACTTCTTGGTCATCCTTGGATCCATGAAGTATAAGAAGTTCTATCTACTCTTCATCAATGCCTTAAGTTTCCCCATGATGGGATCGAGGTTACTATTCTCACTGATCAGTAGCCATACCAATATTGAAAGCATCTTGAAGCAGAGTTTCATAATTATAACTATTACCTAGGTTATGAATTCATTGCAAAGATGAACAAAGCCATCATGTCTCATCCATCTCTATCTAATTATATAGACCTTGGTGATCTAGCCTCCACTTCAACTAATCCATTTCTTGTAGCTCGAGCTAAGCAGGTGATTATAAAAGACATAAGAATTTCCATGTATCATCTAAAAGATGTCCTCCATATTACAAAATTACCAAAATCTCCTAAAATATTTGGTAAGTCTAAAATTTCCCAAACTTCTAACAAACCCAATCAGATTTGGTAACCAAACAAGAAGCAACCAAAACCTCCTATGATTTTTGTACCTACAATTGCACCAAAGAAAGATCGAGAGGCTTTTATCGAGGGAGATTAGATATATTCTAAGGGCCTTGTAGATTGTTTTCAAAATCCAAAGTATCCTATCCCTAATAGGATAATGGATCATCTTGACTATACAAGGAAAGGCCCTGGCCCCTAAGTGCAAGGAATTTTAGAGCCTTTATTAGTTGGAGTTGTTAATGGGAATCATGGTCTTAGATTTAAACCACCAGAGGATGAGCTCATAACATTTGGTAGTTATTCTTCTAAAGTGACTGGTAATGAGACTCCTAGTAGTGAAGCAACATCCCATTATAGCCTTTTCCATGAGCTTGTTGATTTAGATTTGTTTGATTCAAATGCCATATTGACCATAACACCTATTGGAGCTTCCTGTCTTGAAGCAAAAATCTATCCTATTGGAGCTTCCCATCCTGAATCAAAAATTTATCCTATTTTAACTTCCCACCTTGAAGTAAAAACCCATCCTAGTGGTGCTTCCCTTCCTGAATCAGGACATTATACCTTTACCATTGGTGCTTCCCATCCTGAAGCAAACCCTCACTATAACCTATGCCTTTGCCATCCTGAACTCATAGATTGGGATCAGTAGAATTTGGTCATATACCTTGATGAGTTTCAAAATGAAGAATTAATTGCAAAATACATGGGCCTACGAGATGCATCCCCATTGGTGATCATAAATAGCATTTTTATTTTTCATTGAATTCTTCTACCTACTTTGGAGAGCAAGAAAACTTTATTGGTCATAAAAAATAACAAACATTGAGATATTTAGGTGAAAACCTCTTTGAGGCACACGTTGATCAAGGAAAAAGTAAAGAAAAAGACAAGTCTTTGATTGAAAAACTATTTTAGGTGCTCCCAAGTGGGAAAGTTTGATCATCCCCTGAGGACATATAAATTCCATCTATCCCAAGTTCCATAGCTAGTAAAAGCATCTCTTTAGAACAACATCAAATATTTGAGCATCTTGATCTTGAATTTCTAGAGGTCTTTGCCAATTAGCCTTTACTTGAGAAGGTCTGATTCTTCATATTACCTAGATCTTTGGGAAGAACAAAAAGAAGATATAATAGAAGAAGATGATCATGACCATACATTGCCTACAATTATAGAAGATGGATCCACACTCCTTATGGAGAGCACAATAGAAGTGAATTTGGGAACCCATGAGGATCCCAAAAATGTTTATCTTAGAGCTTCCCTTACTAAAGTAGAATGTGAACATATTATATCCATTCTTAAGGATTATATAGACATATTTTCATGGGAATATTCATTCATGCTAGACTTGGATCCAAATTTAGTTGTGCATCATCTAGTTGTTCACCCTGATGCTAAACCAGTCAAGCAAAAGTTAAGAAAGATGCATCCACGCATCACCCTTTTGGTTAAGGCTAAGTTGGAGAGGTTTTTAGCAACCAATTTTATCATACCATTGGACTACTTTGAATGGATTTATAACATAGTGCCAGTAAGTAAAGAGACCCTAGTCATATGTGTTTGTACTAATTTTCATGATATCAACAAGTCTTGTCCCAAAGATGATTTTCCTCTGCCCAACATCGACATGATTATCAACTTGACTATTGGATATGAGATGTTATCTTTAATGGATGGATTTTTTGATTATAATCAGATCAAGATATCCCTTGAAGATCAACATAAGACCACATTCACCACTCTATGGGGGACATTCTATTACCAATTCATGCCATTCGGTTTGAATAATGTTGGAACCACATATTAGTGTGTAATGATTTCCATCTTCCATGACACGATGCATGACATTGTCAAGGACTATGTTGATGATATACTAGTAAAATCAAGATTAAGAGTTGGATACCCTGATATTCTATGAAGAATATTTGTGAGGCTAAGTGCATATAAAGTCTGCTTGAATCCTAAGAAATGTGTCTTTAGAGTCACCTCAAGAAAATTGTTAGGGTTCATTATATCACAATGAGGGATTGAATTTGACCCTGTAAAGGTTGCCATTATTATGGAAATGCCTCCACCCAACAATCTTAAACAATTATGAGGTCTACAAGGCAAGATCTAGTCTATACATAGATTCATTTCTCAACTGGCAGATAAGTGCCACCCATTTACCCATCTCTTAAAGAAATGGGTGAGATTTCAGTGGGATGTAGATTATTAGATAGAATTTTCAAAGCTTAAAACATAATTGGACAATCCAATAGTCTTACGACCTCCAACGTAAGGAAAGTCACTACTTCTTTACATATCAGCCAAAAAACATTTGTTGGGTGCACTTTTAGCTCAGCATGATGATCATGGTAAGGAATACATGGTTTATTATTTATGCAACATATTGGTAGCATATGAACATAATTATATGCCTATTGAGAAGGCATGTTTAGCTATGGTGTTTTCCACTCAAAAATTGTGACATTATATGCTAAATAATAAAACTATTGTTATTGCCAAGGTAGATCTTCTCAAGTTCCTCTTATCTAAAGTATCTCTCCAAGGATGCATGGATAAATTGATTATGCTCCTTAGTGAGTTTGATATTGAATACCAAAATTAGAATGCAATCAAAAGGCAAATTCTTATGGACCAACTTGTGGAAGCTTCTATTATAGCCACTCAACCTCTCAACTTTGATCTTCCAGATGATTCTATCATGATAATAGAACAAGCATCACAAGAACTTAAACAATGGATACTCTATTTTGATGGATCCTTCACATCCTAAGGATCTAGAGCTGGCATATTGTTTATAATACCATAAGGGGATTTTATCCCCAAAGCCTTCCATATATAATTCTAGTGTACAAACAATATGATTGAATATGAGGCATTGGTTGCAGGGCTCCGTCTTACCATACAATGGGATATTCAAATCTTAAAGGTTTATGGAGATTTGTATCTAATCATAAATTAAACAACTAATCAATATCAAACAAGAGATGATAAGCTTGTCCCTTACAAAAAAAAATTTGATAGCCTTAAAAGACATTTTAAATCTCTGTAGTTTGAGCAAGTTCCATGAGTCAACAACAGGTCTACCGATGTCATGGCAACAATTAGTTCCATGATTTAAATGCATGATAGTGATAAAGAGTATCAGTTCCTAATTGAAAATATTCTTTAGCTAGTGCATATTTTATCATATTTAGAGAGGATATGCACCATTGTTGATCCTAATCTCTCACCTGAGCTACCATGCTACCAAGATTTTTATAACTATTTCCATAGTCATATCTTTCCTACCACCCTTTCTAATAACCAACAAAAACTTTTTATTCATCACCTAACACATTGTATCCTCCTTGGAAACATGCTTTATCAAAAAGGATGTGATGGAACACTTATTCATCGTTTATCTTTGGGAGAATCTAGGTTGGCACTAAAAGAGGTTCATGAATGAATGTGTGGGGCCCATACCAATGGTGTAGTCCTAGCAAAGAAACTTCTCATAATAGGCTATTATTGGCCCAAAATGGAGATAGATGCTTGTAAATATGTAAAGAAGTGTGTTCCTTATCAGGAACATGGTAACTTGATACATGCACCTTACTTACCATTATAGCCAATTACAACACCATGGTCATTCTCCACATGGGGTGTTGATCTCATTGGGAAAATTAACCCAACATCTTTATATGTTTATAAGCATATTTTGATTGCAACTGATTACTTTACCAAATGGATTGAGGCCATTCCTCTCACTTATGTTATCGAGAAACAAATAGCCAAATTCATTCATTACCATATCATCTATCGATATGGCATCCCAACCCATATTCTATCTGATAATGGCAGATCCTTTGTAAATCAAGATGTGAAAGCTCTTTGTGCAAAATTCAAGATCAAGCATAAGAAATCCACTCCATATAACCTACAAAGCAATAGACAAGCTGAGGCATCAAATAAAACCATTCTAGCCACCTTCAAAAAAATTGTCAATGATGTTGGCCATAATTGGCACTTACAACTCTTTCCTACCCTCTAGGCTTATAGAACCAATCATCGCACCCCAACTAGAACTACTCCATAATTCCTTGTTTTTAGCACTGAAGCTATCATCCTGATCAAGATTGATATCCCATCATTAATAATGTCACTAGAGCACATTGAAGATGATGAAGACTATAGAGCCTCACGACTACAAAAACTAGAACTTCTTGATGGTAAGCATTTTGCTGCCCTAGAAAACTTGTAATCCTATTAGAATAGATTGAGGAGAATATAAAAAAAACACATTCTCCCTCAAGAATTTGAGATTGGTGATTTATTTTTGAAAGAGAACATGAATGTTAAACCCAAAAAGAAAGGAAAATTTTAGCTTAATTGGTTAGGACCATACACTATCATAGCAAACTATGGATCAAGAGCATATCGATTGGCTAAACCTAATGGTGAAGAAATTTTAGACCCCATGAACATCATACACCTTAAGAGGTTCTATGCATGAATAAATTTGAACCATTGTCTATAAGACCCTTGATTTTGGGCCAACTTGTGCTATCATAATTTTATCCCACCCTTTTATCTTACCTTGAACACATTTTATACTACCCTGGTCCACTTTTCATGAATCTTGATGGTAAAGGCTTTGAACTCTTGGCAGTCTAAACATATTCTTCATCCTATTTTAGATTGGTCTCTTCAAGATGCATATTCTTTGTTATGTCTAGGACATGTTATAAACTTGAACACTTTTTGTCCCTTGACCAATTATGATCTCAATTATGTCTCATAAGCATTATTAACATCTTCAATAGCAGTTATAAAAATTAGTTTAGCTAGGAAAATCTTATGTAGTTTCTGATAGGTGAACAACTACATCTTCTCAGTACAAGTATTTTGTTACTTCTTTCTTATTTTATCAAGAACCTCGCCATCACCGATTTGTGAGCATGGGCCATTGCAGCTAGCTTAGCTATTTTATTGGAACCTCTACTCTCAGGTTATGCATCTCCTTGACTAGATGGTCCCACTTTGTGCATATTTTATCCCAAAAATAGTAGAACATGATCTATAAAAGAACAAAAACATTGTCTCACACTTTTTTACATTTGAACATTCCCATTCCACCATTCTTCACTCTCACTAATTTGTGAGCATGGGCCGTTGTAGTTGGCTTAGCTATTTTATTGGAACCTCTACTTTTAGGATGTGCATCTCCTCAACTAGATGGTCCCACCTTGTGCATATTTTATCCCAAAAATACCAAAAACATTGGAAATACCAAAAACATCAAAACATGATCTATAAAAGAACAAAAACATTATCTCACACTTCTATATATTTGTACATTCTCATTTCACCATCCCATGCTCTCATCATTTTGCAAGAAACTATTAAGTTTGAACACTCTCACCATTTTGAGAGCAAATGTTAAGTATGAACACTCTCATTGTTTTGCAAGCAACTATTAAGTTTGAATGCTATTGCCATTTTTCAAGCACAAAAACACTTGTTCATTTCATATTGTACCATGCACTTACCATTTTGCAAGATCATTCTTTCTCATATCATTAGCTTCTTCTTTATTAGACCATTCTCATTTGTTTGTTGTATATTTTATTTCTTATATAACATTAATCATGATGGTCTGATCATCATTTTTATTCTATCTTATTTCTTTAGAGAACTACATTTGACTTAAAGTTCATGTTGGAACATGCATCCATGGAACTATGTAGGTAGCGTCCACTTATCTTATACATATAGAGTCAGCTTGGCTAACCCCTTCCTTTTCTTCTCTTCCCCCATTTCTTCTACCATTATTCCTCTTTAATTAGGGAACAATTATCATGTCATTGTTCTTTGTTATGATGTGGTGGAAAGTAACACCTCTACTACACATGCATGAACATTTTTCTTTAAACCACACTAACTTGGTTTTTGTTTGTGTGTTTTATTGTGTTTTCTTGGTGTTTTCTTGTGCTTTCACACCTCTCCTTTTATTTTTTCTCTTTTTCTCTTTTTATTAATTCTTGGTCTTGTGTTTCTTTGTCTTGTTTTTTTGTTTGGTTTTGATTTTCTCTTTTTTGCTCAAGAATGACATGATGGTCCACATGGATCTTGATTATTCATATCTTGGTCTCATGTCATTAATATGTTCTTGCCTTTTATTTTAAACATTTTTGTTCCTACTTAATTCTTGATAGATCATATCTTGTTTTCAAGTTAGGTTCATTTATGTTTATCTTTTTCTTTGTTTTTGCTTTTTTGTTTAAATGTAAATCATTGTAACTCTAGTTTTCGTCATTATTTTACCATTATCCTTAGTTATATATATTCACATTTAAACTAGCTCAGTGTAATTAGAATCTTATGTTATTCTAAGTTATTCATACTTATGATGCCTAATTTCTTTTGCTATAGCAAACACTTTTTGCTTAGGTCTCAAAGTCTTAACATCAACATCATCTTTGATGAATGATTCTCAATAACACTCTATAAAACCTAGGCTCATAATATGGAATTTAGCTTCTAGGTAACGTGCATTTTAGGCTTCTTTATCTATGCTTAGACGTGCATCTCTTTGCATACATTGTAAGTTTAATCAATTCTTGGTCATTTTTCATCATTCTCCATTCCATTCTCTCCCAAACTTGGGTGAACTACATTGGCCTAAAGTTCATGATGGAACATGATTCCATGGAACTATGTAGGCAGCACTCAATTTCTATTGAGGTTAGCTCAGCTATCTCCATTCTTATTTTCATCTCTCTCATCACTTTGTGAATTCTCATATGCTTAGTTTTATATGGCTTTATAATCCATTACACCATCACATGTACATTTGTACATGCTAGCTTTGACCTATATTTTTGGTTATATCCTTGAGCTATTTTTCTTGCCAATTACTCGTGTTGAGGCCCACCATCTGAACCACATCTAAATAAGATCAGCTCTACAGGGGCAAACCATTATTTTTTCTTTATCAATGATCAAAATTAGCCCTATTGGGGCAAAATTATTTTATCATGATCATATTTACTCTATTGGAGTACTTCTTATTATATTTTCTTTGGAGACCCCATTCTAGTGGTGCTTCCCTTCCTAAAGTAAAACATTCTCTCTTTTCCTCTAATTTTAAGCTCTCCACATTAAAGCCCACGATGGCAATATTTTAGTTTGAAACTTGTCTTAGGATTGATCAATGTCATAAGTGCACATATTGTACTCTCAAATTGGGTATGTTTAAAGTGTATTTCTTACATTTATGGATTATATCTTTCCTATTCGCCCCATCTCTAGGGCCTATTGTACCTCTAATTATATTTTGATCATTGATGGTAATCACATGTGCAAGCATTATCTCATCTAGATGTGATCTATTCCATGGGTTAATCTATCACTTTCTCTCTCTTTTCGAGATTCCATCCTTCTCTTTCATCCTTGTATGTTCTCTTGAGGGGGCATCGTGGGTATGTTTCAATTTTTTCTTGACAACTCTTTTCTTTTAAAATATGTTTCTTCACTTGAATGTCTTTCTACGCCTTCTCAAATAGGGGCAAAATATAGACATCTAATCCCTAACACTATTTGTGTTGAAATTGTCAATCTTACTCAAATTGCACTCAAATGCACATTTTAAGTTAAAATCCTTAAAAAACCCTAAATGGTTTAAACTTGTCATTTACAAGTGTTGATTTAGGTCAAAGTATCCCTAAATAGGGAAATGCATTTTATGGTCCAACTAACTTTGACCAGATCATTTTGAGTCAAAATGATGATTTTGACTTTTTGTGCTTTGGATCACTCTTTTCTTCTAATTTATTCGTACATGTTATGTACCTTTGTTATTTTGTGTTGAAAACATCCTAAATGGGAATATAGTTCCATTGCATCTAACATCACCTTCCAATTCTTCCCAAGTTAAATCATGACTTAGTAATATGACTTTATGACCATTTTGATTAATTAAGGGCCAATTTCCAAATAATTACACAAATGTTGATTAACCTTGTTTAAGGCTAATTAATCTAAATAAAGATCTTAAGTGGATTTTCCATGACAATTGTTGCATATTTATTTTTGGAAATTGATTCTTATTATTTGCATCACCTAGTGACATCATCTATGGGGTGGCATCCATCAAGCCATAAGTGCATAAAATATCATGATTATGGGTCACACATGCCTATTTAATGCCTCCCATACCTCTTTAATGCTTATTTATCTTAACGATAATTATGGATTTAATTCCAAATATTAGGATTATCCTTAACCACACATCTTCATCTCAAGATGGATGGTTTAGGTTGATCCTAGCCAATCTCAAAAATCTATAAATATAGAGGCCATGAACATCATTTCTAAGTTGTTTTGGTGCAAGGTTATTATGCTCAAATATCTTCAAAGCTTGAACATTTCAAAGTTATAATGCTAATTTTTTTCCACAAAGATTCATTGATAGGCTAGTTTAGTGATTCCACATCAAGAGCCTAGGTTTTATAGAGTGTTCTTGAGGAATTGGAGGAGTTTACCACCATTATTGACAAAGACAAGGATGCCTGATCAAGGGAGAACATGTTTTTGAGCCACATAGGTATGGTGAATCCATTTGGGAAGGTAATATGGTGATTAATTTCTTTCATTTTTTTCTTGATATCCTTTGTAATTCCCATAGGAATAGATAGGCTTGGTTAGTTAGTTATTTATGCATGTTTCATTATTTATGAATTAATGCTTGACTAACTTGCTTTGTAATCCTCTCTACACTTTGCATGCTTCCACTCTTCTCTTTGATTAGCTAGTTGTGTTTGTATTTTCCAGTTCCTTTTTGATTCCTACTTGTATTTTAGGACATTTTCCAATGTCCTTTTTTCCTGTCTATATGTGTGTTCCTTTAGACACTTGACAATGTCCTTTGTGTGTGCCTTTCATGTGCTTATGGCCCTTATGCCAATCTTTGCTTGTTCCCATTATGTGTGTATGTAGTATTTGAACATTCCTTGTATGCTTTGTGTGCTTATTTTTTCCCTTGGTCACCCTCACATGTTTCTTACTTCTTACTTTGTATGCTTATTGATAGATTGCTTATCTTTGTGTGCAATGCCATGATTCCAATCATTCATTTACTTTTCTTCTTAGATGCTATGATGGAAATCATGATCCATCCCTCCATACCACTAACAAATAACAACTAACATTTTGAATTCCAATTTAATCTTATGCACATGATATTAAATTGTTATATCTATCTAGGCATACCCCTATGGCTCTTGAGATAATGTATATCAATGTTATATCAAATATTTTTGCAGCTTAACACACTTGTAGGGCTTATTCTTTTGAGAGTAGTCATTATACGGTCTTCATTTCTACCCTCAAAAGATGGGGAAACAAATAGGTGTTTTGTCATAGAGATCAAAGCTCCTAATGATTGAAAAACTAGTTTCAGAATAGTACAATCTAGAATCTAGAACTCAACACAGACAAACCAAACCAATTAGATAATAGATAATCTAGATCAATCATCATTTTTGGCTCTGAACAATAGTGCCAAAAATGGGACTAAAAAATTGGACCCCAAAGTGTCCAATTTTTGGCATTATTTTCCAAAAAATAGAATATTCATTTTTTTTTAGAATCAGGCAGAGAGCTGAGTTCAATCATAGATTTGCCAGTACAGTTCAATCTAGAAATCAAAAAATTTTAGCACTTATTTCACTTAGAGAATATAGATATAGGGGGTATCATGAATGTAATGAGGGTTTCCATTTTCATTTTAGAGATGGTAGTTGATACAACTTTCAGTTTAGAATCTATGTTCTAGACACTAGTTATTGAGGGAAATGTGCACAATACATGGGCCTTCTCTATTTCTGAGTTTATTATATTTTCTTACATGTTCCTAGCTATTGCATGCCTTAATCCATATGAAAGTGGTTGACATCACATTCAAGTAAACTTTTGTACAAGTTTTTTTCCCACATACTTGAGTTCTCAAGTGGCTTCCTAAGCCTTGATTCTAGTTTTAGGAGGGGCTTCTATACAAGTCCAATCTCCATCTTTCAAAGTGGCCAATAGTGTCCTAGTTTCTAATTTACATTTGGTTATCCACACCAACATTTTTAGATAACATCACATTTAGGGGCTCCATGAGCCATCTCATATGACATTCATCTATACCAGTATTTTCTCATTTAGCTTCACATCATGAAGAAATGGAGCCAAAGGACTAGCCAGCCTTTGTATTCTTGAGATACCTATTCAAAGGGATTGGACACATGGTCCAGACATCAATTAACACATGCATGATTCATTACCTTCACATAGTTGGTGATGATGGAGCCAAAGGGTCTACCTTTGCATTCTTGAGCTAACTTCTAGAGGACTGAGCACTCAACTCATTCATCGATATAACTCTTGGTTCAACATACTTCCAACATCACCTAGAATAACATAATAGATTTTGTATTGATTCATGTACTTGGTGAGGTGTATTCATTATTTTCTCTTCCTTCCTCTCTCTTTACCCAAATTTTTACATTATTATTTTAGATATAATGTATCTAGTAAGAACTAATCTACTTTTTCTTTCCTTTTTGTAGACTTACACGGTATAACATGCTCTCACTATGCACAATCTAGCATCACATGGCTTCTTGGACTTAGCCTCACAGGTAAATTTAGGTATGCTTTTATTTTTTTCCTTTATCCTAGTATTTCATTTTGATACAAACTTATAGTAAATGAGGGGCAAATTTAGTCATACTAAAATGCAAATTATACAACTTGAGCATGACTTGTGAAACCCAAACCATAGGTCTCTCCTACTTACTTACACAACCCACTTAGGCATGATTTCACTATTTCTCAGTCTTTTGAATCCATCTAGATTCATCTCCTATTATCTTAGACTCCTCTCCTAGGCATAGATCTATCCCGCAGGTTCCCTTTCCCCCTAGAAAATAGCACCATAGGTTGGACTACAGCACTGGGACCTAGGGTGTCCACTTTTCAATGTTGTTGTCCAAGTCCATAATATCCTCAAATGATCAGATTTTATTGAAACCTTATCTTTTCAATTTTCATCCTAATGCAAGTTCATCTAACCCAAGATCACTAGTTTCCCTATAAAATCCCATTCAAAGGTCATTTAGAAGGGTTGACAATCATTCAAAGGGCACAAGCTAGAAATGTACTAAAGCACACTCAAACAAATCTTCTTATTCTCTGCATACAACCAACCACTATTATTTTCAGCCTATCCAAGCTCCTACACTAGTCACAAGTCATCTCAATCTTGCCCAAATTTGCATACACTTACATTTCATACAAAATATTTCTCAATATACATTCAAATTGAGAGAATTACATTGGCCTTGATCCCTCTTCAAAGTATTAGTATGTAGGCAATGTGCCCACACATGGGGTGTGATCACATGTTCATTGAATATTACACACTAACCCCTTTTTCTAGTTGGATTCAAGATCACCTATCAAGTGTGAAGAATAACTAGGAGATTTGAAGACAAAATTAATTGCACATAGAGATTTATGAACAACCAAGACTCGATATTTTAGGCACAAGGTCTCCTAAAGTAGATGAATAAAACCCAAAAATATCATAAAGCTCAGACACTAAGGACTATAGTGCCAAAACTTGGACTACAGTGTTGGACCTCTATGTGTCCCATTTCTAGCATTCCTATCCAAATAGAGAATAAACTTCTAGATCCTATTTCTAATAGACTACCCAACCAGATTAGTAATTTTCAACCTCTATCTCTTCCATCTCAGTCTAGAATTATCTAAGTTTTACTCTTTATCCCCTTGTTTTCTATTTTTAGAAATCAATTAAGCACTTCCAAATTCAATAAAGTAGTAGGTTAATTAAGGCACATTTATTTACTAATTTTCCCCTTAATCTAGACCCTTTTACTATTTAGGAAATTAAACCTATAGTTTCCCAAATTTAGTAAAATAGTATAGGTTTTAGGGTATATAATGTATATTTTGATGGTTATTAGGGAAATTTTGATATCCTTAAATGTGGATCTATTAGTAAAGAAGGTGAATTTGTAATAAATTATCCCACACATCTTCACAAATTGAGCCTACAAAGTCAATTATGGTAATGACTGATGTAATTTTAACCAAGTTCATCCCTGTGAACCTATTTATTACTATATACAAAAGGATTTTAATTAGGGATAAATTTATCCCATGGTCCTACTAAGCCTCAATTCAATTAATTTCATCCATATGATATCAATTGGGGATCCAAGTGTTCGCCATATTAAAAAAATAAGTATTTTTTCAATTTTTAATATGCAATTTTTTCCAAAGGATCCATGTGAAAGTAATTACATTCATATATAATAAAAATTGGGGATAACTTGGCCCTTATTTCATACCATATTGAACCATTTAAGTATTCAATTTTAGATGATACATAATTAGGGCCAATAGAGGCTTGCCTAAGGAATTATGTCAACATAATTTTAATTAGGGCCCTAATTGCACACTTTATTCAATTAATTAAATGTTTGATTAAATTTGATATGAAATTAAGACCAATTAAATCTTATTTAATGAATTACATCCATCTAAGTTGTCAACTAAAATAATAATTGGTTCAATATGATCTATGAAATTTAGTCCATCAACAAGGGGATCTGTTGGTCCCAAATACATAACATATTGAATAAACCAAGTACTTAGTTCATTTGAATATGAAACTATGGCCAACTAGGGCTCATGCAAGTAACTAAATACATCTAATGTTAATTACAACTTTGTTCACCCTGATTGTAAACTATATCTAGCTAATCATGTATTTGGTTTTATATTATACATAATTGGGGCCAACTGAGCCCCATAAAAGTGATTTCATCTATATAATGTTCCATTTGGGTTCCATTAGCCCAATTGATTATTTAGGTTCAATATGATATGCAATTGGGGACACTAAATCCCTAAGCAAGGAATTACATCCATCTAATATATTTTAGGGATCTAATTACACCATGTTAAATCAATTGATATTTTTTTCAATACTATACACAATTAAGGAAAACTAAGCCCTATGTAATTAAATTCTTCCACCTAGAATATCAATCAAGGCATTTTTCACCTCATGCAATGAAGTGTGTCCATCTAATGTCCATTATGAATATTTTTCCCTAATTTCACATCATATTTAACCAATCAAGTATTTTCTTTAGTATAATATATAATTAAGATTAATTGGCCCCTGTCTAAGGAACTCCTTCAATATAATTTCAATTAGAGATTTGATAGCACACCATATTAAACTAATTGAATATTTATTTCAATCTAATATACAGTCAAGGTTAAATGAGCTCTAAGAAAGAAAGTATGTCCATATGATGTCAATTGGGTCTCTAATTGCACACTATATTATAAAAAATTGAGTATTTAGTTTAGTTTGATACATAATTGGGGCAAACCAAGATCCATCTAAGGAAATATGTCCATCTAATGTTAATTTAGGATCTATTAGCCCAATTTCACACCATATCAAGATCAAAGGAAAAATAAATTGATTCATAGGTTAATACATATCCAATTATCATTCAATGTTATTAATTCTTGATAAGAACATTGGTCCTAAACAATAATCAGAAACCAATATTTGATCTTAATATTACTAGTCTTAATGGCTCCTATTCAAGTTTTAGGATGTTGGTAATATGTAAAGTGATCACGTTATTAAATACGATGATCATGTTAATAATGTAGTTAATAATATGATCACATTATTAACCTAATCATGGTATTTGAATTTGACTTTAATTCCCACATATTTTGGCTTAGGAATGGCTTGGATTCTCAATCCAAAGGCTTGGACTATCAATGTATAGCCAAGATATGAAAGTTATGAAAATAAATAATAAATTTCAAATTTTATTGCTAAGTAATCTAAGAATTTCAATGTAAAAATTTAAAAACTTGATACCATCATGATGAGCATGCTCTCCTCTTTCCAAAACTATGGTTTTTATAATTTTTGGACTAATTTAAGGTTTCAAACTATATTTATTTCTAACTATGCCTTTTTTAGGCCGCTACATGCCACAAACATACATGCCTATACATGTTCATGTAATTTGTCTTTCCTTGATCCAAGTAAAAAAAAATTATATGTTGATGTAGTCAGCCTAATTCTACACACATTCAAAAAAAAAAAATTTTTTTGAGGTAGTTAGGCATGTCTCATGGATGGATATCCATTTCTTTGTCAGTTTTTAGGATATATTTACTTGAAAAATTCATAAAAAAAAATATATTCATTAAAAAATGCAAAAATATTTAGGTGATGTGCTAGAAGAATTTATCTAAATTTTCCCCAAAGGGTTTCAAATAATATTAAATTCTATTCAAAAAATGGTATGCATCACGACCATCCATTTACTATGTTTTCTGAAAAAATAGGAGTTCCTCTTCAAATTTTAGATGTTTGACCTAGTTATACTTAACAATATTTTTTAAAAATTAGTGTTTTGAAAACTTGGAGTGTATATATCTCAAATTATCTATAGAAATTCAAATTTATGAAATTTCAAAAAAATCATGTCCACAGGTAGGCCACTTTTTGTCCCCCAACTTTTTTCACTTACCCTTTTGTGTCTTCTCTTTAATTTTAGTCCTTGTTAATGGGGATCTAGCTATATTTCTAATTGTTATCAATTTTCCTTGGCATCATTCATTATGACAAGTTAATGTTTGTAGTTTATGGCACTGGATTGCCTATTTTAAATGTTTTAAGGAAGTTTATTGAAATATATGGATTTACATGGTGTATATTAATTCATATTTAGTGTTTATTGAATTCTATAAGTGATTTAATGATTTAGAATAGGTGAAATTAGAAAAATTAACATAAAGTTTCAAAAGGAAGATAAGACAAGAGAATATATAGTATCTAAAGGTAAAATATGAGTCTCAAGAGTAGTAAACACATAAAAATACAAATTCCAAAGTTAAATAATACCAAGCAAAAGATGAAAAAGACAAGGACACTAAAGAGCAGGGCTGAAAGGAAAATGAAGAGAAGCAGAAGAGAGTGAAATAATAATAATTCAATGTGAGAGGAGAAACAAATAAATCTAAGGATGATAATGTTTAAGTGCACAAAGATGGGGGATAAAAAGTGACCTACCTGTGGACATGATTTTCTTTAAATTTCAAAAATTTAAACATTTGTAGATAATTTGAGATATCTACACTCCAAATTTGAAGATGGTGTAATAACATGAAATGTATAATTTTGAGTTTAGTTTCCAAAACACTATTTTTTTTAAATGGTTAATTATAACTAGATCAAACATCTAAAATTTGAAGAGGAAATCCTTTTTTTTAAGAAAATAAAGTAGATAGATGGTCACGTGGTGCACCATTTTTTGAGAAGTGTTTAATATTATTTGAAACCCTTTAAGAAAAATTTAGATATGATATTCTAGTTTGCTACCTATATTATTTTATATTTTTTTAATGAATAATTTTTATTTTATGTATTTTTCAAGTAAATAAATCTTAAAAACTAACAAAAAAATGGATAGCCATCCATGTGACTCGCCTAACTACCTAAAAATAATGAAAAACATTTTTTTAAATGTCTATATAACTAGGCATAGTTTGTGACCATATAACTTGTTTTTTGCTTGGATCAACTAAAGACAAATTATATGAACATGTATAGGCATGTATGTTTATAGCATGTAGTGGCCTGAAAAGGGTATAGTTAGAAATCTACATAGTTTGAAACATTGAATTAGTCAAAAAAATTATAAAAATCATATTTTTTGAGAGAGGAGAGTATTCTTATAGTGATGATATTAAGTTTTTGAATTTTCATGTTGAAATTCATAGTGTATTTAATAATCAAAGTTTATTTTTTTTATTTTTATCATAACTCTCAGACTCAGCTCTAGATTGACAAGTCCAAGCCTTAGGCTCAAAAATCCAAGCCATTCCCAATCCAAAAGGTGTGGGATTTTAATTCAAATTCAAGTAGCATGATTACATTAATAATGTGATCAAAGTATTAACATGATCACAATATTAATGTGATCATGGTATTAACATGATCATGTTATTAACTGCATTAGTAAATTGATTATGTTACTTAATAATGTGATTGTGTTAATAACGTGATTGTGTTATATATTCATAACACCCAAAAACTTGAATTTGATCTTTACCTCAAATTTTATATATGACATTATATGTTCTTGAGCTCCCTAATAGTGGTGTTATTTCATGTGATACAAGAAAGGTCCCTAACCTTGGATAATGAATTAAGGTGTCGTGGTATCACATTAGACTTTAAATATTTTATAGCAATTTTAATATGTTGACTTGACCACTTATAATTATTTGGTTTTAAGGTGTAACTAATTATACATTTTATGAAATAACTTATTTTATCATGAGATGTCATACAATGCATTTTTTTAATTTATGTCCAAAAGTTAACTTTTGGAGTACCAATCTAGTTGTGTATTTGAAGTAAATTGGGGCTATTTCAAGACCCTTCAACCTAATTACATGAATATAAAATTTGATTTGGGGGTTGATCAGTTACAATTTCATTACCTTGATTGAAGCAAAAAAACATAATTTATTTATATGCAAGTTGTACATGTATAAAATTTGGTTTTGAGCTCAATAAACTTGAATTCATTAGCTAATGAATTCAAATGTTGATTAGTTCAATTATGGAGGTAATTACAGTCAAAATGAGTCATGTGAATGTATTTTAAATTGTATATTCATTATGATTTGGGATGGAATTAAACCTAATGTCAATTCATATATAATTAACCAAATATTTGATTTATTTAATCAAGGAGGCATTTGAGGCCAATTCAAACCCCTTAAAGAGTAAGATATGATTGGGGGAAAATTAAAATTTTAATTTTATCAGGAATTGATCTAGTTAGTCAAATTGTGCAATCAGGGGCATGATTTGGGAAAATTTGAGCCCCTAAACCAAATTTATGGCTTATTAAATTGTATAACATGTATGGCTTAATTAACCCTACTTTTATTAGAAATACAAACATGTTCAGGTAATTGTCACAAATAGGTGATAAAGCAACTCAAATTTTCTTCAATTACCTTAGTGATTAGACCCTATATCTGATATTTTAAACCCTAAACCTTGTACCATTTAACTTAAACCCTATACCATTTGCTTTAAACCCTAAGCCCTAAACCCCAAGCCCTTTAAATTTTAGACCTTAAACCAATAAACTCTGGCCCAATTAAAATCATTTATATATAGTAAGAATTAGGTTTATAGGGATGAAATTGGTCTAAATCGCATCACTCATTACCATAATTGACTTAATTGGCTCAATTTGAGATGATGTGGGGACTAATTGATCCTAAAATCACCATTCTTTACTCATAGATCTAGGTTCAAGGAGCTCAAATTTGACCTAATCACCATCATGATTGTACTTTATATACCCTAAAACCTATTCCCTAATCCCTAAAGTTCCTAATCCCTAAAATCTAAACCATAAATATAAACTCTTTAATAACTTGAACCAATCATTTTAGCCCAAATTAACATCATTAAGACTAAGAATTAAGTTCATAAGGCTCAATTTGGCCTAAATCACATGACTGATTACCCCATTTGACTAATTCACTTAATCTACATGATTACATGGGGTTTAATGACAACCCAAAAACACATTCTATAGTCACAAATGGGTCCAAGTGATTCAAATTGTCCTAAATTATCTTTACAATTGACCCTATGTACCCTAAACCATATATACATTAAAACTTAAACCATAAACACTATACCCTAAATTACAAACCATAAACTTTCCCTATATACCAATTTATTTATACCCAATTAATATCCTTTGTAGTAAGAATTAGATTCACATGGCATAGAGCATTTAGACATTATATACAGGTCCTTAAACCTAAACCCTATGCCCTAATCCCTAATCCCTAAAACATAAATTGTACTCCATATGCCCTAATTCCCACTACATGTTGTAAACATTCATGCCTTACAATATAACTAATTTTATTACAAGGTGTCATAAAATGCATTTTTTAAAATTATGTCCAAAACTTAGCCTTTGGATTACCAATCTAGTTATGCATTTGAAGTAAATTAGGGTTATTTAGATCTCATTCAACCTAATTTCATGACTATAAAATGTGATTTGGGGGTTGATCAGATCCATTTTCATTATCTCAATTGAAGAAAAGAAACACTATTTACTTATATAGAAGTTATACATGTATAGAATGTGGTTTTGAGCTCAATAAACTTAAAGTCATCATCTAATGAATGCAACTATTGATTAGTTAAATTATGGAGGTGATTAGGGTCAAAATGAGCCACATGAACCTATTTTAAATTTTATATGATGTGATTTGGAGTGAAATTAACCCTAATGTCATGTCATATATAATTAACCAAAGAGTTTATTCATTTAATCAAGGAGGCATTTAAGACCAATTTGAACCCCTTCAAGAGCAATATATGATTTAGGGAAAAATTAAAAGATTGATTCTATCATGAATTGATCCAATTAGTCAATTTATGAAATTAGGCGTATGATTTGGGAAAATTTAAGCCCCTAAACCAAATTTATGGCTCATTCAATTGTATAACATGTATGCAACATGTGCATGGCTTAACTGTCCCTACTTTTATCAAAAATTCAAACATGAAGATAATTCTCATAAACAGGTGAACAAGCAGCTCAAATGGTCTTCAATTACCTTAGTGATTAGACCTTATATCTGATATATTAGACCTTAAACCCTATACCATTTAAATTTAACCTTAAACCCTGTACCATTTACCTTAAACCCTAAGCCATAATCCCTAAACCCTAAACCCTTTTAATTGTAGACCTTAAACCCTAAACTAATAAATTTAGCCCAAATTAACATCATTTATATATAGTAAGAATTAGGTTCATAGGGATGAACTTGGTCAAAATTTGAAACACTCATTAAACCATAATTAACTTAATTGGCTCAATCTGTGATGATGTAGGGGCTTCTTGAGCTCAAAATCACATTATTTACTCACATATATAGTTATAAGAAGCTCAAATTTTTCCCATTACCTTCACTATTGTACCTTGTATTCCCTAAAACCTATACCCTAAGCCCTAATCCTTAAACTCTAAACCATAAATATAAACTCTTTAAACCTTGAACCAATCATTTTATCCCAAATTAACATCATTTAGACTAATAATTAAGTTTACATAACTGATTGCCCCATTTGACTAATTAACTTAATCTACATGATGACATGGGGTATAATGACAACCCAAATACACATTCTATAATCAAAAATGGGTCTAAGTGATTGAAATTGTCCTAAATTACCTTTGTGATTGACCTTGTGTACCCTAAACCATATATACATTAAAACCTAATCCCTAAACCATAAACCTTAAAAAATGCACCTTAAATTATAAACCATAAGCTTTCCCTATTTATCAATCTAGTTATTCCCAATTAACATCCTTTGTAGTAAAAATTAGGTTCACACGGCATATAGTGATTTGACATTATATACAGGTCCTTAAAACTAAACCCTATGTCCTAACCCTGATCCCTAATCCCTAAAACATAAATTATAATCCCTATGCCCTAATTCCCACTACATGATGCAAACATACATGCCTTATGATATAACTGATTTTATCATGAGATGTCATAAAATTCATTTTAAAAACCTATGGCCAAAACTTAGCCTCTAAATTACCAATCTAGCTATGTATATGAAGTAAATTGGGGAAATTTTGAGCCCCTTAAAATTAATTTCATGACTATAGAATGTGATTTGGAGTTTTCTCAGCGCCAATTGTCCCTAATTGCCATCATGACTTTACCTTATATACCCTAAAACCTATACCCCAAGCTCTAATCCTTAAATTTTCTAATCCCTAAACTCTAAACCATAAATATAAACTCTTTAAACCCTAAACCAATCATTTTATCCCAAATTAACATCATTTAGACTAATAATTATCTTTTTGGTTGACCCTTTGTAACCTAAACCTAAGCCCTAAACAATATACCCTAAATTGTGAACCAAAACCTTTTCCTATTTACCAATAGATTTAGTCCTAATTAACATCCTTTGTAGTAACAATTAGGTTCACACATGGCATAGAGTGATTAGACCTTATATACACCCTTAAACCTAAACCCTAAATTCCCTAATACTTAAACCCTAAAACATAAATTGTAATCTTTAATCCCTAAACCCTATGCACTATTGCCTTAATCCATAATCCCTAATCTATATTAAGTATAATATGATCACATTATTTAATAACATGATTATGTTATTATTAATATATAAAAAAAATATTCTCAATGTCAATATTTAATCCCAATCGAGTATTAGTAATAATGTGATCACATTATTACATAACATGATTGTGGTATTCTTAATATACACTTCTCAATATGTATATTAAAGAAGAACCTATTATAACGAATAACATGATCACATTACGTAATAACATGATTGTTTTATTATTATTATAAACTAAGCTCACTTTTCAACATCTAGTTTTAACCCAAATCAAGAATTTTTTCCCCACAAACATTCTCTACATACTTCTATGGGACCTATGGTAATTGTGTGCTTGAACCCACCTTTGAAAATCTTTCAATTGTTCTTTATGTGTAACAGATCATGTTTAAGGAAGAGGAAGATATTGAAATACAAAACACCAAAGAAATTAAAATATTTGATAGAGAAAAACAAGATACAAATGCAAAAACTTTATGGTAGACAAGGTATAAACCCTAATCCTGATGTACCAAATGCCATAGATAATGAGCCAATTGACAATAATGAATTAAACAATGATGAAATTGAAATTAATGAAATGAATAATGATGAAATTAACCATAATGAAATGAATAATAATGAAACTGATAATAATGAATTAGATAATGTTGGAAGTTTACATTCAAAGTCCCATGTTTTTTATTTTGTTGATGATGAGTCTATGTATGATGTTTTACCCCCATGAATGAAGAAAAATTGATAGAAACAAATAATGATGAAATTAACCATCAAGAAAATTTCATGGAAACATATAATGAATAAAATGTCATCCCATCTCTAAACAATGAAAGTAATAATGATTTTGAAACATGCTCTCAACAAATTCCACCATTAATAACACCTCCAAGAATTGTGCATATAAAATACAAGTACTTAATTGAAGTTGATGAAAATATTTTAGAACCAATGCATAACAAAATGTTTGATCACCATTCAAGAAGACTGCAACTTGGTTTTGATGATATATTATAAATATTCATATCAATGGTTATCTAAAGAGTTTGAAATGCATAGGAATATAATGTATTATTAAAATTTTATTCTTGCAATGAATATTTAATTACATAAATATCAAGAGAGGCCATTAAATAAGAAACTATGGAAATTTCTAGAGTAAATGGAGGCTATTCTTGATACTATCAATGTTAGAGCAGATCCTAGTGGTTCGTTGGATTGAAATATATAGGTATGTTAACTTTTCAAATGTAGATGTAATAAATTTTACCAAATATTTTTTATTTTCTAGGTAGTACATATGAATTTAATTTTTAATTACTTACTAGTAATTTTTTGTAGGTTAGTGGTGCCAAATAAGATTTTACCTTCACTTGGTTGGCACTATTAGTAGAGAATTCTATATTCTTGAAGCTAAGAGAAGATCAGGTTGGACATGATTGAAGATCAAGTTGGACATGATCAAAGCTCAGGAAACGACTTACAAGTTTGATTTTACGTGTGTTTGAACCTAAGCTAAAAATTACATTTTTCTTGTATTGGGAAGGGAATTATTAAGGCCAAATTGGGTGGTGGGTTTGTTGATTGGGCATGATGGGAATCCAATAACTTGGTATTAAAAATTATCCACCCCATTTGAAAATGTTGGTAGTGTCAATTTTTGGTTAGAAAACATCAAAATAATAGTTCTATAACCACAACTTAAACTTTGACAACATTTATTGTCAGTGTTTCTACACTTTGAAACAGTAGTGAAAATGAACTTCTTGGTGGATTATAATGTCATGGTGGTATGATAACATGTAATTTACCTATATATATGTAATAAAAGTGATATATTCTCATGTGGAGGTCCTATAGGTAGAAATGGCAGTTGGAGCTCAAGAAGTTGCTTGTTCAATGCCAAAAAGCTGCATTTTTGGACCCCTCATTGCAACTTGTCTAATGGATTATTATTGAAGGTTACACTTGAGTGATTTATGGATTGATTAGAGGGACTAAATAGGCATGGGATAGATTTGATGATTCATGGAAATAAATTACAAGTTTAATTTTACACATGTTTGAACTTAGGCTAAAAAATTGCATTTTTTTCTATTAAGAAAGGTATTTTTAAGGTTAAAATGGGTGGTGGGTTTGTCAATCAAGCCTAATGGGAGGCCAATAACCTTATCATAGATTATATTCACTCCTTGGACATGTTTGTAGTGTTTGGTTTTAGTTATAAAGCATCAAAACCACAGTTTTATAATCACAACTTAAACTTTGACAACATTTGTTGTCAGTATTTCTATGCTCTAGAACGGTAGTGAAAATGTAGTTCCAAGTGGATTTGAATGTCTTGGAAGTATGATATCATGTAATTTGAATATCTGGATTTAATTGAAGAGACATATTCTCAAGTGGAGGTCCTAGATGCAAAAATGGTAGTTGGAGGTCAAGAAGTTGCTTGTTCAATGCTAAAAAGTTCCATTCTTGGACCCATCACTTCAACCTATCCAATAGATTGCTCTCAAAGTTTCCTTATGAGTTTTATAGGGTGAGATTATAGGGATTAAATAGGTATGGGGTGGATCATATGGTTCATGGAAATGACTTACAGGTTTCATTTTATGCATGTTTGAACTTAGGCTAAAAAATTACATTTTTCTTGTATTGGGAAGGGCATTCTTGAGGCCAAAATGGATGGTGGGTTTATTGATTGGGCCTTATAGGAAGCCAAGAACCTATTCATAAACATTATACACCCCAAAAATGTGTTGGTAGTGTCAATTTTTAGTCAAAAATCATCAAAATTATAGTTCTACAACCATAACTTCAACTTTGACAACATTTGTAGTTATTGCTTCCACGCTTTGGAATGGTAGTGAAAATTCACTTTAAAGTGGATTTGAATGTTATGTTAGTGTGATAGAATGTAATTTTACTATATGGATTTTATCTAATTGATATATTCCTAGGTGGAGGTTCTGAAGGTAGAAATGGTAGTTAGAGCTCAAGAAGTTGCTTGTTTAATGCCAAAAAGTTAAATTTTTGGACCCATCACTGCAACTTGTCCAATAGATTTCTATCAAAGTTTTCACTTGATTAATATAGGGTGAAATTAGAGGGATTAAATATGAAATGGATGGATTTTATTGTTCATATAAATGACTTACAAGTTTCATTTTATGTGTGTTTGAACTTAGGCTAAAAATTTGCATTTTTCTTGTATTGTGAAGGGCATTCTTGAGGCCATAATTCCTAGTGGGTTTTATCAATCAGGCCTGATGGGAGGACAAGAACATATTTTTATACATTAACCTCCCCCCTAACATGTTTATAGTGTTAGTTTTTGGTTAGGAAGCATCAAAATAATAGTTCTACGAAGCTCTCAGCCTACAAAACATGTTAAAACTTGGGTAAGATGAGTTTTTGGTTGATTTAAGTTATATAAAGTTGGGCAAGGGTTATAGCATGTTAATATTGATAAAATAATACTATAATTATAATTTTTAAGAGATATAAACTCTATTTTTATAAATTTACCTATTGGAGCAACAACTAGGTTTAGAGACCTAGAAACTTAAAAAGATAGAATTTGAGAATGAGAGCTCTATCTCTTAGAGACCTATAGTTGGTTGATTTCTTGTAAGTTTTGACACCTACATAAATCCCTAAGTTTTCTTAAGACCTATCCAAAATGTCTTAAATAATATTATTCAAAATAAGGCGAGTAGATCTAAGAGATTGGTGACTAATTAAGAGTAGACCTAATGAGTAATTGTCTATTTTAAAAGAAGATTCTTTGAGAGTGGATTTTGAATAGAGTTGAGAAAAAGAGTGGATAAGTGAGGTTGTAATTATTCATGATCTTATATAATATGAATAGGACTTTCATATCCTTCTTAAACATATAATAACAAACTATTCATTAGGCGGTATTAGGGGATGATAAAGGGTTTTAGACAAAGATGGATCATTGTCTCATGTGTGAATATTATGTTTCAATTCAATAAGGTTAACTTTTATTAGATTAAATACATTATAGTGTGGGTCAGGTAGAATTTCATCTTGTAAGTTTAGCAAAGATAAACTTATAAAGACAAAGAATAAGGCCATGTACATGATCACTAAAAGGAGTTGAGTGCAGAAGAGGTATTGATAGAGATTACTCAAGAGGCGAGGGAAAATATAAAGGAACAAGAACCATAGAATGTATACAAGAAGTAGCCCTAGTTTCAATAAAAAATAGTCAAAAAGTAATTAGAGCCAAGTGAAGGTGAAAGATCAAGTAACTTGTAGGTATAGTTATCCGAGTGAGAAATTTGCAAGGATTTATGAATGATTTTATGTCTTTACATTATACAAGTTTGAATATGATTGGGTATGGGTTTTAAGTGTAATCAAATTGTGTTAATGATCAATTGAAAACTTGTAAATGGGTGATGAAAAATCCAAAATAGATAAGAGTGTCATTATTCATTTCAACTACACATAATGAAATAAAAACTTTAATTTAAAAAAATATGGGAGGTTAGAGATTTATAACATTGAAAAAAGCATTTTTTAATCCTCATTTGTGTACAACATTAAATATGAGATTTGATAGCTAATAGTTTAGAATATCAAAACAACACTATATAATAACACATAATGAAATATAAATTAAATATAAATTAGATATATTTCCATGATAGGCATATAATATAGGCAGCTGTGTACAATATCAATAATACTTAGATTTACGTGATAAGAATACAAAAAATTACATCTACCAACATAGTATCTAATGTTGGGTGAATGCCATATATGCATATATAATGCAAAAATTACATAAATTACCATATAAGCATACAAAAAAGCACATCTCATGTAAGAAATCTTATTCATCAAATAGCCTCCCTCTTTTTGCCTTCCTCAAGGAAGACTCTCCCTAGTATACCCTCCTAGTATATGGAGACCCCTCTAATGCCTTGGATTGCTCTAAATTCTGACTTTGGGTCCTACACTCGTAGCTCACTTGCAACTAAACATGTTCAAATACAAGTATTATTAAAAAAATAACATAAAATACATTTAACTAATTGTTAATAAATTAATTTTAAACTACAATAAAAAAAATCATTTAAACATATACTTACTACAAGATCACGGTCCTACTTAATCTATTTTTTATGCTCAAACAAGTCAATGGTAGGCTCAATTGTTTAAATAGGAATCTAAATTATGGGAGAAATATGAGAAGTTGCCCTACTAATCATCTAATTGGGACTATCAATTGTCATAGGACAACCCTGCATATACAATACATTCACATAAGTTAAATTTTCCTCAAGTATGTTGTAAAATTATTAAAACAAGTCTATTTTTATAATTCAAAATTACAAGTTAATAAATACCTCTATCAATGCATGTTTAGATGACATTACAGCAATAATCCCTGTGTCTATCTTGATTCACAGAGAGGGAGGAGTGTCTACTTGAGCCATCAACTATAAATGTAAACAAGGTCTCACTTAATTTTATATAAAGTATCAAATATATATATATATATATATATATATATGGTAAGTTTTTCTCAAAGTAAACCAAGATATATATGAAAACATATCTCAACTTGTATATCATGAAAAGATAATACAAACCAAGAATCATGTAATTATAACTGCCATGTAACGTGCAATGGCCAAGAATATCAAGTAGTTTAAAACTGGAGGAAATATAAAAATTGTAATACATGTAATATGTGTGAGTGGAAGAGTAGGAGGTGAAAATAATAGTAGCACTTTGAGAAGGAAAATTTAGGGAGAGAAAAGGAATAAGAGACATATAAATAACTTTTTCCTTACTTGTAAAGCTTCTTTGGATAAAGTAAAATGTAAATAAGTGTCTAGAAGTTAATGATAAAACATGTGATGTTCATATGTATATTCAAAGAAGATTCAAGTTATTAATCTACAGGTTCAAAGTGGTGACACCCATGTTTCAATACTCTAACATCAGGCACAGTTAGAAAGAGAACATAGTTAGTTTAAAGTATCATTATAAATGATTGAAATATGAGTAAGGGATAGAGGATATCTATGAAATGAATATAAATTAATTTAAAGTATCAATACTATTGATAAAATGCAAAATACATGGGAAGACTATATATAGCCCAATTAGGAACATTTTTGAGTTTGCATAATCATAAAGAAGACCATATAAATTTCTTGGAAATAGAGTTATGGATTTAAAGTATTGTAAATGTTGTGGGATATTATTTTTCCATGAGTGTGATTATTTGAATTCATCTCAAATGATGGTAAAGGATCTTAAGGGTTTAATTTGTCATATTTGTTGACATAGTCATGTTGGAGGGGTACATAAATTATGTAAAACTACATGTTGAGAGTGATTTAGTATTGAGAAAGGAAAAGTAATAGCTTGAAAAGATGTGTGTCATAAGGGTAGATCCATTTCAAGATTAGAATATTTGATAAGGGCAAAAAGGTCATCTTATCTCATTTATCATCCTCTTGGGTAGTTGCAGGACTGAGACAACACAAGTTAGGGTTTGAAACTATAAAATGAGATAACAACTAATTTAATCAATAAAAAGTCATTAAATTTTGTGTATAGGTGTATTTATATAAGAGGAAGAGTATTTTGAAGTTTTAAAGTTGATTTGAGTCTGTATGGTAAAATTTCATAGTCAATAGCCTTAAATTTGACTTAGGAAACCTACTTAGTCCTGAGGGGTGTTGATTTAGGTATTCTCCAAAGAGAGTTAAATTATGAAATTCCCTACATGAGCTATGTGATGTAAATGGGTATCTAAATTTGGGTTTGGTTTGGTTTGGAGATTTGTAGTTTACTCAGAATAAGGAGGTTTGCCTAAAAAAAGGGTTAGTAAAATAAGGGTGTCAAAGAGGAAAGAAGAGTTAATTAAAGAGTTGACACTTGGGGGTAATGTGGAATGGTTGGATGCATGAAATGAGATGTAATTGAGTAGGTAGATGGTATTATGAGTATTATTAAAGTAAAATATCAAAGTAATATGCAAAACCTATGAAAACATATAAGAATATTGTAAAGAATAGACAAAGGATAAAGGAAAAGAACATGAAAATAGAGTATGAACTGAGGAGGTTGATGTCAAAAGGAAATATTGTAGAGGTAGTTTATTATTAAAATGAATTTAAGTAGAGAAGGAGGATTAAGTGAATGCAAGGAGACTTAAGATCTATTTAGTAGGTAAGAGTGAACAAGAAAGACCTAGTAAATGCAAAGTGATCAAAGAGATAAAGAGGTTGAAGATAGAAGATAAAGAAGGACAAGAAAATATCAGAGTTGGGTATTTTGGCAGAGGTAAGTGTGTGTTTCCATCCATATTAGGGAAGCTTGTTAGAACCTATGCATCAATATACTTGATAGATAAATTTAAATTAATTTTACAAGGCAAATATACATAGACTAAATATACATAAAGCATAAGATTAACTCAAAATTCTACCTCTGTATAAGCAAAAGGTGTCATTTTAATGAGACAGATGCAGTAGTGGATGGGCCAGTAGCTAGATCTAAAAATGTAAATAATGACTGCATCAAATAAAATGCTATAAATGTCAACATGATGATGAAGGCACTATCACTTACTATGACATATACATTATTCAATTTCTTTTTAAATTAATTGTTATCTAAATTTAATTTTCAAAAATAACTTAAATTTAACATGACATTTATATCAAATATATTTGCATATGTGTAGTGGTTGATGTTTGCATACCAAATATGCATGAAAAACACTAATCACTCATAAGAATATTATCCAAGCCTTATAAACCACCAATTCCATCATCATCAAAAGGTACATTACACATATCTCCATAATAACTATAAAGGTAGGGTCAAGTATGCATACTAGGTGCCATATCTCTAGTATCAGTTTATGTGAGCCTGCTCGTATGTTGGATGAGTCTATCAATGAGTGAACTAAGAGCATGTAGAGTGTCAATCTCCATGACCTATTGAACTACATAGGGTATATCAGGCTCAAGTGGCTTTTGGATATGGATCCTTACAAGTTGATTAGGCACATGATATGCACTTGGTTGATCCTATATAGAACCTTTTCCTCAACCCTGAAACTCACTATAATTAAAATAATTAGGAATATCATTGAGGACAAACTCACAATAGAGTTTCCTCAAAAATACAATAGGACCTCATGATTTTTACATAGTGGATAATCAAACACCATCCACTATCGATCCCAAAAATTAGCTATGATTAAATTATGTTGGCGGTAAAGGATTAGAAAATGTCTAGTAGTTACCAGAAATGGTGCATTGGTGGCTGGGTAAATGAATAAGGTGCAAATGGAAGATTTTGATATTTCTTTGTTCTTGACCTCAAGTAATGGTAATTTTTCATCATAATAAGCCCTATAACTATCCTAATATGAAACCCATCTATCAATTTGACTTTTTATAGAGTCAATTTGACCTAATAATGTCTCTAAGGAATTGTCTAGATGGGTGTGGTGGGTGTTGGTAGAAGTGGGATCCCTCATTCTCCTAATTAATTCTTCAATTTCAATTTTATTTCCCACAATTTTGTCAACTATGTTAAGCACGGTCATTGATGTCTTATATTTTCATTGATGTCAAAGAGAGCATGTGGTATTAATGGATTAATGACAAAGTGATTAGATGGATAGCTTGAAGAATTATGGCACTTGTTTAGGTCTACAAAGACAAAGAAGAGGTTATGAGGAATCCATAGATGTCTTAACAAATATTTGGTTTGATTTTTGAGCATTTAGAATGAGAAAAGTGCATATTCTAGCTTAAGAGAAGCCAGACCATCACTGCACATCATGCAGATATGTATGAAATAGTAAGTTTATGTATTTAATTTAAGAATGAAGAAAGTCAATAATGGTCAAAGGTTTACATGGAGATGTTTTCTATAGCTCCAAAAAGCTACCATGACAATTTGTATTCTTGAAGTGATTTCTAGCTCAAGTTATAAAGATTCAAAGTTGTTCTAGCAGATTGTGATGGGCCAAAGATTGTCAGGTTTAATCACATTGAAGTCTAAGGTTGTTAGTCTAGAAGATCCAATGGTGAGCACTTAATACTACTTATTGAGATCAATGGTTCATATGAATTCAACATTTCAAAGGTTTTATACACTAATGACAAATTTCACAAGCTCACTAATTTGATAGAAGATCAATGGTGAATGGTGGTTCATACTTATGAAGATCAATGGTGCAGGACAAGTCAAAGAGTCAACAAAGCATGTGAGACTGCCAAGTGGCACAAGTGTATGGATTGACATCAAAGTGTACAAAAGGTATGTGAGGGTACTGAGTGCCATAATCATGAAAGTTATGATCAATATCTAATGGTGAGCATTGTAAGATAAAGGCGTGGCTGATCTAAGGAGATTGATAGTACATATTTGGTCAATATTGTAAGGGTGCATGAGATGAGCTCAAAATGATAGATGTCTAGCATAATTAAAGATCAAGTTAATTTTGAGGGAGATTGATGATGAGTATTGATTCAAGCTATGAGATAGCATGAGATGTTAACAGAGTGTTTGATGTTTAACAGTGACTGTTGGATTTTGAATATTCAAATTAACGAAGGAAAACCATTATTTAGTTTTTGAGATATAACTTTTGATCTAGGATGAATTTCTTAATGAAGTAAAAATCAAAGTTGTATAGGACTTCAAGATGCATACATTAAAACTATTTATAAGGTCTGAATGTTTGCATAATCAAATTTATTAAGCTCCAAAGTTGATTATGTGTTTGACCATGTTCTAGAAGTGACTCGAGAAGGATATTTGAGTTGTTCTTATGGTATTTGGATGTTTCAAGGGGACTGAGTTATTGGAAAGTGTTATAAACTCCATGAGGATAAATTTATGAATTTTTTAGGTTTGACTAGTCTATATTTAGTATGAAAAAATGGTTATAAGTTGACTATTTATCCATTCATGATATTCTTGTGTACAAGGCTAATGTTTGAGTAAATTGAGCATATGTAGAGGTGTGTAATGATGACTATAATCATTTGAGGATGTTTAAAAGTTCATTTTGAGTTTACCTATACATTTTAAAGTGATATCATGTTTTTGTTTTACTTAATAGAGTGATAAATGGGTGAATAGGTCTCCATAAGACCTATAAGAGCTACTAAGGCCTAATTGAAAGGCATAGTTTCTTAAGTGTGACCCATAATTGTTATGGTTGACCTATGAGGATGGTATTGAGATATGTAATAATTTTTAAGTGTTAATTCAATTTGATATTCATGAAGTATCTATAAATAATGAAATGAAAGACAATGATTTATAGACTTGTGAGAAGGGGATTTAAGTGGAGGAAGAGTATAGAGTTGAGAGGCAGAGGAGAGTAAGGGTGCCTAGTTGATGGATTGAAGAATAGAACAATTTGATGAATATGTGTATGACCTATAGTTCATATTTCTAATGTCAAAAATAGTGCTCTTTTTATGTTTGAATAATTGTGAAAGAGACGTATATGTGAGTGTTGTGAATCAAAGGATAGAAGAAAGGGACTATGCTAAGTGGATGGGTTATAGAGAATATTAGGTTTATGACTATGTGTATGACTTATAGGTCATATTTCTTATGTCAGAATAGTGATTTTGTAGGTTTGAAGACTGAGGATGATTGAATAAGTCTAGAGTGATCCAAAAGGATGTTGTGGATTCCTTGAGTATGAGCAAAGGATAGATGTTGTCTATGTGATCTTGGTGGTTGATTTGAGAGGAATATTAGAGCATGGAATATGTGTATGACCATTTGGTCATGTTGATGAGGTTATGATAAAGTTATTGTTGAGATGTGTAGATTAATCCAAAAGCTAGTTTTGGATGTCTGTGAGTGTGTGAAGAAGTAAAGGAAGCTATGTTTATAAGGTGTCTCCATCAGATTGGTAGGTAATTAATGATTAGGAGATGTTCATATCATGGTGTTGGGAGGGTGCTCAAAATATAGGTTAGAAGGACTTGACCATATTTAGGGTCAGGTGCTGCCTTATGAAACATGTGTTTCACTAAATTTAGGTCAGAAGGACTTGACCTTCCTAGGGGCAGGTATTCCTTGTTAAATAGGTGTTTCACTAAAGTTTGGTTAGAAGGACTTGACCATCCTAGGGGTAGGTGATCCTTGTGGAATGGGTGTTCCACTAAATTTTCATGTTTGTAATACCTTATAGGATAATTATTCCATGTGTTTGTAGGCTTGAGATTGAATTTTAATCCCCATTAGGTTTTCCCACATTAGATGTTGTGTTATGATGTGTTTCTTTTATTCATGTTATGTATTTGGTCTCCTTACTTTGATTGTAATCTAGTTGCATATGCTTGTTATGTTAATTAATGAATGCCAATGAATGAATGATAATTGATCAAAAAGTGAAATAATGGTTGATTAATTCACCCCCTGCTCTTAATCATCTTATGCCTCTAATAATTCGTATTATCCCAAGTCCTCTAGAGGAAGCTTAACATCTTGAAGGAGATCTTAAGTAGCACAAGATGGATAAGAAGTTAAAGAAAGAAAATTAGTAATGGAAGGTTGTGATTAAGGAACTTGAAGAGCATATATATACTTTGAATAATGATGTCAAAGAGGATGATAAAGTTATCAATGATCTCAAGGTTAAGCTAGAAGATGCCAACACAAATTTGAGTTTAAAAGAGGAACTTTGTTCAAGATAAAAGGACATCATGTATGATGAATAAGTTTACCATGACAATGGAGAAGAAGTGTTATATGATAGCGAGGAAGAAGAAGTGGATCTAGGAGATAAAATCATAAAGAGGAATCACAAGATGAGCTATGTGATCAAAGGTCTTAAAGCACAAGTCAGTTCTCTTGAGGGAAGTTTGTTAAGCAAGACCAAGAGAGATGAGAATAAGTATCAAGATATGATTAAGTCTCTTAAAGATAAAATATGTAGATTGAAGGATGACATGGTTAAAGAAGCCAAGGAGGATAAGGAGCTCATCAAAGATCTCAAAAGTTAATTAGAGGTTTCAAATGGTAGCCTAAAATCAATAGAATAAGAGTGAATATATCTCAAGACTCAGTTAGAAGAAACCAATTCCAAGGTGAGTTCAAATCAAGGTGAGCATGATGAGTTGAAGTCTAATCTTGATTCCTTGAGAGTAGATCATGAACAACACCTAGACAAGTTGGACAAGCTGGAAAAGGAATGTGTAAAGCCTGAACAAGATAAGAAGAATATAAAATTTGAAAGTAATGCAAGAAGGTCTCTTAAAAAAGAAAACGCTTCAAATTATGCTAGTTGATTCCATGGTCATTGTTATACATGTAATAAGTATGGTTATAGAGCTAAGGACTATAAAAGGAAGTCAGTCAAGTATGGACATTCATAGAGATATGATAGGAGTTTTTGGCTAAAGTTTGATCACAGTTCAAATCTATCAAAAGTTATGATGTTATTTGTTTCATTTGTGATAATAAAGGTCATATTTATATACTTTGTCCTAGTAAATTTGATAATAACTCAAGTCATCTAAAGAAGGGAGAGACTCTTAGAAAGCACATCAAAAGTCAAAAATGTTGAGGTGTGGAGCTAAAAGCTACACCAAATGAGCAAAAGCAAGGTTGTTGTATTTACACAGTCACCGACGTCGGTTATGGATCGGCCGATGTCGATCATGTGCAGGCAGACAAGGACCGACGTCGATCACTTGTGCGTTCTAGAAGTCTATTTTCGTGGGATGAACAGATTGTTTGCATGATAAGTTTAACTGTTAGTGTTAAGTTTGCATTTTTATTTTTGGCAGGACTGATTTGAACCTTTGATTAGGAGGTGTATCTGACGGTGGAGAATGCATAGCTCATGATCCCTAATTCTATATAATAGGGATAGATCTTCATAGCTTGTAGATGAGAAAAAGGGTGAATCAATTCAAGTAGATGAATTGTGTTTGTAATTGTGAGAGAGAACTCTTGAGGGAAAGAGATTTGTACATCTGAGAGGTGTGGAAGAAAGAGAGATTTCTTCAATTGTATTTCCTTCTGGAAGAGTTTAATACAAGTTTTCATTGTTTTTTGTATCTCTTGTTCTTTGTTGATTCTGATTTCTAATTACTTATTACTTCTAGTTTAATTTCATGTTTAGTTGCTTACACAAAAGTAATCAATTGTTCTTGTTAAGATCCTGACAAGTGGTATCAGAGCTTGGGTTCACTAACAGGGGGTTTCAGATCTATTTAGTGTGTGTTGATTACAGGTCACTCATAGGGGTTTCTGTTTGAGTGGGAGTATAGCAATGGCAGAAGAAAGTAAAGTAAGAATGGAGAAGTTTAACGGCAAGAATTATCAATTATGGAGGATGTAGATAGAAGATTATCTGTATCAAAAAGATCTATACTTACCATTGGGTGGGGTTTCAAGCAAACCCATAGATATGCAAGATGAAGAATGGAATGTTCTTGATAGAAAGGCTCTGGGATCCATAAGGTTAAGCCTAGCATCTTCTATGATTTCCAACTTGTCACAGGCAAAAACAATGGTAGAGTTAATGGATATTTTGGCAAATTTATATGAAAAGCCCTCAACTTCAAATAAGGTATATCTTATGAAGCAATTATTTAATTTGCAAATGCAAGAAGGTGGATATATATCTAGTCATCTAAATGCTTTCCATGCAATAGTAAATCAGTTAAATTCAGTCAAAATAGTTTTTGATGATGAAATTAAGGCTCTCTTAATTTTATGCTCTTTACTTGAAAGTTGGCATAGTTTGGTAATTGCAGCTAGTAATACTGCATCTGCTATAAATATCTTGAAAGTAGATGATGTTGTTGGTGTAATATTGAATGAATAAACTTGCAAGAAAATCATAGGGGAATCATCAGGTAATGCTTTAAGTATTGAAAGTAGGGGAAGGCAAAGAGAGAAGGGCAAGCAAGGGAGATCAAGGTCTAAGTCAAAGATGAGAAGTAGATCCAAATCCAGAAATGGAAAAAGAAAAATAACCTACTGGAATTGTGGAAAGAAAGGTCATGCAAAGAAAGATTGTTGGTTGAGAATTAAAGAAGAAAATCAGCATGAAGGTAATGAAGAAGCAAAAGTTGCAGGTATTGTTGCACAAGATGCTTTTACACTTTCTTTGGATAATAGAATAGAATCTTGGGTTGTATATTTTGGTGCCTCTTTTCATGCTACCCCAAATAGAGAATTTTTCAATGATTATGTCCAGGGAGATTTTGGAAAAGTTTATTTAGGGGATGATGAGCCTTGTAAAATTGTTGGCAAAGGAAAAGTGTAGCTGAAATTGTAGAATGGCAACACATGGGTGTTGAAAGATGTCATGCATGTACCCATCCTGAAGAGGAATCTGATTTCTATAGGAAAGTTGGGGGATGAGGGTTGTATAGTAACTCTTACAGTTAAATTTTGGAAGGTTTCCAAGGGTGCACTTGTATTAGCTAGAGGTAAGAGAGTAGGTACTCTCTATTTATGTAATTGTATTACTGATTATTCTCCTTTTGTATTATCTACTTCAGATGTGGATGCAAATTTGTGGCACTGTAGGCTTGGCCACATGAGTGAGAAGGGAATGACTATTCTTAAGTCAAAAGGTAAGCTTTCAGATTTGAAAATCATAGATCTAGATTTCTATGAGCATTGTATTTTTGGGAAACAAAAGAGAGTGAGGTTTCTTAAGACTGAGTCAACAAAGAAGAAGCACAAGTTAGAGATTGTTCACACAGGCGTGTGGGGACTAGCTCAGGTAGTTTTTATTGGAGGATCATAGTATTATGTTTCTTTCATTGATGATGCCACAAGAAAGGTATGGGTTTATTGCATAAGGAAGAAATATGATGTTTTTGACACATTTAAGAAATCGAAAGCTTTGGTTGAGAATGAAATAGGTTTGAGATTGAAGTGCCTTAGATCTGACAATGGTGGTGAGTACTGTAGTAATAAATTCAAAAGTTACTATTCTATGAGTGGAATACGCAGGGAAAGGATGGTTCTAAGGACACCTCAGCAAAATAGAGTTGCTAAAAGGATGAATAGAACAATATTGGAGCGTGCACAGAGTATGAGGTTGCATGCTAGTTTGTCCTTACAGTTTTGGGTAGAAGCTGTAGACACTATAGTTTACCTGATTAACAGAGGACCCTCTACTACTCTGGATGGTGGAATTATAGAAGAGGCTTGGATAGGTAAAAAGGTAGATCTTTCATTTCTCAGAGTTTTTGGTTCTGAAGCTTTTTTGCACGTTGATAAAAAAATAGAAATAAGCTAGATGCTAAATCTATGCAGTGCACTTTTATTGGTTATGGCTCTGGAGATTTCAGATTCTGGTTGTGGAATCTAGGAATAAACAAAATAATTAGAAGCCATGATGTTGTTTTCAATGAGAAGGTGATTTATGGTGATCAGCTTAAGAAGTTGAATAATATTGAGTAGAGCAATGTTGATTTGGATGAGGTGATGATCCAAAATGAGCTCGCGAAAAAGAATAATCACTTACAAGAAAACACAAACACCAACATCGATCAGGCAGGAATTGATGTTGGTCAGAAAGTAACCAACGTTGGTCAGGTGGAACCAACGTCGGTCAGGTGTAAACCTAGAGATGACCGAGATCGGTCACTGATAGAGAATTTGGGCAGACAGCAAGCAGTGTATGAGTCTAAAACGCCCATAAGGAGGTCAGAAAGGGTAAGTAAACCTCTAATTTGATATTTCCCTTCATTATTCTACTTGTTTCTCACTGATAGCAGAGAATCAAAGAGTTTTGATGAAGCAATGCAGGTAGAAGCCCAAAAATAGTGGGAGCTTGGCATGAATGAGGAGATTGATTCCTTGAAAGAGAACCAAATGTGGGATTTGGTTGAGTTGCCAGCTGGAAAGAGAGCACTGAAAAACAAATGGGTATATAGGTTAAAGGAAGGTGAGAATGGACAAATGAGACATAAGGCCAGGTTGGTAGTAAAGGGATTTGCACAGAAACTAGGTATTGATTTTGGTGAAATTTTTTCTCCTGTAGTAAAGATGACTTCTATTCAGATTGTATTGTCTTTAGTTGCTATTGAGGATTTGCATCTTGAGCAGCTTGATGTTAAGACAATGTTTCTTCATGGAGATTTGGATGAAGAAATTTATATGGACCAGCCGGAAGGTTTTGAGGTCAAAGGTAAGGAGAAGCTTGTGTGCAGGTTGAAGAAAAGCTTATATGGTCTTAAGCAAGCTCCTAGACAATGGTATTTGAGGTTTGATAGGTTTATGACTAAGCATGGTTTTAGTAGATGTCAATCTGACCATTGTGTCTATTTTAAGAGATTGGATAATGGTAGATATATTATCCTGGTGATGTATGTAGATGATATGATGGTTGCAGGTTCACACATGCAGGATATTTTTGAGCTTAAGGTAAAATTAGCTCACACATTTGCCATGAAGGATTTGGGAGCAATGAAGAAAATCCTTGGCATGAGTATTAAGAGAGAGAAAAATCATAGTTTGATTTTGTCTCAAGAGGATTATGTGAACAATGAGTTGGAAAGGTTCAATATGCAAGATGCAAAACTGGTAAGCACACCTATGGCTGGACACTTCAAGTTGAGCAAAGAATAGTGTCCTAAATCACATGATGAGGTGGAGTACATGAGTATAGTTCCATATGCTTCAGCAGTTGGGAGCTTGATGTATGCAATGGTATGTACTAGACCTGATATTGCCCAAGCAATGGGAGTTGTTAGCAAGTTCATGGCCAATCCAGGAAAGGAACACTGGAAAGTAGTTCAGTGGATTCTTAGATATCTGAGAGGGACTAGCAGTAGGCATTTATGCTATGGAGGGTCAAATACTTCTCTACATGGATATGTAGATGCAGATATGGTAGGTGACTTGGATGGTAGGGGAAGCACCATAGGTTATGTTTTCACTATTAGTGGAACGGTGGTTAGCTAGATTTCAAAGTTACAGAAGGTTGTTGCCTTGTCTACTATAGAGGCAGAATACATTGCAGTCACAAAGGCTAGCAAGGAAATGATATGGATGACACAGTTCATGGAAGAGTTGGGAAAGGAGTAAGAGAGTTGCATATTATACAGTGATAGTCAAAGTGAAATTCATTTGGCAAAGAATTCAGCCTTTCATTCAAGAACCAAACATATATAGCTTAGGTACCACTTCATTAGACAGGTATTGGAGGATGGTGAGTTGAACCTTGAAAAGATCCATACAGATAAGAACCATACTGATATGTTAACAAATCTGGTAATAAAGAAGAAGTTGAATCTTCATTCAACTTTTGTTTGTCTTCAAGATTGAGCTTGAAGATAGTGAAACAAGCTAGAGGATGTTGTTGTATAGGTACAGGTGCAACCGTTTATCTCTAAGTGGGAGATTGTTGAGGTGTGGAGCTAAAAGCTACACCAAATGAGCAAAAGCAAGGTTGCTATATTTACACAGTCACCGATGTTGGTTATGGATCGGCTGACATCAGTCATGTGCAGGCAGATAGGGACCGACATCGGTCACCTATGCTTCTTAGAAGTCTATTTTCATGGGATGAACAGATTGTTTGCATGATAAGTTTAACTGTTAGTGTTAAGTCCACGTTTCTATTTTTGGTAGGACTGATTTGAACCTTTGATTAGGAGGTGTATCTGATGGTGGAGAATGCATAGCTCATGATCCCTAATTCTATATAATAGGGATAGATCTTCATAGCTTGTAAATGAGAAAAAGGGTGAATCAATTCAAGTAGCTGAATTGTGTTTGTAATTGTGAGAGAGAACTCTTGAGGGAAAGAGATATGTACATCTGAGAGGTGTGGAAGAAAGAGATATTTCTTCAATTGTATTTCCTTCTAGAAGAGTTTAATACAAGTTTTCATTGTTTCTTATATCTCTTCTTCTTTGCTGATTCTGATTTCTAGTTACTTATTACTTCTGGTTTAATTCCATGTTTAGTTGCTTACACAAAAGTAATCAATTGTTCTTGTTAAGATCCTGACAAAAACATGAAGTGGAGACCTAAGCTAGTGAAGGATAGTCTTGTTGAGCTCAAGGATAAAAATTCTAATACTATTGAAAAGGAATCAATTTTGGAGGTGTCTCAAGAGTGACAAGGAATCTTGATATAACTCCAAATGGAGAATAAGGTGGATGATCTTAGAATCAAGTCAGTTATACCATTCAAGGCAAAGGAAAATCTAAAATAATGATCTCAATCTGATGGTTTATTTGTTTTAGTTGAAGAATTTTTAGGTAAGGAGTTTCATGAATTCCAAGAGTTCTTGTTGTTTGCTATCAAATAGGAGAAGGTCTTAGTTGAAGAGACATGCCAAGAACCTATGTTTTCATCATACATTGTTAAGGAAACTAAAGAAGAGATGGATGCCAAGAAAGTTGTTTTAGTCAAGAAAAAGAAGAAGGTTCTTCATTCCTATGATAAGGATTGGTATGCTCCTTTGTTTTAGGTCCTTATAAAGTAGAGATGTCTTTGTTGTTATTCATGAAGACATTTATCACTTTGAAGAAGCATGTGGTCTTGCAAGGGTGTTTTCAGTCTAGAGGGTCAAATTGAAGGTTTTTAGGTGGCAAAGGATGATTCGTGAGTTTTCAAAATGATAATTTTACATAGAAAGGTCTGTTGACTTTATTATATCATGCTCCAGGTGATTTTTTGGTCTAAAGGTATGTTGAAGTCAAATTGGAATTTTTTTAGTACTCTCAGTTTTCTTAGTTTTTGGCTTAAGGGCAAGTAGACCTAAAATAGGTTATAGGATGTCTAGGTTCCCAAATGTATAAAGTCTCAAATCTTAGTCTATAAGTGTGTGATGCTTATCTCTAGGTGTGAAAGAAGTTTTAAAGATGAGTGTTGACTAGAAGGAAGTTTATTAACCATGTTTGTTTTGATATTCTAAAATTTTGGGCTATGCTAGAAAAGTGGTTTACTTTATGAATTGAGGTCTGAAGCTTATTAATAGGTTAAATGGGCTGAATGGGTTTTCAAATCAAGCTTCATAGAGATTTTAAGTTTTTTGGTTTTTAAATTATTCAAGTTTTTGTCAAGATGGAGGCCTAATTAGCTAGTAGGTTTGTGAAGTAAGTATGTCTTAGATGATGATCTAGGTGATTAAAATTTGAGTGCTTGAGGGTACATATGAGAGTTCTCCATATATGAATTTTTAGGTCTTGAAAGAATGTCTAATAAAAATTTTGGGCTCTGCAAGTTCTAGGTAGGGCTATAAGGAGTCTAGCTAGGCCTAGTGTGAAGATTTGATTTTCTTGATTAGTTTATCCAAAAGAGAAAGGCATGAGTGTTTCAAGGTGAGTTATATGTTTGAGTTATAACATATCTCATATTTAGTGTGTGGCTTGAATATCTATTGGTATTCTTGGAGGTCTATTGCAAGTGAGAGTATGAAAGTAGAATGGTGTTGTTTGAAGACCCAAAGCAGTTTAGTGTTTCCAGAGTTTGATATTTTCATGTTGTTGAGTCCATTAAGTTGTTCTCAAAATTTATATAGGTGTGATTTGTTTATGAAGATTAATGGTGAGTCTTTTATGTTGGCATAAGGAGGAGCATAGAGTTAGGGGGAGCTAACTCAAATGGCTTGAAAAGTTTGCATGATCAAAGGGGGAGCTAGATTATTTAGTTTGTCAGGTCCAAGGATCAAGAAGGATTAGAGTAGAGGATCTTGTTTTAGGTTTAGTGGAATGAAGTTAAATTGGTGGTTCTTGAGGTGGATTCAAAGAGAAGTATAATAATCTTGTGTGATGGTTTTCCATGGTGTGTGGAGATCTAAAGATGCTCAAGAGGTGCAATGGCTCAGAGATATTAGGGGGAATCCTTCTCAGATGTTTTTTGGTGAGTTCTATCAGATTTTAGTGTTTTTATGTGTTATTTATTCATTGGTAATAGTGAATAATCAAATAAGGGTATTGTCATGGATCATGGTTGAGAAGTTTAAGGTAAGAAGTGGTATGCATAGTGTTAGGGGGAGTTTGTAGCATCTCTCAAAGGTGGTCCTTTCCTATTATTGGTCCTGAAATCCTTTTCAAGTCCTCAAGATCAGAATTCCAAGTTTAGATTGATACATATCAAATGGGGAGCAATTATTTCATATCCTTGATAAAATATAAGTATCTTGATTTTTTTTTAAATAGTACTTGAATGAATAATATTGATAAGGTTTAGCATGAAGTTGTGAAAAATGTGTTTTTGAATGCATTTGAGCTAAGAGTCCCTTTGTAATTAATGTCAAAGTGGGGGAAAGATCATAATGAATTTTGATGAGGATGTTCACATATTAAGTAGTCATTTTGAGGGTGTTTTTCCATCAATTACAAATAGGGAGATTGATGAGCATGGTCATTAATGTCTTAGATTGTCATTGATGTCAAAGAGATTATGTGGTACTAATGCATTAATGATAAAGTGATCAAATGGATAGCTTGAAGAGATATAGCACTTGTTTAGGTCTGTAAGGACAAAGAAGAGTTTGTGAGGTATCCATAGATGTCTTAATGCAACTCTAGTTTGTTTTGTGAACATTTAGAATGAGCAAAATGCATATTCTAGATTAAGAGAAGCTAGACCGTCATTGTATGTCATGTAGATATGTATGAAATATTAAGTTTGTGCATTTAATTTAGGTATGAATAAAGTAAATAATGGTTAAAGGTTTACATGAAAATGTTTTTTATAGTTCCAAGAAGATACCTTAAAAATTTGGAGTCTTGAAGTGATTTATAGCTCAAGTTATGAAGCTTCAAAGTTGCTCTAGTAGACTGTGATGGGCCAAAGATCGTCAAGTTTTATCATGTTGAAGTCTAAGGTCATTGGTCTAAAAGATCCAATAGTGAGTGATTAATTATATATTAAGATCAATGGTCTATATGAATTCAACATGTCAAAGGTTTCATGCACTAGGAAAAAGTGTCACAATCTCGCTAATATGATAGAAGATCAACGGTGAACGACGATTCATACTTATGAAGATCAATGGTGAAGGACAAGACAAAGAGTCAACAAAGCATGCAAGACTACCAAGTAACACAAGCATATGGACTGGCATCAAAGTGTTTACAAGGAATGTGAGGATTCTAAGTGTCGTAATCATGGGATTTTTTTATCAAGATCTAATGGTAACCATTACAAGATAAAGACCTACTTGATCTGAGGAGATCGACAGTGCGTATTTGGTTAATATTATAAGGGTGCCTAAGATAAGGTCAAACTGACAAATGTTTAGCATAGTTAAATATCAAAATAATTTTAAGGGAGATTAATGATGCATATTTATTAAAGCTATGAGAGGTAATGAGATGTTGACAAAGTATTCAATGTTTAACAATGACTATTGGAATTTGAATATTCAAATTAATGAAGGAAAATTAGTGCTTGGTTTTTGTGATATAACTTCTGATCTAGGATAAATTTCTTGATGCAGTAAAAAGTAAAGTTATAGAGGAATTCAAGGAACATCCATTGAATCTAGTTATAAGGTCTGAATATTTTTAAATTCAAATTTATTAAGCTCTAAATTTGACTGTGTTTGACCATGTTTTGTAAGTGACCTGAGAAGGATATTTGAGTTGTTCTGATGGTATTTGGATGTTTCAATGGGAATGATCTATTGGATAGTTTTTTATACGCCATAAGGATCATACTTATATATTTTAGAGGTTTGACCAATCCATATTCAATATAAATGAATTCTTATAAGTTTTTTATTTGTTCATTCATGGTGTTCTTGTGGACAAGGCTAATGTTTGAGTAAATTGAACATATGCAAATGTGTGTAATGATGGATATAATCATGTGAGGATGTCTAAAAGGTCATGTTGAGTGGAAATATGCTTTTGGAAGTGATATTGTGTTCTTTCTTTACACAATGGGGTGCTAAATGGGTGAATAGGTCTCCATGAGACCTATAAGGGATACTAAAGCCTAATTGAAAGGCATAGTTGCTTAAGTGTTACCCATAGTTGTTATGGCTGATCTATGAGGATGGTATTGAGCTATGTAAGAAGCCTTACGTGTTAAGGAAAGTATTAAGGTTAACCAAGAAGTTGGTATTCATGAAGGCTCTATAAATAGTGAAATGAAATATGATGATTGTAGAAAGGATTACAAAGAAATTTAGTCAAACATTAGTCAAGAAATCATGAAAAATGCATTAAAGATATAAAAAAATTTAGCATATCTATTCATGTGGGAATTATAAAGGACATAAATAAAAAAATAAAAGAAAGCAACATCATAATAACTTCCCAAATGGATTCACCATACCATTGCGGCCCAAAATCATGTTCTCCCTTGATCAAGAGCTCTTGTCTTCAACAACAATGGTGGCCACCTCCTCCAATGTTTCAAGAACTCTCCACAAAACCTAGGCTCATGATTTAGAATCACTAAACTAGCCTATCAATAAAGCTTGCAAACAAAATCAATGATCAAATGCAAATTATTGTGAAGACAATTCAACATAATAAATTTTGTAATATTCAAGCTTAAAAATGATGTCTATGGCCTCTCTATTTATAGATTTTCAAGAATGACTAGAATCAAACCATTATCATCCATCTCAATATTGAGATGTGTGGTTATGGATTAATTGAATTATGTAATTAAAATCTATAATTATCCTCATCATGACTTTGGAAGAAGGGGCATTAATGAGTCATGGGAGGTAATAAAGAGGCATGAGAGACCCAAAATCCTGATGTTTTATGAACTTATGGCTTGATGGATGCCACCCCATAGATGACATCACCTGATGATGTAGATAATATAAACCAAATTCTAAAAATAAATATTCAACAACTCTCATGGAAAATCCACTTAAGATCTTGATTTGGATTAATTAGCCTTAAACAAGGTTAATCAACATTTGTGCAATTATTTGGAAATTGGCCCTTAATTAATCAAAATGATCATAAAATCATATTACTAAGTTGTAATTTAACTTAGGAAGAATTAGAAGGTGATGTTAGATGAGTTGGAACCATATTACCATTTAGGATATTTCCAACATAAAATAACAAATGTACATGACATGTACCAATGAATTAGAAGAAAAGAGTGATCTAGAGTGTAAAAAGGCAAAATCATCATTTTGACTCGAATGATTTGATCAAAGTTAGCTAGCCCATAAAATGCATTTCCCTATTTAGGGATACTTTGACCTAAATCAACACTTTTAAATGACAAGTTTGAACCATTTAGGGTATTTTATGGATTTTGACTTAAAATGTGCATTTGAGTAAGATTGATAATTTCAACACAAATAGTGTTAGGAATTAGATGTCTACATTTTGCCCCTATTTGATAAGGTGTAGCAAGACATTCAAGTGAAGCAACATCTTTTCAAAAAAAAGAGTTGTCAAGAAGAAATTGGAATGAACCCATTATGCCCCCTCAAGAGGACATACTAGGATTATCGAAGTTGTTTCCAGAATCCGGATAACGCGAGTGCAATGAAGACGTGATCACACAAGATGAACAAGTGCACACCACAAAGATGCTAAAGCAATTTGACAATAACAAGAAGATAAATTGCACAAGACAAAATGGAGAAACCAAATCTGAATTAGCATGGAATGGCCAAAATGAGGACTACAAATAGGAGAGTACGAAAGTAACTCCTCCACAAAAGGTGGACAAGGCACACCAGAAAAAGTTAGTAACTCCTCCATGAAAGGTGGTGATAAGGTGCTAAGAATAAAGAAGTAACTCCCATCAAGGGAGTTACTTATGACATTCTTATGACACCTATGACACATCTATGACACACACCTCCACATAAGCTAGCCTATCCCACAAATGTAGGAAAACTCCATGTATGCACAAGAAATACAATTTCCCTAATTAATAAATAGGGAAAAATAAAAACCTACACTAATACCCCCCCATAAGTGTAGCTTAGGTGGGAAGTGTGGAAATATAAAATGGGTCCCGGCAACTGGGCCTGATGAGGTACCCATGTACAAATGCAATCTCCCATAAGATAGAGAAAAGGATAAAACCCATAGGAAAAAAACTCCCCCCCCCCAAAAGAGAGACATAAAAGAAAGAAGAGGCTAGAAGTCCCCCCTGAAGATGATGTTGCTATAGATGTGGACCGCACCCCAAGAAGAGCTCATAAATGAATGAACTTACTCTCAGTGAAAGGTTTGGTGAAGATGTCTGCAACCTGCTCCGAAGACTGACAAAATATCAAGTCAATGACCTAACTATGAATCAGCTCTCGAATGAAATGCATGTGAATCTCTATGTGCTTGGTCCGCTGGTGCTGAACTGGATTCCTGCAAATCTGAATGGTACTCTAGTTATCAAAATAAATGATGGTGGGCTACCTGATGGGAATGCCAAACTCAGAAAGAATCCCCTGAAGCCAAATAGCCTCAGTAGCTGCATTAACAACTCCCCTGTACTCTGCCTCTATGGATGATATAGCAATAACATTTTGCTTCTTGCTAGACCAATTGATAAGACCAGAACCTAGAGAGAAACTGTAACCAAAAGTGGACTTACGACTCTGTGAATCACCAGCCCAATTTGAATCTATATATCCAACCAAGTCAACCTCTGTGCCAAATCTGTAATGAATCTCGTATCTATGTGAACCCTGTATATAATGCAAGATCCTCTTAGCTACTTTCCAATGCAACTCATGGGGTTCCTGCATGAATCTGGAGACAAGTCCCACTGTATATGAAATGTCGGGCCTAGTGTGAGTCAAGTAGATGAGACTACCAACAAGTTGTCGATACCGAGTGGCATCAACCAATGGTGAAGAACAATCAGTCTCAAGCTTGACTCCTGATAGAAAGGGAGTCGAAGATGGCTTACAATCAACCATGTGAAACTGAGCCAATAAGTCAAGAGCATACTTAGGTTGTGTAAGTGAAATCCCTGAATCTAATTGTGAGATCTCGATCCCAAGGAAGTAGTGCAACAAACCCAAGTCTATCATGTCAAATCTACCTTGAAGAGATGCCTTCACTGCTGTAATAGCTAATGAAGAACTCCCAGTGATCAAAAGGTCATCAACATATAAAACCAAAATCAAGAGCGAATCATCTTGCCGCAAGAAGTAGACATTAGGATCAGAATGGCACCTAGTGAAACCCACTATGAGAAGAAAGGAATCCATCTTGGCATACCAAGCTTGAGGGGCCTGTTTGAGGCCATAGATAGATTTCCTAAGTCTGCATACTAAGGAAGAATCCTGAACAAATCCTGGCGGTTGCTCCATGTAGATTTCCTCCTCAAGGTCTCCATGAATAAAGGCACTCTTCACATCCATCTGATGCACATCCCAACCATGTGTTGTGGCAATAGCCAAGGTGAGTTGGATAGAAGTCATCTTTGCAACGGGTGTAAAGGTCTTTGAGTAGTCAATGCCTGCCACCTGTGAGAAACCCTTGGTGACCAGTCATGCCTTATACTTATCAACCGACCCATCTGCTACAAACTTGGTCTGATATATCCACCTACATTAAACCATCTTTCTTCCCTTAGGAAGTGAAGTCAAATCCCAAGTGTGATTTTTTATTAAGGAAGAATATTCTTCCTCCATAGCACTATCCCACTCAGGAACCCCTGATGCCTCTCAAAAAGTCTATGGATCTGAAACTGAAGCAAAGAAGGCATGTGGATCTCTCTAAAAATACCCCTAGTACATCTATCATCTGCAGGGTCTCTTGCCCATGTGCCAACACTCTCAAGTGTCTGTCTGGCCCAAAGTGGCCCAGAAGTGGGCGAGTCAGGTGTTAACTCCTCATCCTTTGACTGACTAGAGGTGGATGATACTACATCACTGTCCTCACTATCTGAACTCGAAGAAGAAAAAGATGACTCTGGCTTAAGAACCTGCTATGGCTGATCTGAATCTAATGAGGAATCATCATGAAGAAATAGATCCAATGAGGGAGAAGAAGTGTCAAGTGTTGAGTCTCTAGGACTCTCCTGAAAATGGACACTTCTCTTGATAAACAACTCATGTGTGACTGGATCTAGAAGGCGATATCCCTTAATACCATCCAGATATCCTACAAAGATGCAAGGCTTGGATTGACATTCCATAGCTTTGCATTTCTTCTTCAGAATGTGGGCCATGGCTGGGGATCTGAAAACTCTGAGGTGCTCAAAATCAGGTTTCCTTTTATGCCAAGCTTTAAAGGGTGTTATCCCTTTCAAAGCTTTGTGAGGAACCCTGTTCTAAATGTAGCAAGCACAATTGATGGCTTCGGCCCAGTACTATGGTGCTAAGGATTTGGAGTGAATCATACAACTAGCCATCTCTTTCAAGAACCTATTCTTACGTTCTGTAACCCCATTCTGTGAAGGACTGTAGGTGACTGTGTGCTGCAAATCAATCCCCTCTATGGTGCAAAACTGCTCAAACCTGATGCTAACATACTCCCCTCCATTATCAATTCGAAGAACCTTGATAGATTTCTCACTCTGTTTCTCAATAAGAGCCTTGAAGTCTAGAAAATGTTCAAACACTTTAGACTTTTGTTTGAGAAAATATAACCAAGTGTACCTAGAGAAATCATCAATGAAAGTGAGGATGTACTTGGCCCTTGTGAAAGATGGTTTGGGAAAGGGTCCCGATACATCATTGTGGACTAACTCCAAAGGTTGTGAAGCCCTCCAAGCTTTGCCTTTGTCAAATTTTGCTTTGGGATGCTTCCCAAGGGAGCACCCCTTGCAAAGTGCTTTTAAGAATTGGACACGAGGCAAGCCAATGACCATGTCATTTTTACAAAGTTGCTCAAGATAGCAGTAGTTAAGGTGGCCAAATTGCTCATGCCACAATTTGCTAACTCTATCTGAATGAGTCAACAATGCTGTAGGAGAAGAATCTGATGCAAAATATGAAAAGGTGTATAACCTAGCTTGGTGATCTACCCTTCCCACTGCCATTGTAGTATCACTATGCAACTCTCTGATAGATACTGAATCTGGTGAAAACTCAACTCTCATGCCCCGACCAATGTGAGTGATTTGGTACACTAATAGGAAATTGGTTGAAAGAGAAGGAACACTTAGAACATTGTTGAATGTTCTTCCTTCCATTTCAACTAACCCTCTCCCTGCAATGGAAACTGATGTGTCATCACCCAAACTAATTGAAGTCATGCTACAAGGCTCTAAAGATGAAAACTCAACTAGTGAAGAGCCCATGTGGTGAGAAGCACCCGAGTCGATGACCCATGAAGATGTGGAAGCTGATGTAGCTACAAGGGCCTTGCCCTTTTCTTTCTCCTTACCCTTGCCTTTTGCCTTAGTAGAATCTTGGGTAGATGAATTTTGCTTGATGGACTCAGGAACACCTATGTTGTTCTTCTCTAGAAGATGAGTTAGGTGATCTATTTGTTTTTTCATGCACTTGTGTTCATCATGCCCTGTCTTTTTAAAATAGGCACACTTAACCTTCTCCTTCTTAGGTTTAGCATTGGAAGAGGAAGACTCAGTGTTGTTTTTGGCAGGATTAGTGTTTTCTTTCTTCTTCTCCTGGTCCTTGTTCTTTTTCTTCTTCTCCTTTGTTGAAGTCTTATCCTTACCATTTCCAACTATCAAGGCTTGGGGTTGAGTAGAATTCATTGTGCCCATCTGAATTAGCTTATCTTGCCCCCTAGTCAAGTCGACAATGAATGAATCCAAAGAAGGCATTTTCCATGCAGTGCCAAGGGCACTTTTAGTGGCATGGAAAGTGGACACAAAGACGAAATAACTTAGACCTAACTTTGCAAGAATAGAAAGAATGAGTTGATCATATTTCTTCTCTATCCCACATTATTTTAATTACAATCTAAGGGCCTTAAACTTAGTGAAGAAGTCCTGTAGGGTGTCAAAGTTGCTAGGACTTAGACTTATGAGTTCGTTTTCGAGCTCATGACCTCTCATCTCATCAAGCTTCCCAAACAAATTTTCTAAGGTGTCCCATATGTCATTAGGAGTTTTGGAGGATTCTAAGTGGAAGAGTAGTTCTGGAGACACAGACAAGCTTAGTAACCCAAAGGCTTCATCACTACGGTTGTACCACTTAACCTTTTCAACATCTGTGTTAGGTTCTACTTATGTACCCATTGTGATCCTATACAACCCTTTGCTTCTAAGAATGATTGACATTTTAAATTTACATTCATGATAGTTGAAGGGTGTTAGGGGTTTGAGTTGAAAAGAATCCATTTTTATCTTAAATTAGGTGAAGTTGTGTTGATTGCAAGTTGTGAATGTATGCAGAAAGGAGAATGAAAGTGAAATTTGCAAGTTGTGAAAAAGCAATCACACCCCCCCCAAAATATTGAGCCCCCCCCAAATATGAAAGTGCACGCTCAAAAGACGTCGAACTCAGCTGAAAATGCATCTTAGATCAATTAGTGCAAGACAAAAGCAAACAGGACGTCAGACTCAGCCGAAAATGCGTCCTGGGAGACCCAAATTTTTGGCACTTTATAAACTAGTGCATTTTTGAAAAATAACAAGTCTACACTGTGGAGAATTGAATTAAAATCACTTTTGAAAAAAAATGGCACCCAAAACCGAGCTACCATTTGCAAAATTTTAAAGTTACAATTTTCTCGTAAACTAGTGTTTTTGCAAAAAAAAGCACTAAAACATTAAAAAAATGCCTATTGTGGGGAGAGAAAGTAGCCTTCCAACCACTCATTGGATTTGGCATGGAATGAAGAATTCAAATGAGGTTTGTGTGAAGGGGAATTGGCCTCCTACCAATCCAAGCCTCACTCTTCGTCTTCATAGGTCGAAGATACAAGTGGAAATTAAACCTCTAAAAATTACCAAACTGTCTAAAATTTTTATTATTCAGTCAAATTGAGTGATTTTTGTTTTATCAAGCCAATTTTTCACTAAAAAATTAAAGTAATGACAGTTTGGACAGAATGACAAGTGACCTAGGGTGCCACATGGGACGCCAAGTAGGAAGGGGCGTCCAAAAACAATAGTCAGAATTTATCTTGTACAAAAGACAAAAAAAGACCTGCTGGAAGGTGTCATACAGCCCGTCTGAGGGCAAAACTGAAGTGCCTTGCTGGAGACTGAGGCTTGGCTGAAAAGTTCACCAAAAAAAGGGTGCAAAAGCTGATTTTTGAACAGCATACAACAGCAAATGGCGTCCAAAAAAAAGTGCAGTTCTGAAATTATATATTTTTTTGCAAAAAAATAAAAAAGGCAAACCTGGGCTCCGTAAAAATGATTGTTGGAACTGACTGCAACTTGCTGGAACTTGCTGGAAAGGAGGTTGGCACAGAAGTGAAGCCAGAAGCTAGGCGCTTTGTTGGAAGAAAGGATGCGCCACTTTTAATCAAAAAGTCAAGAAAAGTGTGCAAATGCAGAAGGTAGGCACTTTTGTTGGTGTTGACTGCTATTGACTCTGAAGTTTCTTAGAGCCACATAACAATGGTGCCCAAGAACAGCTGAACCACCCCCTAAAGTGAAGACAACCAATACACCCAAAGGCCAAAAATGATACCAGTAATGATATTGATAGATTTTTTTTATTTTAGACTAAATCTAGAATAAAAAAACAAAGAGAACTCCACTCTTGATTCCAAAATAAGCTAAAAGCATAATCACACACAAGATTACTGGGAAAACTCTGATACCATATCGAAGTTGTTGCCAGAATCCAGATAACGCGAGTGCAATGAAGACGTGATCACACAAGATGAATAAGTGCACACCACAAAGATGCTAAAGCAATTTGAAAATAACAAGAAGATAAATTGGACAAGACAAAATGGAGAAACCAAATCTGAATTGGCATGGAATGGCCAAAATGAGGACTACAAATAGGAGAGTATGAAAGTAACTCCTCCACAAAAGGTGGACAAGGCACACCAAAAAAAGTCAGTAACTCCTCCATGAAAGGTGGTGACAAGGTGCTAAGAATAGAGAAGTAACTCCCATCAAGGGAGTTACTTATGACATTCTTATGACACGTATGACACATCTATCACACACACCTCCACATAAGCCAGCCTATCCCACAAATGTAGGAAAACTCCATGTATGCACAAGAAATATAATTTCCCTGATTAATAAATAGGGAAAAATAAAAACCTACACTAATAAGGATGAAAGAGAAGGATGGACTCTCAAAAAGAGAGAGAAAGTGAGAGATTAACCCATGAAATAGATCACATAAAGATGAGCTAATGTTTGCACATGTGATTACCATCAATGATCAAAATATAATTAGAGGTACAATAGGACCTAGAGATGGGAGGAATGGGAAAGATACAATCCATAAATGCAAGGGACACACTTTAAATGTACCCAATTTGAGAGTACAAGTTGTGCACTTATGACATTGATCAATCCTAAGACAAGTTTCACATTAAAATATTTCCATTGTAGGATTTAATGTGGAGAGCTTAGAAGTAGAGGAAAAGAGAGAATGTTCTGCTTTAGGAAGGGAAGCACCACTAGAATGGGATCTCCAAAGAAAATATAATAAGAAGTACTCTAGTAGAGTAAATATGATCATGATAAAATAGTTTTACCCCAGTAGGGGTAATTTTGATCATTGATGAAGAATAAATAATGGTTTTCCCCTGTAGAGCTAATTTGATTCAGACATGGTTCAGATTGTGGGCCCCAACATGGGCAATTGGCAAGCAAAATATCTCAAAGATATAACCCAAAAGATAAGTTAAAGCGAGCAAGCACAAATGTACATGTGATGATGTAATGGCTTAGAAATCCATATAAAACCAAGCATATGAGAATGCACAAAGTAATGAAAGAGAAGAAAAGAAGAATGAAATATGGTTGAGCTGACCTCAATAGAAATTGAGCACTGCATAATAGTTCCATGGACTCATGTTCCAACATGAGCTTCAGTCCAATGTATTTCACCCATATTTGGGAGAGAATGGATTGAATAATGATGAAAACTAACCAAGAATTGATTAGACTTACAATGTATGTGAAGAGATGCACATTTAAGTATAGAGTTGAGTGCTAAAATACATGTTACCTAGATGCATAATTCCATATCATGAGCCTAGGTTTTGCAAAGTGTTTTTGATAATTGTTCATCAGAGCTGATGTTGATGTTAAGACTTTGAGACCTGAGCACAAAGTGCTTGTTATAGAAAAATAAATTAGGCATCATAAGTATGAATGACTTAGAATGACATAATATTCTAACTACACTGAGTTGGTTCAAATATGAATACCTATAACTAAGGATAATGGTAAAACAATGAAAAAAAATAGAGTTACAGATATTTACATTTAAAAAAAAACAAAGACAAATAAAAATAAATAAGACATTAACAACATGAGATTAAGATACAAATAATTGAGATCTATGTGGACCATCAAGTTGTACTTGGAAAATAAAATAAAGAAGCAAGACCAAATAAGAAAGCAAAAGACCAAAGAATAAACAATGATAAAATAAACACACACAAAATGTTTTTGAGTTTTTGAATGTTTTACGAATGTTTTTGGAATTTTTTAAATATCTCAACTTGATTGAGTATTAAGAGATATAGAATGGTCTAGCTCATAAAATGGTAAGAGCGCACCAACTTAAAATACTCAAAATATGGTGAGAGCGTATGATAAGAGGGATTGAGTTGACCTCAACATGAATCAAGCATGGCTTATATAACCCCAAAATAATCCCAAGTCACAATAATTCTGCCCACATAAAAGGTGATGAAAAAATGATTAGGTCATAATAAGTTTAGAAATAAAGGTGATTTACAAGACAAATGACAATAGTAATGACTAAGTGATATGAAAATGCATGATAAAAATGCATTATACCTGATTTACCCATAGGTGGTTATAATTAGGAAACGATGTCATAATACTGATTTTCTCAAAGGTGGTTATAATTAGGGGTTTTAAAACAATATTGATTTGCCCATAGGTGGTTATAATCAATGATACCAAATAAGATAATGATGAAAGATAAATTGATAGATCAAATGTCACACTACTTTCATAGACTATCATTCAATATGACATTCAAAAACTATTGAAACTAGATCAAAATCCCCCCACAAAAAGTGTAGGATGAACCAAAGGAACCAAGATCAAAAATGGGAGTAGTAAGATGACTAAAATCAATTCTTGGTCAATAGTAAATAAATGGTACAATAAAAATGGTATAATGAAATGATTAGAATAAAATTGGCTACAGTGGAAACAAAATTACCCCCAAGTAATGATTCGCTTAAATTATTCACAAAACAACGAGAGTGTTACTTAGGTTGCTCGTAAAATGGTGAAAACATAGGAAAAGGGTGATCAAGCTGACCTTAATAGAAATTGAGTGTTGCCTACATAGTCCTAAAGGACCTCAAGTCAATGTAGTTCAAATGGCATGGTTCATGGATTATAATGGTATAATAATGCCTAAAAAGTGTCTATAGGGTTACCCCCAAGAGATGAGGCATGGTAATGGAAAATGGTAATTGGAAAAGTGAAAAATGGTTTTGCTCCTCTTACTGATATGGAGATGGACATCCTAGTCAATATGTGAGACAATAGAGATGATCAGTTATAAAAGTTGTTATCCAATTTCCTTTTGGTCAAGTTGATCTATTAAGACTTGTTATTGATCTAGATCTCAATAATGTGTTTATGATCTTCATTGGCAATCACTTATACTTCTTGCAAACATCAAGACAATATAACTTCATAGACTCTATAAAGGAAAGTGTTGCCAGTGATAAATGATATAAGTGGATATTAAATAGGTGGGTGATAATGGAGTGTATAATGAATGGGAAATAAATGAAGATCAGGACTTTCAATCACACATAATGTTTTTGATGTTGGATTAGACATAATTTTGGTTGTGGTGGGGTCAAAGACTTCTAAAGATGATCTCAATAAGACCACTAGATTGTTTTATTGCTTGATCTTGAGAGTAGCTACCATCTGATTATGTTATATATTGGAAGCTATTTTAATTTAATCTTGAATAATATCTTTAGTAAATAGCGAAGAACTTTTGTGCTCAGTTGTTGGTGCCTTGATGATGTTTTCACCAATGAACTTATTCTGATCATCCCATAGTGCCTTCGAGAAGGTTTCATGAAAAGATGTTAACATTTGAATTTGATTATCTTTTAATGCTTTTGAAAAGGTTTCACTAAAATATGTTGAGTTTGATCTTTGATCATCCCCTAGTGCCTCCAAAAAGGTTTCACTAGGATATTGTTCTTATTATGAATGAATGTGGTCTTGGCCCTCTTAATATTTTTCAAATGGTATATTGCCATAGATGTAGTTCAAATAAAGTGTGATTTTGTCAGTCCCAATGAATGTTTGTGGGAGGTGGAATGTCAATATAATGGATATGTTGGGTGGTAATAATGGGATGGTGAAAGGCAACACAATCTTTGTATAAGATACTAGGAGAACTTATGTTGATGCTGAAGTAATCATTCTCAAAAACCATAGAAGGATCACAAATATATTCAAATTGATCCACAAGGAAATTATAACCAATGTTGTAACAACCAATATTATAATCTATTTTTGAATCCGATTTCAAAGCAAAGGACTCCAAATTTAATGATGCAACTAATGTTGATTCTATTTATAATGCTAAATTCAATGTTGGTTCAAAATTAGAACCTGATTCTAATTTTGATTCTTCATCTGATATAGTTTTTTTGATAATGTTCTATTGAATGCTAATGTTTGACAAGTAATGCCCTATGATGGCATAATGGGCTCAATAAAAAATGATTCACCTTGGAAGGGTTCAACATAGATTGGCTTGTCTAAGTGAAGCCCTTTAAAGAGAGGGAACCTCTCAAAGGATGTCTCAACAAAATCATGTTTGTCAATTTGAGACTCCTCAACAAGTGGGAAAAGATCAAGAGACAACTCTATAGAGACTGGAGTTTTGACTTGTCACAAATGGGTGTTTCAATATTAAAATTTTGGTTTTGGTTCACAATTGGTTGGAAAAAAACAATTTTGAACACATTTTTTATCCTCATAAGATGGCTCTTGAAGATGTAATGGTTCTTGTTTAGGCTCAAAGATCGTTACAAAATTTATAAAGCAAGGAAAATTTGGTTTAGCAGGAACAATGGTTTATGGTTCAATAATGGACTCTCCAAAAATTAGACTATTGAAGAAGGGATCAAACACAACTAGTTCATCAAATGGAGGTTTTTCAACAATAGGTTCATCAAAAAATGGTTATGGGCCAAGAATGGTAATAACTAGATGCTTCTTAGTTTGGATGCTCATGCGAACCAAAGGACGAGTGTAGACACTAATATTGTGTCAACCCCTCCTTGGTCCCCTTCTAACCACTTACACACTTTATTAATTTAAAATAAATTACTTATCTTAAATTAATGACCTCGCTTAGACACCTCACTTGGACACCTTGCCTAGACACCTCACCTAGACACCTCGCCTTAAGACTATTTCTTACCATATGAGTCACCCTAAGACTAGGTCATCTAAAGCATGACCTATTCTCACTCCATCCTAACCTCCTAACTAACTCTCATGCCTAATAAACCTATCTTTTGACCATTCTCCAATGGCAAATGCACTTGGCAGATGGAGAAATGGGCAAAGGGCTAAAAATAACCCTTTTACCCATTCTCTAGCCGCTGACGTCAGTCAACTGTCAGTCGACGCTAGTGGGATCGCCGACGTCAGTTACATAAGCTAGACTCTAACCTTGAGTTGACCCCCCGCCTCTTCATATATCGACACACACACTTTGAGACCAAACATTAGACTTTGACTTTCACTCTCCTGGCTACAGAAACTCTGACACAAGTCATTTCAGATTGGATTGAAACATTGTACGAGGACCTCGACATCAGCCACAATAGGAATAAGCATTCTAACACCTCTGGTTCTTTACCAAATAAGAGCTAAGTATTCTATCTCATTTTAGTATTTTAGAATACATTAGTAATTATTTTCTATTTACTATTTCTAAATACTATCAACCAAACCCGACTTCTTCTGTGGAAAGGCTGAAAAGCCTTCCCCATATCCTTATCCTCTTTTCACACCTACCCTCTACCTTTTCCCTTCCTCAGACCCTATTCACTTTCCTGCAACCCTACACAAACATTTAAACTTCTAGACTCCTCTGTCGACCATAGACATAACCTTGAAACCCATCCAAGGCCCATTGCCCCTACCGACATCAGTAGCCTAACCGACGTCGGCATCATTAACAACTAACCTCGGCAGGACTACTGACGTCAGCGACTGTGATAGACTGACTGCAGAGAATAGGTACGTGTTATCTTTATTTCTCTTTCTTAGTCTTTCACCATTTCTTTTTATACAACACTCTTTTTCATAAATAGTGGATTGTCATCCCTTATGGAGCTTTACGCTTTCGGGACCAAGCGTGTAGCTTGGCAGTCCACCCTATCATCTTCTAACATTTTCTTTGTTTAAGTCTTATTCTTATCTATAGGTGTTTCCTCCACAATCAAAGAGGAGCTCATACAATGCTTGGATATGGTGCACAAATTAATCTGGGTATCAATCAAACCCCTAACCTTTTTGGGTTCATTCTTCTAAAAAGCAAATTTTCATATAGTTGCATTAGGAAAATATCCTTTTCTTGCATCTTTCTTCTATCTCTTTATTTCAAAAATAAACCATTAGCAGAAGTTAAAAATAACATTTCTTTTTCTTCTTGTCACTTCTTCCCTGCATCATAGAGTAGTGAAAATTCATTCTCTTAACCTCTTCTAAATTGTTTGCATTTGAAACAACATATTTGAATTTGGGTTAAAAAAAACTATTGCATTTCATTCTTGCTTGAATGCATACTTAACCCACTCACTTAGTAATTAAAAAATCATTATGAATAAATCGTAGTGCACAAATGTTACACAACCAGATCACAATCACAATCAAATTAAACATTTAAACATACTTGAGACAAGGCCCGTCTAGGATTTCATCACCTAGAGGATACCTTACCCTTCCTGGCGATCCTACTTGGACTTCACTACCAAGAGGAGGACCCACTCTGTTCTCTGGCAGAGTATAAACTATAGGCAAAGTATATATTGGCTAAGTGGCCCAGCTCAACTCTGGGTTCGTGAAGTGAAGGGAACAAGCCCCAACACTAGCCCACATACTAAACCTAACATAGATTTTTGAGCACCAAAACATAACCTGAAACCAGCCATAGACTTCCTCTTTAGGACCTTTTCTAAAAGCCCAATTCCCAAACATATTCTTCTAAGGCATAAGCCATCACGACTCTAAAATTTATTCCAAGGAATCTAACGTTTTAGAGGTTCCTTGCCTAATCATCTATTCTACTATTTTTATCTGATTGTTTGAGCTAGTAAGGTTGCATCATTCTGAGGTCCAAAAACAACTCAGAATTTCTCTTTTTTCCAAAAACTATTAGTTTTCTATGTTTCTAGAATTACATAGAAACTGACATCAGTTTTTCCACCGGTGTCGGCAACCCATCTTCACCAACATCAGTTACTCCACCAACCTCGGCAACATTTCATAGCCGACATCAGTTAGTAAACTGACGTCGGTCACTATCAACCAAATTTTCTTTCCAAATAGCAACCTTAAAACCCAACTTTTTTGCTGTTAAACACAAAATTTTGGTTTTTTGAAACTGAAACACACAATTTTTAGAACCTGAATCCATTTTGTCTTAGATGGTTCTAACACGCAGTCAAGCCAAATCTCTTGTTGACCACGTGAGTCAACAGCCACTCCCACCTTTGCCTTTCATACCAAATCATCTAATGGAGTATACTTCAAACACTGAGCATACTCCTATCCAACCTACCCCAAATCAACCTCCTATTACTCCTGAAAGATATCAAGACTTTGAGAGATTCCTTGACCTCAACGTCAAGGCTCTCCAACACTATCTCGCTAGAAGCCAAATGCGAGATCCTTCAGGTAACCCTGTTTATGGGATGCCAACTTCCTTGGTTGAAATGGCAATAATATCAATAGCATCCATTACCCAACCTATGGTCACTCAAGCCATTTCCTCGACTAGTAACCCAACCATGGCCAATGTTCAAGATTTGGCCTCTCCTTTTATTTTTGGACCTACCTCTATTGGGGTTTCCATACCCCCTCAACCACAAACAATTCAACCAAGTTCGACACCTTTCTAGAACTTGATTGTCTCTATCCCACCCACTCTTGTGCCCATAAATACAAGAGTGACTACTTATCCTTTAACTAGTATCGCCACCATCCAACCACCCTTGGCAGCATCTAGTCAAGTTGTGCCCTCCAAATTCATGGCACAAGCTTCCTTGGCCTCAACATCAGTCCCTATGATGAACTACCAATATGTTGCACCTACACAAATGCAACCAAGTACATCATACATCCCTCCCAATGCCTTCTAAGTACCTTACAACTTAGGGGGTGCCCCTCCTACCAATCCATCAACCGATCTAATCAAGATGTTGATGGATAAGATGTCCAACCTTGAGACATCTTTTTCAGGTTCATAGAATGTTCTTTCATATGAACAAATTTGTAACGAACCTATTCACCCTTCGGTGCCTATTAGACCATACCCTAGCCAGTGGGAACTCCCAAAATTTACTCACTTTCAGAGTAAAGAGGACCCACAACAACATCTACGAGCGTTTAGACATGCTTGCTACCTTATAGCACATGATGATGCATTATTACTTTGCACATTTCCCATGTCACTTTCTGGTGCCACCCTTGATTGGTATAGCTCTATTACCAATCATTCTCTCTTCACCTTCACTCAACTCACTCAGTTATTCCTCGACCACATCTCAATCAACATCACCAAGAAGGTCTCCATCACAGACCTTTATTTTATCAAATAATTTGAGGATGAGTCAATAGTTGATTTCATTGCCTATTGGAGAGGTTTGATCAACCAACTCTCCTTTTCATTACCTCAACCTGAACTCATTAAGCTCTTTTCAAGAGCATGTGCCAAGCACATCTCATCCACCTTACGAGTTCAAACTTTTTGCACATTTTATGAAGCTTTCACCATGGCCCGAAAGCTTGAACTTTGCACAATCAAAAAGGATAAGGTCAAATTACGTAGCAAAAATACTAGCGCAAAATCCAATGACCCCTCTTCTTCTAAATCTTCTTCTTCCCACTCCAAGTCCAAGGGATCAGCAAATGTTGTAGTCCTTAGGTCACAATCTTCTACCACCACCAACCAATCTGAACCCTCCACATCACAAAGCATCACAAGACACTTCCAACAATGATACGTACATCATCAATACACTCCAATAGGAGAATCATATGCTTCTGTGTTGGATAAACTAGTGAAGCAGGGAGTCCTCAACCTCCCTCAAATCTGACCACCACCCCAATTTGATCCCTCGCGAGCCATCCCTACATGGTATAGGGAAAATGACTTTTGTAACTATCATCGTGTCAAGGGTCATGACATGGACAATTGAAAAACCTTCAAAAACATTGTTCAAGACATGTTAGACAAAGGTGACCTTGTTTTGGATAACCCAAATGCACTGGCTAACCAAAACATGGATGTCTTTAGGCAACCATTCCCTAACCATCCCCCAAGTCAGAATAATGTTCAGACCATGGCCGATGACCTTCAAGAGTGCAATATACACATGGTCGACATCGTTTCTCCTTTCATTCCTAACCAACCTCTCCCACAGTCTGAAGAGGTTAGTCAACCTCACCCTCTTCCTTGCGTGGATGAACCCGTTTTACCCATATCATCCCCATGACATCAAACACCTCCTCCACACATACTTTTACCTCGTGAGGAACCCATATTACATGTTCCTCTTGGCCCCACTGTTCCTCTTCTTCTACCATTGGAAGAAGTTACTATTCATACCCTACACCCTCATGTAGAAGGGACCATCATCCCTCTACTTCACCCTTTAGAGGAGCCTTCCTCTCCTATTAGTCCTCCATCCACCCCTCTTTCACATGTAGGAGAGGTTACTTTGACGTCTCCCATATTGGAGGATGCTTTGACGATACCAATGCCACTAGCCCCACCCTCATCCTTCCTATTACCAATGGAGGATCATACTTTTCCCACTCCTTAACTACATGCAGAAGCCATGATCATCCCTACACTCTATTCCCTCGAAGAGCCAAATTCTCCAATCCCTTCTCCACTGAGAGAACTTGTCACTTCACCCACTTCAGCCGAGGAAGATCTGATAATGGTTTTCTCTTGCCTTTGGCCCAAGATCGCTGCATCTAACACGTTTCCACTCTCATGATCACCTAAATCCTCCAAAAGACCAACTACAAGACCTCATGTGACATCACCTAAACCCTTCTCTAGATTGGTAGAAAACTTAGGATTTCTCCATTCTAGGAATCTAAAACATGAGGCATTATGGGAGCGACTTAAGGCTCCTTATCTTACACATCCCGCTTTGACTACCAACCCTTTCATGACAAATCACCCCAAAGTCTCCGATGAGGATCAGGCTTCCACTTCCAAATCTTCAGAAGCTCAACCATCCACACCTAAACCCAAACCCTCACAAGCATCCATCATACCAAAATAGGTTAAATCTCTCAATGTTCGCCCCGTATCAAACTTCACTCACCCACAAGTGAAGGTAGACTTGAACCTTGCCCCACACAATAGTGGTCCTCACACCAAACTAAAGAAGGCTACTAAACCACGTTGGAGAACTCCTCCCCCACCTTCACCATTACCCTCTATTTTGGGTCCACACCCTTCAACCTTAATAAGAGTGATTCCTACTCCAACACCTAATAAAAACAAATTGCCTCCATTGCTCCCTTTACCCATAAAAAACATACTTCCTCCAAAAAATCCAACACCTCTCATCAATAAAGTGCCATCAACATGAGTGGCCACACCACCATCTAAAAAGGTGGTACAAAAAACTCCTCCTACAACTCTTAAACAGAAGTTGTCAACCCCTACTGCAACTACGAGCACATACCCATTAGTGGGGTCCTATGCTTCATTGTTGCACCAATTTTTGTAGTCTTCTAGCATCGTTCTCCCACCCATTAAGCCATACCAACCTCTCAGATCAAAACCATCTTGGTTCGACGACACTCAAACCTGTGCATATCATCGTACACCTAAACATGATACTGAGCGTTGTTGCGCTCTTAAATTTGTCATCCACCAACACCTAAAAAAGGGCACCCTTCTCATTAAGGACCCCTTTGACAAACTATTGACACCATCCCATGCCTCCCAAACCTCCTCACCTTCATCAAACTCCCATCATCAAACTATGGTCCCTCTACCACCTTCTCCCCCTATATTTGAAATCAACACCATTAATGTGGCCACCAGGTCACAAACCCCAAAGGATAAAGGAAAAGAGCAAGTTTTTACCCCTTGGACATATCCATTCACCAAGCCCTCTCCACCACCAAAACCCAAGATTCCTATCTTGGGCACATCTCAACCAACATCTTCTGGGGCAATTCATGACTCCATGGTGAAACAACTTCACCAAACCCCTGTGAAGATGTCTTTGTATGACCTAATTCAAAGCTCTCCAAAACATCGCCAAGCCCTAATCAAAGATTTATAGGTAGTAGAGGTCCAACCTGAAGACCCCCAACCACTGGCTACTTTAGTCAAATCATTACCTACCATTTCCTCCATCACCTTCAATGATTCTGAGATTCTTGCCTCCAACCTGGAAGATTAGGATCCCATCCTTTCAAACTAAGCCTGTTAGGCAAAAGCTTCACAGGATGCATCCTCACGTCACACTCCTTATCAAAGAGGAGCTTCATTGTCTTCTCTCTATCTCATTTATCCAACCCATTGATTATCCGTAATGGGTGTCAAACATTGTCCCTATCACAAAAGCAACTGGGGGAGTTCAACTTTGTACTGACTATCATGACCTCAACCAAGCATCGACCAAGCATCAACCAACTTCACGTCCAACATTGACCAAAATGTGCCTACAACAAAAATATAAAAGAGCGAGATTTCAAAATCAGAGATCTCATCCTTAGAAGAAAACTAACATGTGACCAATATGGAAAGAAGCAAATGAGGCAAGTTTGCTCGTAATTGGCTCGGACCTTATATATTTACACACAAGTATGGATCAGGGACTTGTCGTCTATCTTCTCTCGAAGGCTAACCAAAACCTAAGCCCCTTAATGCCTTACATCTGCAACCATTCTAATATTAACCAAGTAATCATTCACTTGATGTTTAACTTGAGCTTGTCCCTTGAGCAACCCCCGTCATCCTCATTCCTATTCCTTTCAACCCTTTTTCCCTACAAACATTGGTTAACCTTTTTTTAAGCATTAATGCTTTGTCCTAATAAAAAGGGAAACCCCTAAACCTCTATAGTCTTGTCCATGACTAAAAGTTTAGTCACAAATAAAATATAAAATTGGGATGCCTGACAAAATATTAAAAGGTCATAAACTATCAATGTAGACTGCTCCCTTCAAGGATAGCTGCATTATTGTTATAATTAGTAGACTACTCCTTTGAAGGATAGCTATTCAAAGACATCAAAACATACAAAGTGGAATATAGACCACTACCTCAAAGGATGGCTATGCCCAAATTTTGCTACAAATAGCACCCTCTTAGAAGCTTCTTGCATCGATCAGCTTCACATGACCACAAAACAAAACAACATCCCTAATTAGACTTCCCGCATTGATCAAACTATTAATTCATGGACTTACCTATAGTCATTCTCAAGGTCACCTATGAAAGGGGCAAAGTTATCCCTGCTAAAAAGGGTTACACCATCTTAACATATCACATAATCACACCTATTACCCCAACATACTCAAGGGATTTTGAGCTCACTTAATGTCAAGTAATCAGAATAATTCTCTAACACAAACCAATGGTCAACGACATAATGCATAAACAAGACTTTCATTTTCAAAAACCCTATCTATGCTATCATTATAGTCCTTGTCAATGAAAGAGCAACGTGCCTTTCACTTCTTACACATCTTCATCACATACAACCAAACCAAAACATTTTATAACCAACCCAAACTAAACCAAACCTTTTTGTAACCACTAACACGACATCATGATTTATTTAATGCAAATATCGATTTGTGTTATATAAATTATCATAGCCCATTCACATTAGTTTCTATGGAAAACAATACACATGGAAACTATCAACCCAACACAATTTATGTCAAGCATATACCATCACCAATATGGGAATTTGCTGAAGCATAAATAAACTCATTTCATTTTTAGCATACACCATCACCAATATGGAAAATTGCTAAGGATGAAAAACCACATAACCAATGTAATAGCATACACCATCACACAATATGGAAAAGGCTGTAACATCATCATACACTCATCATTTCTAACATAACCAAACCAATCCATAACCTACCCTCTTCTTCCCTTTTGGGGAGAACTACATTGGCCTGAGGCCCTTGCATGGGCTATGTAGGTAGCACTTAGTTGACATCGGGTCTTCTGAAGTTAGCTCAACCATTTATTTATTTGTCTACCTGATGGACCAACCATATAACCTTTAACCATGACCTAACCTAGTCAAAACCAATCCATTACCTACCCCCTTCTTCCCTTTTGGGGAGAACTACATTGGCCTGAGGCCCTTAAAATAGGGGCTATGTAGGCAACACTTAGTTGACATGGGGTCTTCTAAAGTTAGCTCGGCCATTCGTTCATCCGTCTACCCAATGGACCAACTATTCAACCTAAAACTGCCCAACATCATGACCAAACAACCAACCCTGACACTGTAGAAGTTACCTAAACTTCTCATGGGGCACGTTGGAGATCACATACATCTCCTTACCCACAACAAACAACCCTTGAGATCACTTATATCTTAGCCCAACTCAACCAATGACCTTGGAGATCATGACTATCTCCTCAGACCATGACCACTTTTGAGACAACTCTGCCTTGGTTGTTTTGATTGCATATGCTACCTCACGAATAGTTAGCAAATTGTCCACGACCCTCACACCTATTTTTAGATTGCACCCAAGTTGATCCCCAATATTTGTGACATTTTTGTGTTTTCTAGGAGCACTTCCTAGCCCAGATACTTGGAACATGACGACCATTGGAGTTACAACTTTGATCAATCTAACCCAATTAGCTACGACCAAAAAGATGGGGACCGATTAGTTTGATTTTAGTCCTCCTCAACCATTGGAGCTACAAATTTGATCATTTAACCCAATCAGCTACCACTAATAAGTTGGGGACTAGTTACTTTGATTTTAGTGCTCTTCGACCTTGCTTGTGACAATTTGACCTACCTATCACGTGAAGTGGTATACATACAATCTCAACTATTGCAGCGTTCACACTCCAACTTCACCATACCCATCCACTGCCTATCAAATCAACACTTGATTTCAGATTCCCTTCCCTCGACTCCTACTTTGAGGGGGAATACCTCATCCCATACTTGGGGCAATCTACACTTATTTTTGTCTTGCAGTTTGTCAGAACACACCACAAGATAAAAAGGGGCAAATGTAGACACCAATATTATGTCAACCCCTCCTTGGTCCCCTTCTAACCACTTACACACTTTATTAATTTAGAATAAATTACTTATCTTAAATTAATGACCTCGCCTAGACACCTCACCTAGACACCTCACCCTAAGACTATTTCTTACCCTATGAGTCACCCTGAGACTAGGTCATCTAAAGCATGACCTATTCTCACTCCATCCTAACCTCCTAACTAACTCTCATGCCTAATAAACCTATCTTTTGACTATTCTCCAATGGCAAATGCACTTGGCAGATGGAAAAATGGGAAAAGGGCTAAAAATAACCCTTTTACCCATTCTCTAGCCACCAACGTTGGTCAACTATCGATCGACGCCAACGGGATCACTGACATCTGTTACATAAGCTAGACTCTAACCTTGAGTTGACCCCCCACCTCTTCATATATCTATGTGCACACTCTGAGACCAAGCATCAAACTTTGACTTTCACTCTCCTAGCTACAAAAATTCTGACACAAGTCATTCTAGATTGGATTGAAACATTGTACGAGGACCTTGACATTAGCCACAATAGGAATAAGCATTCTAACACCTCTGGTTCTTTACCGAATAAGAGCTAAGTATTCTATCTTATTTCAATATTTTAGAATACATTAGTAATTAGTTTCTATTTTCTATTTCTAAATACTATCAACTAGACCTGACTTCTTTCGTGGAAAGGCTAAAAAGCTTTCCCTATATCCTTATCCTCTTTTCACACCTACCCTCTACCTTTGCCCTTCCTCAGACCCTATTCACTTTCCTGCAACCCTGCACAAACATTTAAACTTCCAGACTCCTCTGTCAACTATAGACATAACCTTGAAACCTGTCCAAGGCCCATTGCCCCTACCGACATCAGCAGCCTAACCGATGTCGGTATCATTAACAACTAACCTCGGTAGGACTACAGACGTCAGTGACTATGACAGACTAACTACAGAGAATAGGTATGCATTATCTTTATTTCTCTTTCTTAGTCTTTCACCATTTCTTTTTATACAACACTTTTTTTCATAAATAGTGGACTGTCATCCCTTATAGAGCTTTACGCTTCCAGGACCGAGCGTGTAGCTTGGCAGTCCACCCTATCATCTTCTAAAATTTTCTTTGTTTAAGTCTTATTCTTATCTATATGTGTTTCCTCCACAGCCAAAGAGGAGCTCCTACAACACTTGGATACAGTGCATAACTTAATACAGGTATCAATCAAACCCCTAACCTTTAACCTTTAGTTTCTTTCTTCTTCTGAATGTAATTAGCAAAAATGTAGAGAAACAAGGAGGTCCTAAATTGCTAACTGTTGGATGCTTCTTAGTTTGGTTTCATGTGAAAAACAAAGGAGGAGGTCCTAAAATGGTAATGACCATACACTTATTAGTTTGGTTGCTTGTGCAAACCAAAGGAGGAGGTCCTAAAATGGTAATGACTAGATGCTTCTTAGTTTGGTTACTTGTGCAAACTAAAGGAGTAGGTCATAAAATGGTAATGTATAGATGCTTCTAAGTTTGGTTGCTTATGAAAACTAAATGAGGAGGTCCTAAAATGTTAATGACTGGATGCTTCTTAGTTTAGTTTCTTGTGAAAAATAAAGGAGGAGGTCCTAAAATGGCAACCTTTGTGTATTGTAGAGCTTGCTTGCTCATATAAGCTGAAGGAGAAGAAGGATACCCAAAAATGGTAACCTTCAAGCATGGAGCACAAATCAAAGGGGAAGGATGAGGATGACATATGACAACTGACATGGATGTGATTGGTTTTCAATAGATAGGCCCAAATATGGTAACATCCTCATACGAGATGGAGTGCTTATGTCTATCATAAAGATGTTCTACCTTGAAACTAAGGCCATAATTAACCCTATTGCAAGTTTACTTTAGTGTCATTATTTAAAAAGAGTGTTCTTAACATTTTGTCAAGATTTGGACAATATTTCACAAATGTTCAAACAAGGTATGATTGGTTTTATTCAAAAAAATGACTAAGGCACCAAAGAGACTATAAACAGAGGGTGGATTGGAACCACACACAATTATAATAATTGGTTCACAAATTTACTCAACCTTTGGTAAAGCTGAAATCATATAGATTGGAAGAGGGTAAGGTAACTCAAAGATCCAAAGTCAAAACTAGTACACCAAAGCCTAGATCTTTGTGATATGTTTATACCATAAAATCTAGTTTTAACTTTGAGGAGTTAACCCTAGAAAATTAGAGGAAATATCTTTGGATTACAAAGAAGACAAAATGAACTAAATAACTCAAAATGTAAAAACATACACAAATCACTAATTACAAGGCTAGAATCAAATGGGCAACACAATGTTGCCACATGGCTCTAGTATAATATAATATGTTCTAAGACTCAAAGTGTAAGCCATACACAAGATGATTTGAGTCCACCAAGATGATAATGTGATTTTGTGTCTAATAAATAGCCCTTAATCCAAATGGAAAATTGAACCTAAGTTAGAACAAGTTTACTGTGAAAATGGTTAACCCACTTTGACACACCAACCCTTAAAACTTAGAAAGGTTTAATTTCAAATGTAAATTATAAATGAGGGAATTTAAACAAATTGGGTAAAAGATCTAGACTCCATTGGGCAGCATGACTGTGCCAAAGTGGGTGATATGACATAAAGTTTTTGATAATAACTTGAATAAGGAAAAGATAAATTTTCAAATTGGACAACGTAATGCCTCCCTTGCTCAAGAAAATTGAGGACAATGTGTTTTGGTTAAGTTCATTGAGTTAATAATCAATTTTAGACACAAATCAAGATGAAGTAATCTAATGACAAAAAACAAATGTCTTAATTCTAAACTAACAAGATATGGTAAAGTGGGTTCAACTAAACTAGCAAGTTTTCAATCAATCTAGGGGAATCAATTGCATAATGACATTCACACCAAATGATGCAAAAGAAAAACATAAAAATTGGGTGTCTGTGACACTTGGCTTGTTGTAAAAAGGTCTAGTCATTTTTGCAACCACTACATTGTGTTGTTCACTCAATGTAGTGCAATGTTCAAAGTGCAGATACGTCCCATGTACAACTCAAAAGGAGTGGATGAATTTAATGTTAAGAGATGAAACCTTGGGTCAAATCTTCCCTAAAGAACTCATGGGAGGTAATTAAGTCCCCCTCACAAGCAAATATGCAATGAAAATGAGATACATAAAAATAATTACTTTAGTCGCATTTTCAAGATCACCCAAACTATGACAAGTTTTTGGGGAGTGCTTTAGATGACATTCTTTCTAAGCCTTGGACTAGGCTTGCTTGCAATAAGGATGGTGTTTTTGGGTCCAATATTTCCCTAAAGGGGACATATGGAAAAGTATGCACGCAATGCCCTTTGTTATGCCAAACAATTAATCAATCACCTATTGCATATAAACTTGACAAATGAGTTCAATTTTAAGCATGAAATAAGAGATTAGGTGATGTTATTTTTGGCCCTTGGCCTTAATTTCTAAAATGGTAAAAGATTGCATAAAAAGGCCACATAAAGCAATAAAGACCTAAGTTTATTTTAAGCCCAAATTGAAGATTCAAGATAGCCAAATTTCATGATTAAAACACCAAATTTTAAAATGTTGTAAGAGTTATGATGTGTTTTAAGCACTAAATGAAATGTATCTAAGACTTATCCAAATCTCAGGTTCATTTTAAGCACTAATTCAAATGTGTGAAATCAAGCATGTTTATTTTGAACCCAAATGAAAGTGTGTTTGGTTAGTCAAAAGCATTCAAACCAACTTCAAAAATACCCCCTCAACTTGTAAAAACACAATTATAAGGGCCTGCTTTAAAGCACTTAAGATTTTTAGCAAATGACATTAAGAATTTTAGCTTTTGATTTGACAGTTGAGTTGGGTTGACAGGTGAGTTGGGTTGATGGGTGAGTTGGGTTAGACAGGTGAGTTGGGTTGATAGGCAAGTTGGGTTCGACAGGTGAGTTGGGTTGGATAGGTGAGTTAGGTTGACAAGAGAGTTGGGATGAACCAGAGTCAGGTCAAGATGAATCGAAGCCAAGTTGGGATGAACCAGAGCTGAGTTGGGCCATCTAGAGAACAAAATTATGGTTTATAAAAATGGACTTTTTTGCTCAAATTTTTGCTTTCTTTACTTCCATACTCCAAGAGCCTACATGACAATAGTTAGTAGGTTGCTTGAAAGGATTTTTGAACAAATTTGTGGGTTGTGGTCTCACTGGGTGTGCCAAAATGTAGAAAGGATTACAAATAAAGTTAGTCAATAAATCATGAAAAGTGCATTAAAGACAAAAAAACTTAGCCTATCTATTCATATGAAAATTACAAAGGATAGAAAGAAACAAATAAAAGAAATCAATATCATATTACCTTCCCAAATGGATTCACCATACCAATACAACTCAAAAGCATGTTCTCCCTTGATCAAGATCTCTTGTCTTCAACAACAATGGTGGCCATCACCTCCAATGTCTCAAGAACTCTCCACAAAACCTAGGCTCATCATTTGGAATCATTAAACTATCCTATCAATAAAGCTTGCAAACAAAATCAATAATCAAATGCAAATTATTGTGAAGACAATTCAACATAATAACTTTTGTAATATTCAAGCTTAAAAATGATGTCCATGGCCTCTCTACTTATATATTTTCAAGAATGACTAGAATCAACCATGACCGTCCATCTCAAGATTGAGATGTGTGGTTATGGATTAATTGAAATATGTAATTAAAATCCATAATTATTCTCATCATGACTTTGGAAGAAGGAACATTAATGAGGCATGGGAGGTAATAAAGATGCATGGGAGACCCATAACCTAATATTTTATGCACTTATGGCTTGATGGATGCCACGCCATAGAGTCATCACCTGATGATGTAGATAATATAAATCAAATTCTAAAAAGAAATATTCAACAACTCTCATGGAAAATCAACTTAAGATATTGATTTGGATTAATTAGCCTTAAAAAATGTTAATCAACATATGTGTAATTATTTATAAATTAGCCCTTAATTAATCAAAATGGTCAGAAAGTCATATTACTAAGTCATAATTTGACTTGGGAAGAATTGGAAGGTGATGTTAGATACATTGGAACCATATTCCCATTTAGGATGTTTCCAACACAAAATAACAAAGGCAAATGATGTGTACCAATGAATTAGAATAAAAGAGTGATCCAAAGCACAAAAAGGCAAAATCATCATTCTGACTCAAAATGATCTGATCAAAGTTAGCTAGCCCGTAAAATGCATTGCCCTATTTAGGGATACTTTGACCTAAATCGGCACTTGTAAATGACAATTTTGAACCATTTAGGGTGTTTTATGGATTTTAACTTAAAATGTGCATTTGAGTGCAATTCAAGTAAGATTGACAATTTAAACATAAATAGTGTTAGAAATTGGATGTCTACAATGATTTATAGACTTGTAAGAAGGGGTTCTAAATGGAGGAAGAGTATAGAGTTGAGAGACAAAGGAAAGTAAGGGTGCTTAATGGATGGATTGAAGAATAGAGAAGGTTGATGGCTATGAGTATGACTTATAGGTCATATTTTTGATGTCATAAATAGTGCTCTTGTAGTTTTGAATACTTGTGAAAGAGAGGCATGTGTGAATGTTGTGGAGTAAAGAATAGAAGAAAGGGGGTGTGCCTAGTGGATGGGTTATAGAGAAAAGAAGGTTGATGACTATGTGTTAACCTATAGGTCATATTTATTATGTTAAAATAGTCACTTTATAGGTTTGAAGATTGAGGATGAACAAAGAGGTCTAGATTGATCCAAAAGGATGTTTTGGATGCCTTTAGTGTGAGTGAAGGATAGATTTTATATGTGTGAGCTTGGTGGTTGATTTGAGAGGTAGATCATAATGTGAACTATGTGTATGACCATTTGGTCATGTTATTGAGGTTGTTACAGAGTTGTTGTTGAGGTTGTTATAGATTTGTTGTTGAGATGTGTAGAGTAATCTAAAATTTGGTTTTGGATGTTTTGGAGTGTGTGAATAAGTGAAGGGGGTTGTGTTTACAGGGTGTCTCCATCATATTGGTAGGCAATCAATGATCATATGTTCATATCATAGGTATTGGGAGGGTGATCAACATCTAGGTTAGGACTCAACCATCCTTAGGGGTAAGTTTTCCTTGTGAAATGGGTGCTTCAATAAATTCAAGTCAAAATGACTTAACCATCCTAGGGGTAGGTGCTACTTGTGGAACAAGTGTTTCACCAAATTTTGGTGAAAAGGACTTGACCATCCTAGGGGTAGGTGTTCCTTATGGAATGAGTGTTCTACTAAAGTATCATGTTTGTAATACTATATAGGATAATTAGTCCATGTTTTTTTAGGCTTGAGAGTGGGTTTTATTCCTCATAAGGGTTTCCCACATTATATGTTGTGTTATAATGTGCTTATCTTATTTATGCTTTATATGTGGTCTCCTTGCTTTGATGGTAATCTAGTTATATATGCTTATTGTGTTAATTCATGAATGCCAATGAATGAATGATAAGTAATCCAAAAGTGAAAGATTGGTTAACTAATTCACCCCCTAGTCATCTTGTACCTCTGACAAACTAGACTCTCTTGACTGCTTGAGGGATTTTATGGAACTATAGAAGGGTTAGGTGGAGAGATAGGAGGAGGAACAAGAGGGTTTTACGAAGGGTTAGGTGGAGGTTTAGGAGGAGGAACAAGAGGGTTATGTGGAGGGTTAAGAGGGTTAAGAAAAGGAATAGGAGGGTTAGTAGGATGAGTTATTCAAAATAAACAAATTACAACTAAAAATTAGGGTTAAACAATGAAAATTACTAAAAATTACTAAAATTTAGGGTTAACAAGTGTAGATTTTAAGCACTTACCTCTTGTACATGGTGGCATTATCAATTATCATCTTCTTGGGATAAATTTAATGTATTTATAGGAAGGTTTTGTCTCTCACCCAAAATATGATCATAGAAGGTGAACTTAGCAAAGGAAAGTTGAATGCAAAATGAGGAATTTTACATTCGGGTTTTGGTTTTTTTTGGTAACATAGGCAATGTGATCATGTTATTAACATGATCACATTATTGAAAACAAAAATAACATGATCACATTATTATTTAAAATAACATAATTTCATTATTGTTTAAATTAATGTGATCACATTATTTAATAATGTGATCATGCTATGGCTTGGTAATTACCAAGCCATAATTTAAATAACACAATCACTGTAATTAAATAATGTACTCATGTTATTTATTAATGTGATTATGTTACTAAAATTTTCTATATAATTGTCCCAAAACTATGTGCACTTACCCTAAGATAGACATGGAGGTCGAATAAAATCACAAATAAGACTTACACAAGGAGGAAGCAATGAACATGAAACTAGTTAGGAACATGGAGCGAAGGATACAATAGAAAAGTATGTGAGGGAGAAAGAATAATAAGAGAAGAAAAAAATGATGAGAAAGAAACAAAATTTCAAATAGATTTAGACCTATAAAAAATTACAAGCAAGCCCTATGATGAGGATCATTGTGTCCTTTTCATTTAGTTGATATATTTCATGTCAATTTGGGTAGTGTCTACCAACTATCTGTAATAGAATATGTAAAGGCTTATAACTAAAAATATTTATTTTTGGTATAAGGTTCTAATTTACTCTCTTGAATTTAAATATAATATAATACTTGTGAAATCAAACACACTTCCTAAATTAAAAATGCTTTAGAATAGAAACACACTTCTAGACTAGGTTGTTGGAATTGAAATTTCATGAAAAATAAACACATTGTTAATCTATGTTACTAGAATGGAAAGTTATTGGAAAATTAAATGTTTTTAATATTAAATTAATTTTACATGAAAATAAATTAACAAACATTCCTGCAATTGAAACACATAAAACAATACTTTACATAAAAATTGATAACAAACTCAAATCACACAATGCATAAATAACATATAAATACCAAATGTATCCTTCTTCTTTGATCGAGTGGGATGTTAATATTACTTAGAATATAATTGCAACACTATTAAGTTTGCAAAAAACTCATGATATTGTCTTCTCATTGATTTTGTAAACTTGCCTACACTATTGGAAATAATGATGCTCAAGCAATTCAATCCTTAATACCATATTCATCTACTACCTCTATCATCAAAAGGATGTGTTTATATATTGTTGTGTCTTTAAAATACTATGTCAAGATAGAAATTAACTTAAAAATCATAATGCATATGCTCTTTCCTTGGATCTATCATTGTTTATCTCATCATAAGAGTCTATCCTACATCTAATGTAACTTTTAAACTATGTTATTTTGCCTTCACCTCAACCAAATTTACTCTTGATTACTCCTATTACATATTTTATTCTGCATTATAATGGGGGACACTCAAATTCATTATGCCCCTTTTCACCATGATTATAACAAATAAAATGTCTTCTTCAGGCTTTCCATCCTATACCACTACCATAGCCTCTACTTCTTTGTGTAGACACTTAAAAACAACCCCTCAACTAGTTTTTGATGTCAAGCTACTTAAGACTTATCCTCGACCCTTATTTAACTATTCACCTAGTTAAATCACCCTTAAAATCACCTCTTCTACTTTAAAATTCATTAACACACCTGGGACATTATGTTAAATATATTAAAACATTAAATTAAGACCCATTTTAACCCTTTTAAACTTAGGAGTATGACCATCGATGGTCAGCCTAACCATCAACAGTTAGCCTGACCATCAATGATCAGGTGTCCAAAATTGTAACACCAAAAACTTTTAGCTATAAATAGGATAAACATGGGAAAAATGGAAAATTTCCCATGCACACCTTACATCTTACCATCTCTTCTAATTGGCATCTTTATACCATACCAACTTAACAACTTCCTCCCTCCTCACTTAACAACTTTGTGCAAGCATCCAAGATCTCAAAACTTTTTTTTCATGACTATTAAGGGCTAGAGTACTATTATGCTATCCAATTTCATCCAACTTGTCATTGGCTTTCACTTTGCATCATACAGGTATTTTCCCTTTATTTTTAGCATTTCCTTTCTCCACTAAATCTTTCTATCTTAATCAGGTCACCTACACATTATCCCTCACCTATACAAACCATAACTAGCCTTCTTCCCACTTTCTATTCCACCCCTAACTCCATTAAATTCCCCAAAAACTTTTTGTAGTCAACTATCATCAGTTATCTAACTGTCACCGGTCAGGACGACTATCATCGATCATCCTGACCATCGACGATCACTATCAAGGAAAATAATAGATTGTTATTTCCTCCCATATCACATCCTAATCAGACCATGTCTCTATTTTTTAATTTTCTATAGACTCTTCTCAAATCTTCTAGACCTAACCCTGATCTAGTTTTGCATGGTATTGACCTGTCGTGCTATATTTTTATTGAATAGGTACACTATGTATTTCTTGAATAAACATTTATGTTCTTATCAATTTATCATATTTTATTTCTATTTTCAAAATATTTTTATCATTAGGGGAGTGGATTGACATTTGTCTAAGGGAGATTTTGTTTCTTGGATCAAACGTGTTGTTAGGTAGTCCACCCTTTATACTCGTCTAACAAATAAGTTGGTTTAGTGTGGTATTATTACAAGTAGTCCTTCCTCACCAAAAAGGATCTCCCACTGCATTTGGTCATCAACAAGCAAAAAATTTAACTAGGTACACACTCCTCACTTGTTTTTTCTCTCTTTTTTCCCAAAAGTTAGAAATAGAGTAAGAAATAATAGGAAAAATTTTGGCACGCCTGTTGGGACCCCTTCTAGGTTCATAGTTATTTTTAGGCATATAGTTACATTAGTGAAAATTCATGTTCTTACATTTTTGTTATTTATAAATTCTAAAAGATTAAAAAAAAAATCTCTTTTTTTCTAAAAATAAAAAAGAAACAAAAAAAATTTGATTTTAGGGATAGGTTGCATTTTCATCCTGCATTAAGTGCATTTTTAGTTGTTCCTTGTTTGCATACCAAGACATCAAAAAATTATTTTGGTTTAAAATTGAGTGAATTCATTATCTTACTTGCTTAATGTTAAGCTCACCTAGACTAACTAAAATCATTATGAATTAAACATATCACACTTATGTTACACTACCAAACCACTCACACAAAATAAACATCAAAACTTACTTGAGATAAGCCCCATTAGGATTTCATTACCCTTTGGATCACCTTACCCTACCTGGTGATCCCACTTGGATTTCATCACCAGTGAGAGGACCCACTCCATTCTCTGGTGGAGTATAAACTTTAGATAAATAGTATCTATTGGCTAAGTGTCCTAGCTCAGCTTTGGGTTTGTGAAGTGTGGGGAGCAAGCCCCCAGTAATAGGCTATGTACTCGGTATAGTGCAAATTTTTTGAGCAAAAAAAATTTAACCTGAAACCATATTTAGATGGATCTTCTAGTACCTGACTTACAAGCCAATTTCCCCTTTCACACTCTTTAAGGAATAATTCAAAAGTGATTTAAAATGAATCCTAGGATTAATTATGCTTTTGGTGTGTGCTTTGCTTGCTTTTGGATTTTTTTTGCTCATTATTTGAGGTGAGAGGTTAATTATCCATTTCTAATTTCTCATATAGTCTTAACTAGATAAGTGAGAAATCAAAACAACCAACCACCATCTTCCTCTTCATCCTCATCCATGGATTACACCTCAGATGTTGATAAATCATCCCATGCTTCACTGTATAATTCTCCCCCACCTACCATGCCTCCAACAGTTCCTAAGGGTGATCTAAATTTTGTTGCCTTTTTAGACAATAATCTAATCACTTTACAACACTATCTTAATACCTTAGCCTACTATACTTCAACAACTTTTGTTCCTCCCATGGATCCACCCTATGGTATGCCACACCACCTTATGGTTGGTTTTACATCAACACAACCCTTTGTTATCCAACCTTCATCTTCTACCATTAGCTCATCTACTACCACCACCTAGACTCCTATTACCCCAACTAATACCTCTAACATTGGCTTGACTTTACCCCTTGTCACTTATGCCCCTTCAACTGGAATGGTGTCTTCCACACCCATTTCTACCATTCCATCTAGCTTAACCAATATACCAACTTCAACCCCCTTTCAAAACTTGGTGTTATCTATACCACAAACACTTCCCCCCATTAGAACTAGGACAACTACCCATCAACAACCCACAAGCACATTAGCATTACCAACCTAAACCATGCCCCCATTAACCAACCCAAATGTACCCCTAAACCAATTATTCTCAGTTCCCCTACAAGCCCCTGGAGTATCCTATCAATATATTCCCAGCCCATAAGGATATATTGTACCTTCCACTCAACCATTAATGCCTATCAGTCTTGCTAGGACACTATCCTAACCTCAATTCACCACATACCAATATATGCCCACTTTTGTACCTCCTCCTACATACCAATTCATAGTTGTAACCCAAACTTAATAGAACCTACCACCAAATTATGCATCTACCCAAGCCCAACCCAAATTGATAAGGATGTTCATGGACAAGATGACCCAGCTCAAGTCATCTATGTCTAGGTCCCATAACCTTTTATCTTGAGACCAAATCTATAATGAACCTATCAATCCATCTATCCCAATTTATGCTTATCCTCCTTAATGGGAGTTCCCCAAATTTTCTAAGTTTCAAGGTAAGGAGGATCCTCAACAACATTTTAGGGTATTTCACCATTCTTGTTACTTGATCGTATATGATGAAACCTTCCTTCTTTGAACCTTCCCTATGTCTTTATTAAGGCTCACCTTGGATTGGTACAATTCCCTTCCTAGGCACTCTATCTTTTCATTCTCACAACTCACCTAAACCTTCTTAGAACATTTTTTGGTGAACATATCCAAGAAGGTCTCTACAACTGACCTCTATTCTCTTAGGTAGATTGATGATGAATCAATTGCTAACTTCATTAAATGATGGGGAGGTCTCATTAATCAACTATCATTTTCACTACCCCATATGTAATTCATTGAACTTTTCTCTAGGGGTTACACAAAACACATTGCTCTCACCCTTTAGGTGCAAACAATTATAACCTTTGATGAAGCATTCACAATGCCACACAAACTTGAAAATTGAGCCATAGATGAGGGTAAATTAAAATTGAGAAATAAGAATTCCACTTTCAAACCCAATGACCCCTCTTCCAAAAAAACATCAATACCAAATCCAAAACATCCACAAACATGGTTGTCTTAAAAACTACGTGTCCTTCAACCATTAACCCATCACATCAAACCATTCCTTCCAACCCTTTTTACCCACCAAACTAAAATCAAAATTAAGTTCCCCTAAAAATTTCACACCTATAAGAAAATCATATTCATTTGTACTAGACAAACTATTCAAAGCTAGCCTTACTCAACTTCCACCAATCAAGTCACCTCAATAATTTGACCCCTCTCACTCCATGCCTGGGTGGTATAATGAAAATGACCATTTTTATTTTTATCAGGTTATTGGACATGACATAAATTGGTATAACACTTTTAAAAGCCTTATCCAAAACTTGATTAATAATGGTGAATTGTCATTTGACAACCCCAATGCACATCCTAATCATTCCCTTGATATTTTTCACAAACCTTTACCTAACCATGTTCCACCTACTTAACCCCATGACAACCAATGTGAACCATCATCATCCCATGAGGCACACACAATTAACATCATCATAAATGAGTCCATGGTGGATGAGCCCCACATTTCTATTGCTCCTTCACCAACCTCACCTATGGAAGAAGTAAGTTCACCTCTTATACCTTTAAAGACCCAAATAGAAGAATCTATAGCCTTCATGTCTTCACTTGATCAAACCACACCCATGTCTGCTTCTCCTTTCATGGAAGTGGTCATTGATTTAACTACCTCTTATTTTACCCCACCAAATGGAATGGTAAAACCCTTCTCTTTTCCTTTGGATACCCTAGAAAAAGAAGGATTCAAGACCATACCTACACCCCCAATCAAAGAACCATCTCCTCCCTTAATCACCCCACAAGTGACCATCACCTCATTTACCCAACTAGGAATTTCATAACCTTCTAGCTCAAGTAAAGATGAAGGAACCCTAACTTCTTCCTCACCTAAGGGATTACATTTGAAATGACTGATCAAGGAACCAAACCCATTTACAAGCCCTTTTCTTGGTTAGTGCAAAGTCTAGAATTTGCCTCACAACCTAACCTGGATAGAGCCACCTTTTGGCACCATCTAGGGCTCTCATAACAAAATAGAGATGAACCCTCAACCTCATTAGCATCCACCCTCAAAAATATTATCATCCCATCATCAAACATTTATTTCTCCCAAGGCATGAGAGAACCATATCACCCACCTCCACTAAAATCATCTCATAATTTTCTCGCTAGACAAGCCAAGACTCTAGGTATCCTTCCCACACCTAACATCACCCATCCATCCATCCATCAAACTGGACCTAAACCCCTCTAGCCTACCTAAAAAACAACCAAATAAGATGGACTGAAGAGTGTATTTGCCTAAACCTCATCCTCAAGCTTCACCTATGCCACCTCCTTCTCATTTACCATCTATTTTTTTATCCCACCCTTCTACTATCCAAGTCACCTATTTCACTTCATTTAAACCAATTCCATTTTCTATGCCTACCCTTCCATCACCTAGGCCATCAAATTCTTCATTTTTCTTAGATAGTTTATCCCCATCTACTTTCCCATCTATTATCAACCCCTCATCCTCTACTTAAAAACTATTTATCAATAACCCAATCATAGCTAAGTCAACCCAACCCAAAACATCTACCAAAGTTGCTTGACCACCTACCCTTTCTAATTTCAAAACCATGCCTAATAAGGTTCTTATTTCCTCGATGAGAATTTCAACACCCCCAACACATTTGAATGAATATTAATTAGTTATTTTATAAAAGTTATTGTAAACATCCTCCATTAAAATTTTACCTATCAAGCCATTCACCCCCTCTAATACCAAACCCTCTTGGTTTGATGATACTTAGATCTATGCATACCATAGGATGCCAAGACATGACACAAAGAACTATAAATCTCTCCAAGCTCTTTTTCACTACTTATATGATGATGATGATTTATTTTTAGATGAACCACTTTCACCTCTCTTACCATCCCAACTGCCAACCTAACTAATTCAACCAACATCCTAACCTACACTAGCTTCCCCACTTTCACCTAAAAGTGAGGGGGAGGATTTGAGGTAATCACCTAGTCCAAAAAATCCCATTGTCCATACCATCCACATTATTACCTGATCTTGGGCTTAATAAAGAGGTAAATGAAGAGCTAATGTGTCCATACCATGGACATATCCCTTAGAATCCTAACCTTCCAACCAATCCCCAATACCAATGCCTTCACCTATGCCATCTCCAAGGCCTAAGTTCTCCATCCTTGGTGCCCCTCCATCTAACCCTTCTAAATCCATTCAATGAGCTATGTTGAAGAAACTTCACCAGACCTTGATCAAGATGAGTCTTTATGAGTTAATCAATATGTCACCTCATCACCTTCATGTGCTAATAGAGGCTCTACAATCTATAGAGGTTCAACTAGATGACCCTTAACCTCTTGCATCCTTCATTAGGGCCCTCTAACATTCCATCATCATCACCTTCCAATATTTTGAGTACCTCCAGCCCATTCCAAGGAGTTTCACCCTCCTCTCTTTGTCACCTTATACATTAGTCATACCCATGTCAAAAGGGTAATGATTGATAGTCATGCTAGCATCAACATAATCTCCTCTCATACTTTTGATTAGCTACATTTACCAAATAACATCATAGATAAAAGCACAGTGGGTCTTCACTCTTTTAATTACATGATGACTACTACCTTAGGGAGTGTTGTCCTTCAAATATGATTAGGGCCTCACACTATTCCTGAGCTATTTTATGTTGTTGAGGGTGAGTATTAATATAACAATCTACTTAGATGCCTTTGGATCTGAGATATGAGTTATATCCCCTCTCCTTTACATTGGTATGTCAAATTCAAATATGAAGACAAGTTATAACCATCAATGTTGATCCTAGTCCTTTTACATCTTTCAATATGACCTATAATCTGAATGATGGCCTTCTTCCACATTCATCTCTTGCACAATCAACCAACCCCCTTAACAAAACTACACCACCAACCATGACCCATAATTTTTATACCATCAACAATGATGAAGATTTAACCAGTGCATCCATCTCTTTTTCTTAGATTCCCATTGAGCATTCCTTGGCATAAACTTTCCAACATCTTGCCCTTGGTGAATATAAATTTTTAGCTTTATATGCTTTTCCCACTCCACATGAATATGGGAACCTTCAAAATGACCCTTCTTATGACCCCAACATAGGAACCATCATCTCCTTTAGACTTACCAACAATTGAACAAATTTTGTCTATGGGGGACTTGATTGACCACTCCTCACTCCTATCACCACTCCATATATTCAACCTTTCACTTATGATTTATTATATCTAAGTAATCAAACCTTTGCCAAAACCTATCTTCGTCACTATGCTTGGAAAGGATTTAGTATGGTCTTTTATGAATAAGGACCTCACGAATTTCCCATTATAAAAACTTAGAAACCTCATGAGTTCTTTGGGATTGGGTTTGAACCACTAGAAGATCCCACCTCACCAAAACCTATTTCTACCCCCACAAAAGAGATTTCATCCTCACCTAGTTCATCTTCCCAATTTGAAGACTCTGACATCATCCCATCCAAAAAAAATTATCAATATCATTAGTCTAGGCCCACTGACCTATCAACAAGGTGGCCAAGCTAAAACCTTTCCCCTCATCCATCTTGAGATGATCAATCATGATTCACTCACCATTCATACCATTCAGCATCAAGATGATGATTCCATCTTTACCTACCTTAGTGTAGGAGATTCTTCTATCCATAAATCTCTCCCTCCTAAAAACCAAACCATGCTCAATGAATCAACTATCGACATTAACTTGGGGACCCAAGAGGATCCTTGTATCATTAAACTTGGCCAATCTTTAAATTTAGATGAGCAATAGGATTATCTCTCCTTCCTTCAAGACCATATCATCACATTCATGTGGTATTATCAGGGTATGTCGATAATTTCCCCCTCTATAGCTATCCATAACATCATTACTTATCTTAAGGCTAAGTCAATACGGTAAAAGCTTCATAAAATGTACCCTCATATAGATCTCATCAAAGAAGAACTTCAACACCTTTTCTATCCATCAAATTCATTCAACCCATTGACTATCCACAATGGGTCCCTAATATTATTCTTATTACCAAACCCACTAGGAGGCTCCATCTTTGTGTGGATTTTCATGACCTTAACCTTGTATGCCCTAAAGATGACTTTCCTTTACCCAACATCGACCAACTAGTTGATATTACCATGGGCAATGAGATGTTATCTCTCATGGATGGATTTTTAGGATATAATCAGATCCTGATCACCCCCTCAGATCAACATAAAATTGCCTTCATTACTCATTGGGGAACCTTCTACTATTAGGTTATGCCTTTCAATTTAAAAAATGTAGGAGTGAATTATCAACAAGCCATGAAATATATCTTCCATAATCTTATTCATAATATTGTAGAAGATTATGTGGATGATCTCCTCAAGAAATATAAACACCATAAAGATCATCTAGTTGTTCTTTCTATCATATTTGATTGACTAATCCAATTCCATGTCCAGCTCAATCTTGAGAATGCATTTTTGGGGTTCTCTCTAGAAATCTTCTTGGATTTATCTTTTACCTCTATGGAATGAAATTTATCCTGCTAAGGTCAAGTCCATCTTGGAAATGCCTCCTCCAATAAACCTTATACAAATTCACAATCTACAGGGAAAACTCTAATCTATCCATCACTTCATCTCCCAGCTATTAGATAGAAGCCAACCCTTTCACCATCTCCTAAATAAAGACACCTCCTTGAGATGGACCAAATATTGTCAACAAACCTTTGATTCACTCAAGGAGTACCTACTTTCTCCACCTATTCTTATCCCACCTAGGTATGACCAAACTTTTTACCTTTACATATCTACCACTGATCACTCTCTAGGTGTAATGTTGGCTCATTGAGATGAAAAACACAAAGAGAAAGCCATCTATTATATTAGTTGTATGATTATAGAGTATAAGGCATGATATACCCATCCTAAAAATATTTGTATCTCTCTCATTTTTTTGCCCCTAAACTCCATCATTACCTTCTCAATCACAAAACATACTTTATTACCAACACCGACCCACTCAAGTATATGCACTCCAAGTTGTATCAAAATCAGCTTATGGATAAGTGGATTATGCTTCTAGCTAAGTTAAATTTTGAGTTTATTTAACAAAAATCCATTAAATGGTAGGTCATCACCGACCAATTAGCTAAATCTCCCCTCCTAGATAACCAACCCATTCTATTGGCCTTTCCATATGAGTTTGTTGTGACTCTTTCTCAGGAAAAACACCCTTACCAAATGACCATATTTTTTTATGGCTCTAAGTGCCAACATGGTGGGCATGCAGGTGTAATTATCATTCCCTTTATGGAGAACCTCTTCTACTTTCATTTAAACTCAACTTTGAATGTACTAACAATATGGTAGAATAATAAGCTTTGGTCATCGGTTTCCAAACTATTCTCACCTTGGGAATCAAAACCATTTATATCTTCAATGATTCCCAACTCGTGATCAACCAAGTCAATGGGTCCTATTAATATAAAAATGATATTTTTTAAAAGTATACTCTTCTCATTGAAAAAATATTAAAATATTTTGAATGTTACCAGATCTAGTTAGTACCCTAATTTACTAACAAATTCACAAATATAATGGCCTCCCTTGCATCTCAAATTCCCTTTCAATTAACTGAATCTAAACTATTTTTCACCATCCATCACTTCATCAAGCCCTCATATATTAGTTCAGACCTTCCTACTATTTGTAGTGTGGAGGCATCTCCTTCAAACATCTGGTATGACCAAACTTTTAACTACCTTAACAGTGGCATCATTCCACCCAACCTCTCAAAAAATGCCTAGAAAGCCTTCATTTAGGGTACCTCTCATTATACCATATTTGGGGGAATCCTTTACAAGCATGGATTTGATGGCATTCTTCTTCTTTGTTTTCAAATTCATGATATTTCCCATGCTATCAAGGAAACTCATGATGGAGTATGTGGGGGACACTTTAGTGGTCTCACTATTGCTAAAAGAATCGTGTGCCTTGGCTACTGTTGGCCTACCCTCAACAAAGATTATTATGACTATGTAAATAATTATTTAAAATGCCAAAAACATGCTAACTTTCATCATGTGTTAGCTCACAGACTTTAGGTATCCAAGGATTATTGGCCCTTCTTGTAGTGGGGGCTTGATCTCATTAGAGAAATCAATCCTCACTCATCTCAATGACACCAATACTTCATCATCACCACCAAATATTTCACTAAATGGGTGGAATCCATTCCCCTTATCTTGATCAAAACTAAATGAATTATTAGTTTCATCAATTACCACATCATCTATTATTTTGGCATCACTCACAAAATTATAACTAATAATGATAAATCCTTCAAAAATAAAAAAATTCAATCCCTCTACTAAGCTTTTGGAATCAAGCTCAACCATTCCTCACCTTATCATCCGCAACCAAACAAATAATTGGAAGCCTCTAATAAAACCCTCATTAAGATGCTAACCAAAGTTGTAAGTGTTTTAGGTTAGGATTGGTACCTGCACATCCCATTCGCTTTGTGGGCCTATCGTAGTAGAATTAAAACCCCTATAGGTGCTACACCTTTTTCCCTAGTCTTTGGCATAGAGGCCATCTTACCTCTCAAATGATAGATCCCCTCTCTTCACATATCCTTACAAGACATCATTTCTATCAATGATTATCATCAAGAATAACTCACACACCTTGAGTTTCTCAATGAGCATCACCTTGCTACCCTTAAACATCTTTGCATCTATCAAGAACATATCACTCATGCTTACAACAAACATCTAAAAGAATGGGACTTCAATATTGGAGACCTCATCCCTAAATAAAACCAACATATAACAAATATGTAAAAAAGCAAAAAATGCAAGTTTTATTTCAATTGGCTTGGACCCTATATCATCACCCATATGTATGGATCAGGAGCTTATCATTTGTCCTCTCTTGAAGGTAAAGCATAACTTGAGCCTCTCAACGCTTCACATCTACATCCTCTCTACTATTAAGGAAGATCTAATAAACCTTGTTATCTAACTTAAGATCATCCCTTGGTTTATGAGATTCTCACCTCCCTTACCCTATTACCCTATGACTCTTAGGAACATGTGATTACAATAGGCCCATGTGATTATCCATCATATTTATGGCGTAATCTTAAACATGGGGACCACGGCTCTACCCATGGCATAGTTCTCATGGATACTTTTCATCTTTAACTAGATGGAGTCCCATGGTCACTTGCTTCGTGAAACCACTTTTAATTACCTTGTAACCACCTTTTATGCTAAAAATATTACCCCTATACAGGTCAGCCTCTAAGCTTAGATAGATGGGTCCATGTCTAAAAAATCATTCAAATATTCTACATGGGATTTAAAATATTATTTGGGTCTATTTTCTTAAATAAAGACCACTCCTTTGAAGGATGGTTTCCAAATACAATCAAAATAGATAGACTGATCCCTCAAAGGATAGCTATCAAACACTTATTCATACTTAGACCACTCCCTCAAAGGATGGCTAAGCTAAAATGTCAAAAATAATGTGTTGATACAAGCCATAATTAGCTTAATCAAAGCATTCTAATATTTCCACATTGATCAACTTCACCCTTTTCCTAAAATCAAGTAGTAAATGACCCCCATTAAAATAAATTTATCCCACAAAAGGGCCACAATCATCTCTATTATAAATTATTCTATTTATAGACTTCCTACATCAATCAATCAATACCTTGTAAAGACATGGACTTGTCTGTTTTGGTTCTTAGGTCACCTATCAAAAGGGTAAGTAAATCCACATTAGGTTCTTACATAATCCATTTTCCCTCCATTTACCTATCATCCCTTTTTCCTGTATACCCTATATAGATCAAAATACTATGAACTCACTTGGCACCCTACATTTATGATGACACTTTTTCACTAAAAGCGTGTTAATGTGAAGCATATGAAAGTTTTATTTTCATTAAGATCAATCTACCCTAGGTTTAATAGGGTCCAAGCCAATGAACCCAACATGCCTTTTTATTGCAAGGCCAGATTATTACAATTTGGCCTTGTAACATGGCCACCTATCCCTGTAATGCAATGATCTGGGCCTACGCTACAACCAATATCATCATTGCCTATGGATCACCCTATGTCAGTCCTTATGTTAGATCAATACCCATGGGTCCCTGACCCCCATCACCCTAACTAAAATTAGCTACCACATATCTACCTTGAAACCATGTAGGATAATTAGTTGTGATGCTTACATCATCTCTCACTCTATCAGGTAGCTCGGCATGATCCAACTCCTCCTATTGTGGCTATAGTTCTGGTAATAAAAAATATACATCCTCCCTCTTATACTATGAAAAATTAGGAGGAATACCCTTCATGAGTCCAAACTATTTATTCACTCTCTCAAATGGGATACACTCCATCTCACCATCTCGTCTACCATATACCCATCTCTAGATCTATAGTGAATATGTATAGTATTTATATCTAACCCACATAGGCCAAGTCATGTATGGCCTCCATACTATATCTCTAGGTGTTGAGCCCTCCAAGGCATCTCAAAACCAATCAATATCCCGCACACCACCACTAGCCCTTATCATTGCCCTATCCCTCCTCCATCGATAAAATCCAACTCTATAGTCTATCGGCAAGTAACCCTCTATAGGTAGGTATAATGGTCTCAACACCCGTATGTCCTCAAATGCCCAGAAATGGAGTATGATCCCCACAGTGAAGCCATAATGCCTATGTGCACCTAAGGCCCATAACTCTCTATAGATTTGAACTAAAAAAAATTGAGCTCATCCAAAAATAGTCCTCCCAAGTACCAGCTCCACAAGTACCCCTAGCAGAACAAAAAGAAACCTCCCTCCAATAGAATAATATAAATCATAACATGTCACCACTAACTAAATCATCATTAGTAAGTGTCTGTCTCCTTGGACCCTCTCATATAGAGGCCTAATGCTAAATCTACCTGAGTGAAATTGTGCATGCACTCTATCTACCTCGTACAACATATCCATACACTCATCAATATCCTTGATCTTTGTGTGATAAATCAGGTCCCCTCAGAGGGGTAACCATGTAATCCTATGTACATCTTCCAATAGGATGTTCATCTTTCCTATCAATAACTAGAATGTGTTAGTTATTGGGTCCCATCTCTCGATGATAGAAACTATCATCATAGGATCTCTAAGAAGGCATTGGTAGTGGCGTATCACTTCAAACCCAACAACCTCCATATGTCACTAATCCTCTATAGACATAGCATCTCATACCTTTGCAAATATATTAGGTACTCAATCTTGGAAATGGATCTGATCTTGGGCCTTCTAAATAATCATATCAAACATGAGGTAATCAACCTCTTCCTATCTACTTTTCCCAATTTATGATGACTATCAATCACTAGTACACACCCTACCAATATTTCATCTATCCCTTTCCTACTCCTCTCTCTCACTAGTATAAATAATAATTTTAACCCTTCATAAGTTTTGTGCACTTGTCACCTACTCGGTACTAATTACTCTTGTCCCCTTAGTCCTACCCTTCATCTCTTTCTAAACAGTTATTTAAACACCTACCTACCTCCTGTCTCTAGCTGAGTGCCAATTATACAAAGCTTCACAATACCTTTAAAACATCTCTATACCAATATAAACCCTAACAACATTTTATCCCCTAATCAATTCTTTACCTCTATAATAATCCTATCCTACCCTACATCTTTTCTCAAATGGTTACTATATCAATGAGAAAATTACCTACATCTCATCTCTAAATAGATACCTATTCTCTACATCTTTCATGAAATGGCCTAACTTTAATAGATCTTATTAACATTCTACCATTTATCATATTTACAACATACCTAACCATTATTTAGTAAAATAACACATTCTATAAAACACCATTTATAACATAACACAAATATAATACCATATAATATCAAATTAATCTATTACTCAAACCCAAACCAACACTTCCCCTTTTTTTTCATTCCCTTTCCCCAACATATTAACCTAGTTTTAATAACATTATATAACACCTAAATTCACTCCACCTCTCTCTTTTTCCCACCTAAAAAAAAATCCCCCCTTCATTGATCGTTGATGAATCCATCAACTATTGACAATCCCCTTGGGGCATTTTTTTCCCTTAGGTCAACCACTGATGATCATTGTGAGTGACCATCGATGGTGCAATTCAAACCCCCAACCTCCTCTACCACACCCTCTTCTACACTAATTATCACTCCCCCTTCTTTTCATCTCTTACACAAACACTAGCTTGCACTTTCCTACCCTTCTCCCTATTTTCCCTATTTTTCTTAGACATTTTCATCAAACCTAAATCCCCCATAAACCCTAGGGTGTTTCTCTACCCATATCATTTTTTGACCACACATTATATAATTCAATAAACAATATTATTAAAAAATATTTTAATTCAAAAATCATGAGGACCCTACCTCATTTTATGACTGATGACGACATCTCAATCCATGGCTAGCCACCTGACCACGTGTGTCTCTAGCATCCATCTTGGCTCCACTAGATACTCTCTCACTCACAACCACCAATCTAATCTCTCCACCTTAGCCAACCTCCATAATCAAAATCAACCCTCGTACATAATACTTAGACAACATAAATAAATATATTGGTAAGTCTCGATTGAGGACAAAACTTTCCCCATTTGCCTTTTTACCATGGTTTTAGGGTTTTTACCCAACCATAGATGGTTGCCTAACCATTGATGGTTGGAACTAATTATCGATGGTCACCTGATCATCATAAGTTGACCCTAAGCATCGATGGTTACCTAACCATCATTAGTTAACCCTAACCATTTATGGTTAGGGTCATGCTTCATATTCCCCACCTTTCTCACCCTTTTCTACCTAAATATAACCTTGTAGTATACCAAAATATGGTAACCCTTTTCTTGCCACACCTTAACCTATTCAAAAGTAACCCTCTTCCCCCTGACCAATCAAGAACTACATTAGGCCTAAATTCCATATTGGATCCACTATCCATGGGACTATGTAGGTAGCATCCTCTTGCCTAGTGCATCAAGAGCCAGCTCGACCACTCCCTACCCAACCATCCACCCAATGCATTTACTCACATATAACTTGTCATTGTCACCTTTTTGAAACCAACCTATTCACATGTTTTATGATGACTTTGCTTTGGTCATGATGATCACCTTGATCGATTTTGCCATGTTGAAATTTTACATTATGCAGCACCCTGTGTGTGACCCAACCATTTGTGTTTTTCTAAGGATCACTTCCTACCCTAGAAAACATCAACCTTATCTAGGAAAATTGATATGTGTGACCTAATTAGCTATGAACAATGTTGGGGACTAGTTACCTTATCACTTATCCTCAAACCTAAACTTATTGTTATCAACATTAGCAACTTTAGTCTTTGTGCAATTTTGACTCTAGCACTTAGTCTCACTTTATGCTTATATTTTCATTTCAAATACCCACACCTTTTCATTACCACCCTTGTGACCTCCATTTTACCTTCTATCAAACCATCACCCAATTTTAATTTCACATCATCTCTTCCTAGTTTGAGGGGGACTACCCTCCTCCCATACTCGATGTAATCAAACCTTGACCAACAAATAATTCATTTTACTCTATGGATTATTGACCTAAAGCCACACACAAAAAAGGGGCAAAATATAGACACTCAAAAATGTCCCCTCAACCAGTTTTTGATGTCAAGCTACTTCAGACTTATCCTTGACCCTTAGTTAACTATTCACCTAGTCAACTCACCCTTAAAAACACCTATTATACTTTAACATTCATTAACACACCTAGGAAATTGTGTTAAATATATTAAAATATTAACTTAGGACCCATTTTAACCCTTTTAAACTTAGGAGTACAACCATTGACAATCAACCTAACCATAGATGATTAGCTTGACCATCGATGGTCAGGCTTCCAGATTTGCAACACAAAAAACTTCTATCTATAAGCAAGATAAACATGAGAAAAATATAAACTTTCCCATACACACCTTATATCTTACCATCTCTTTGAATTGGCATATTTATCCCAGACCAACTTAGCAACTTCATTCCTCCTCACTTATCAACTTTGTGCTATAAATTGAGGGCTCTTGGAAGAGTAAATGATCTAAAAATTGCATCCATACTCTCTTGTTTTCTTTGTGCAAGCATCCTAGATCCTAAAATTATATTCACATGACTATTGATGGATGGAGTACTGTTATGCTATCCAATTTCATCCATCTTATCATTGGCTTCCACTTTGCATCATATAGGTATTTTTCCCTTACTTTTATCATTTCCTTTCTCCACTAAATCTTTCCATCTTAATTAGGTCACTTGTACATTATCCCTCACTTATATAATCCATATATATCCTTCTTCCCACTTTTCATTCAACCCCTAACTCCATTTCAATTCCCCACAAACTTTTTATAGTCAACCATCATCAGTTATTGCAATCATTGCCAGTTACATCAACCATCATCAGTTATCTAATTATCACCGATCAGGACAACCATCACCAATCACCTTGACCATCAACGGTCACTATTAATGAAAATAATAAATTTTTATTTCCTCCCCTATCAGATCTGAATCAGAACCTATCTTTATTTTTGACCTATCTACAAACCCTGCTTAGATCCTCTAAACCTAAACCCGATCCACTTTTGCATGGTATTGACCCACCATGATATATTTTTATTGAATAAGTATGATATTTATTTCTTGCATAAACATCTATGTTATTATCAATTTATCATCTTTCATTTCTATTTTTAGAACATTTTTATCATTAGGGGAGTGGATTGATAGCCATCAAAGGGAACTTTTCCTTCTTGGATCTAGCATGTTGCGAGGTAGTTCACCCTTTATAATTGTCTAACAAACAAGTTGGTTTTGTGTGGTCTTATTATAATTAGTCCTTCCTCACCAAAAAGGATCTCCCACTTAATCTAGTCATCAATGAGTGCAATGTTTAACCAGGTACACACCCCTCATCTATTGTTTCTCTCCTTTTTCCTAAAAGTTAGAAATAGAGTAATAAATAGTAGGAAACACTTTGAAATCTTGTTCCTTGTTGTTGGTTATAAAACCTGTCTTTTTCATATCTTTGACTCTCCCTTCTATAGGATGAGCTTTATCTTGTGAGATTAAATCCACCATGACCCCTTATTAAGGACGATTAGCCTCTCTTCTTCATAGGTGGTCTCTAAAAGGCTTGCCTATTTTTCTTCTCTTCTACCTTCAAAGATATTGAAAGGAATCTTCCATGCTATTGATTCTATGCATAATTGAATCATATTAAATATAAAAATATAATCCATTTACATGTCTTTCAACAATATTTTCTTATGTTTCTTCATGCTCTGCTCAAATGGATAGCTTGTAAAATTCATCTATGTAGTCTTATGCATTATACACATTTTTCTCAATTTGGACCTTGCACGAGGATTAGAATGACTCAAAATTCAATGAAAATAACTAAAAAAATGTGCTCAAAAGGGATAAAATTGAATATAAAAATTAGTGCAAAAATGCAACTGTAGAAGGTAATACCATAGATGCATAGTCAGACCAATGCAATATCGCGACTAGAGATTACAATATCATGACTTTTATACAATATCATGACTTTAAATTCCCAATTTTGCATAAAAAGGATAATTTCTAGTAGTTACCGTGTGGTTTTCTAAAAAACTTCAAGTGGCTAGGCAATATTATGATTTTTATAGCAAAATAACAAATTTTTAATTAATAATTTTGTAGGGTGAGGAAACATGTTTAAAATTTTATCATTTATAATTAATCAAAATATCAAAATGATGATAAAATACACACAAGGACTAAGAATATTTACATACAATCCTAAAAGTATTGAAAATGTCTCAAGATTAAGGTTTATTTTATCAAAAATTTGATCAAAATAATATCACTACTGTGAACTTGTGGTTTTGTAATAGGTAGTTAAGATGGGGTAGTTTATGTGTTTTAGATGTTATAGGTTGAGCCTTCCTTGCTTCTTACATAGACATTGATAAATTATAATGTTAGACAAACAAGCAGATTAGTAGTTTTTAGACAAAATGGCAAAATTGCTATTTTAAAGGCAACATCACTATTTTTAATGCAATATCATGATTTGAGAATCAACAGTATTACTAAAGATTAAAAACCTATTAAAAATACAAATAATTAGTGGTTAAGTTAATATTTAATGCAATACCACCTAAATATAGACAAAATCATGACTTTATAGACAAAATTATAACTTACAAAGTCGGTTTTGTGAAGAAGTGGAAACCTGTAAAAAGTGTTAGCTACTAGTAGTTAAGAATTTGTGGTCAATGTAAATCCACAACTCCTGAGGATAACACCATGAATGCAAATCAATATTTTTGCACATTAAAATTTCAATTCACTTGGGCATGAAAATTTGGCAAAATCTAGCACTTGTTCCTCAACTAGTTAGCCTTGCAAGGTACCAAAACACATCTAGGATGCAAATAGGTTAAATTTGGAGGGTATCTCTGATCATGGTTTATAAAATTTAGATGAAATTTTGAGAAATATGGATTTGATTGTATAACTACATAAAAAACACCCAAAATATTAATCCAATAATTAAGATCTAGAGCCACTAAAATAAAATGCAAATAGATGAATGAGCATTCAAAGCAAAAATCTAATCTTAAAGATAATTTCTCCAAACCAAGATTAAATAGATAATGAGACTAAAGGATTTGGATGGAGATTACTTACCTTAGACTTAGATTTGGAAGCATGATGTTGATATCTTGATTCATGGATTTGGATGATAGCATGGACTAGTTAATCATGGCTTTGGCATGGAGATTTAAGTTCATGTAGTTGTTAGATGGTTTTAATGGAATATTATCTTCTATAAATAATCCAATGAGGGAACATCTATATCTCTCATTAAAATTTGAGTGATGGAGATCAAGGGTGGAAGAATTTCTAAGGAATTAAATATTCTTTGGAAGCCTCCAGAATAGAGGCTTCTAGAGAGAAGGGGCCAAGTTAGAGGAGGTTCTAGAATTGGAGAATTCTAGAATCTCCTTAGGGATTAATTAGGATTAGTGAGGAATTAGGATATGGATTAGGTGGGTGATTAGGGACTAGGGGTGTAGGAGAGCCTAGGAATAGACTTGGTAGGTGGGTAGGTGGTTCATGGGAATTTTAAATTCCCAAATAATAGATAAGTGGGATTAGGATAAGATTAAGAAATTATTAGGGGAATTAATTGATTGGTGGGGTATAAATAAGGTTAGTGAATGAAGAATAATGAAAAGGGGTACTAGATAAATGACTAGAAATGGTCATTTTAGGATAAAATTAAATGAGATAATGGAATTAGTGTTGACTAATAATAATATTAATGGCATTAAATAAAGTGAGAAAATGAAGGTGTATACAGATAGTGGACACACAAACCTTAGAGGCAAAAATATGTGCAATTTGAACCTTCTTTAGAGTATTGAGACATATAGGAAATTATTATTCGCTCATTAGGGAGTGGTTTGGGTTGTCCAATCCATATTTCTAACCCTTTTTTATTAGTTGTCTTGTGTCAAAAATGCAATTATGGTTTAGAAAAAAATAGAGGGAAAATAAGAATCAACACATAATATTGAAATTGAATATATATACAATGATAATATAGGATGTAGGTGTAGTGATATGATAATTATGTTATTTCTATCATGCCTAATTCATATTTATAGAATCACTAAGTTAATTTTTCTCCCAGACATACCACCACCATCATATTATTCATATTCATTGAACTACTCCTTTACAAGAGTTATATGATAGGATAATATAGAGTCAATCACAATGCATCATTTCATGCATGCAATCTTGAGGATAAAAGATATACATCTCCAAATCCATCTCTATTAGTGGATACATTTGTACTTAAAGATTTCACAATGATATTTTACACCTTTATCACTTTATAGTCCATGAAATGCCCTAACTTATTGTAGTTCTAATATTTCTCCAAGGTACTATCTAGAGTCTTAGATTTGCCTTTAGACTTTGAGCGCTTATCCCTAGTCTTCTCCTTTCCTCTTTCTTGTGATAAACGTTATAGGTGTATGCTGTCATCATATTATATCTTTCCATAGATTTACACAACATCTCCTATAATAATAAGGTTATGACTACATCTTCCATTTGTAGCTCTAATTTAGTACTAGTTATTATTATTTTTAGGGTAAAGTTGAGGGTTTTAAGATCCCCCCACCCCTTGCCCCACCCCTTGATCCTTGTACAATGTGGTACAAGTTATTACCATCACTAGATTATCCCATTAGTCTAGAAAAGAGAAATAAAATGGGGTACACATTTCATCATCATTCTTTTTGGAATCCATTTATGATATGGTAAGCAAACATGCATTGAAACTCTTGTATTTACTTATTTTAGGCAAATTATGTTTACAAAACCTTTTTAAAATTCTTGTATGGAATGAGATTTAAAGGGAACTCAATAGAGTTAAGGTATTGAAAGGGTGTACAAAGATCACATAGAAATTATCATGGTCCTTGATAGTTTTGAAACCAAGATAGATCCTTTAAATCTATTTTCAAAGCCTCTCGAGCCTACACACAGTCAAGGAAACTCTACTTTAGGGTTAGAAGTTATAAAGTGGAATATTAAATGATTGAACCAATGAAAAGGCTTGAATTTTGGTGATTAGTTAGATTTAAGTTTTCCATAATATATTATATAATTTTTAGAGTGTTTGGGTATATATTTTTATATAAATAATAGACTGTGTTGAAAACAGTGGTGAAATAGGCTTAAAGGGCTAATTGCAAGGAATATAATGCTAGAAAAGGTATCTATACAATGAATTAAGGATTGAAATTTCATATAAATATCAAAAGAGATAGAGGGTATTCTAATATTTATTTATTTTCTTGATATGGTACCATAATATTCTGTACAGAAGAAAATATCATTAAAAAGATACTAAATTAGAAGTGATGAAGAGAGTTTGATATGTCAAGATAGAAATTGATATTATATTAGGGGTTGAATAGAGTCAAGACAAGTTAGTTACACCTATGAGAGACTATCCAAGGTCAAGAATGTCTACAGGAAACCTAGTTCAATATTGGAGGTGGTTTGGTCAAGAAACAACACTCTAGTGAGGATTAGTGTGAGGTGAATGAAAGAGAGTGAGTGGAGTGAGATGTTTGAATGCATGTGAGAGTTTTATTTAAAATATAAAGGAAGATAGGGGAATGTAAGAAGTCAAATCCATGAAATCAGTACATAATAATGATATCAAGGAGTGGATAGTGAAGAGTAGTTTGAATGCATGGTTTTGTGTGTAGATGTCAGAGCTTATTTTAGGCAGAGGATGAGAGAGTTCCTTTGCATCATTTACTTTCATATTCATGAATAATATTTTTATATTATTTCTATTATTTTTTTTTATCTTCAAAATGAGTATCTTATGAAATTTATCTAAGAAGAATAAATTTATGCTATTGTATGGATTATGGAAATCGATAAATCTCTGAGTCTATATGGGTTTCCACTAGATTAATCAATAAAATTTTGGATATTATTTATAAATATTTTAGTCAATACAAATTTTCTAATATAATGCTTAAGGATTTTAATGGTATCTTTTTGGATTTCATCCCTAAGATGGCTAATACTTTTTTTCTTTCGAATATGAGAATAATTAATTTTTACAACAAAATATATAAGCTTACTACTAAGTTAATTGATAACCAATTTAAAATGCTTCTTCTTTTTATTATTTCTAATTATCAAGGTGGATTTGTTCAAGTTAGACAAATTTTAGATGGGGCAGTATAGTGCATAAGTTGCTAAATTCAGTGAAGCTTAAAATGGTAGAATTCCCATGTAGTTATTAAAATTGATATTACTAATTATTATGATAGGGTAATCTGAAGTTTATTATTTAGATTATTTTAATAAAATTGTCTCACTAAATATTGGTGTAGTTGGATTCATGTTTTTGTGCTTTCTAGTTAGTTTTAATCCTTGTTAATGGGAATTTAGTTGTGTTTCTAATTGTTAGCAGTGGTCCTTGGCATCATTCATCTGGAGATGTTAATGTTTATAGTTTATGTCACTGGATTATATATGTGAAATTTTCTAAGTAATTGTATTAAAATATATGTATTCACATGGTGTATATTAGATCACCTTTAATGTTTATTTAATTTTATAATTGAATCAATGATTTAGAATAAGTAAAATTGGAAAAATGAACACAAAGGTTCACAAGGAACATAAGATAAGAGCATATAGAGTAGATGAAGGTAATATATGAGTCTAAAGAGTAGTGAATACATAAAAATAAAAAGGCCAAAGATAAATAAGACCAAGCAAAAGATGAAAAAGCCAAGCTACCTAAAGAGTAGTACCAAAAGGAAAATGAAGAAAAGCAGAAGAGAGTGAAATAATAAAAATTATATGTAGGATAAGAAACAAATAAATAAAAGGATGATAAAATAGACATGGAGGCCAAATAAAATCACAAAGAAGACTTACACAAGTAGGAAGCAATGAACATGAAATATGGTTAGGAACATGTAGCGAAGGATACAATAGAAAAGTATGTGAGGGAGAAAGAATAAAAAGAGAAGAAACAAAAGGATGAGAAATAAACAAAATTTCAAGTATCCTCGGACCTAGAAAAAAAATGCAATCAAGCCCTATGATGAGGGTCATTGTGTCATTTTCATTTAGTTGATATTTATCATGTCAATCTAAGCAATGTCCACCAACTATCTACAATAGGTTATGTAAAGGCTTATAACTAAAAATATTGCTTTTTGGCATCATTTTTAGATCATTTACTCTAAGTTTTTAATTTACTCTCTTGAATTCAAATTTAATATAACACTTGTGAACGAAAACACACTTTCTAAATTAAAAATGCTTTAGAAAAGAAACAAACTTCTAGACTAGCTTGCTAGAATTGAAATTTCATGAAAAGTAAACACACTGTTAATTTAAGTTACTAGAATGAAAAATTATTGGGAAATTAAATGTTTGGAATATGAAAGTAGATTTACATTAAAATAAATTAACACACATTTATACAATTGAAATAGATAAAATAATACTTTGCATAAAAAATAATAACAAACTTAAATCACACAGACCATTCTTATTTGATTGAGTGGGCCCTTGATCTTCCTTAGAATAAAATTTTAACACCCTTAAGTTTGAAAAAACTCATGAAGTTATCTTCTCATTGATTTTGGAAACTTGCTTACAATATTGAAAATAGTGATACTCAAACAATTTAATCCTCAATACCCTATTCATCTACTATCTCTATCATCAAAAGGATGTGTTTATATATTACCATGTCTTTAAAAATCATCTCAAGATAGAAATGAACTTAATAATATCATATTGTAACTAATATAATGTCTTATTTTCTAACGATATCATAACAACATTATTTCCACTTTGTATGGAAAACTAGTGGAAACCATTATATTCAATTTCTTGTGTAATTCTTGATCTGTTACTAGTTGTAACTTCTTTGTTAGTTATAACCATCTAATATTTTTGAGTTAGTAAAGCCAAACATAGTTTTTATAGTCACTTATGAAGAACCTCCATAAATATAATGACTCTAAATAAATATTACTATTTGTAAAAAGTCTATATATAGTATTCAAAATGATTTCCAGAAATGTATCAAGATTATTCAAAGATTACATACACACCATTATAAAAACATATTATTATTCAAGTGATCCTTCCAAACTGACTAGATGTCTCTAGAACCATTATAGTGATCTCCATATCTAAACTTGTGATCTCTAGAGCTAGATTGGTGATTGTTAACAACCTAGATAGCACCCTTCTTGAAGGCTGATAAATTGCTCTAAAACTCCTTCATAATTAGACTAACATTGGAGTGATCTGAGGTGTGGAACACTTGAACTTAGATCAAACCTCTAGTTTTGATGATGTTAGCTCCTATGATGCATCACTTTGCTCTATGTACTAAAACTTAATGTGTTTTTTGGGATGAAAAGGGTTAAAAGAAAATTGAAAGGTAAATCTTATTCTATTGATGGTGATACACCTATATTACTGGTTCATCCACTCTATTTGAGCTCATAAAACATTAGTAAGATAATGAAATGACTGAATTTACAACTCCAAATGACTCCTATGCATCAATATTTCATATAGAGATTTTATCAAGGGATCAAAGCATGATAGAAATGATGGAATAGACCTGATTTAAGGCACTAAGCAGTCATTTATATCCACTATTAGCTCAGTCAACTGACATCAAACACTGAACATGACCTGCATAAGTTAGCATACTAGTAACTAAGTGAGATTAGGACTTGACAAGGGAAAAAATACTTCCACATGTGTAAATCAACTAACATAAACACACTATACTAGAATAATATAATTTAAAAACAATCATTTTATTCATCTTTTAAGGTTACAAAGCTCAATCTTGGTAGAGTTTAATCATGCCCAAGAGAGAGTTCCTAAAAAATGGCTTGAAAGCCTTAAAATTTCTAGCCGATGTGGCATAGAGGGAAGAATGATAAGTCAATTGGTGTTAACTCAAGTCAATATCCTTTTAAAATTATAAATAATAGTATTCAAGAAGTGTCATGTTGAAAATCCTTTCATGATCTTCTCTCTTGCATTGGAAAGGAAAGGTGGGCTCATCCTTGACTTGTCAAACTCCCTTTGCATGAAAGCTATGCCATATATTCATGGATAACTTCATATGAAATGAGTTCAAGTTGAGTGAATGTCCTCTCTTAAGTGAAAACCATGAAAGATGCATGATCTTAGTCAATCAGTCAACTGAAATGATTGGTCCTTAAGATAAGCTAAACTCCACTAAGCCCTTTTTTGCATGAATTGGCACTTGAAGACTTGAAAGTGCACAATATCTTCACTTTGATAACATATAACTGATGTGGAGACTCCATATGAACTCCTTGATTAGTCCTTTAACATCAATTTGTAATGTACCTAGATAAGGGTATAAGGTATAGATTACTGATTAATATATATTCCTCAAACGTAGAATAGTAGAATAGTGAATAATCCCACATGCATTAGAATGAGGAGTGGGGTAGATGATAAATAGTATAAATAAAGAGGCATATAATGTTGTAGGCATCCAATAAATTAATTGTAATTGAACCTCGCTCAAAGGAGGTATCCCTCGTGAAGTGGACCATGATACAGAGGTCTTCCTTCCTCAAAAGGAATATGGTGTAATCTGAGTGTTTTGATCAATAATGAGTTGATTGTTGTTATTTAGTCACATTATAAGTATGAGGTCCCTATAATTAGGCATCAAGAGCCCTTTCCAAGGCCAATTTTGTTTTCCCATTGTAATAGAAAATGCAGTCAGAGTTTTCAGTGATTTAATTTTTTGTGTGCAAATAAATCTGTATATACTCTAGGATCTATCCATACATGTTCTTTTTTGTAGTCTTTGGTATGTAATTAGTTATATATCTTAAGTGTTATATGTCTATAGCCTTTTGAGTACTGGGCTCTAGCATCATCAGTTTCAAAATTCTTGATTCTTTGTTTAAATTAATGAGATTTTAGTGTCTAAGTTGTAGTGCTTGAAAACATCCAACCCTTGGCTACCAATAATATATTTCTAGCTTTTATGTGTTTGATATATCATATGCAAGTTGTCTTTGTGGAGTGTCTCTAATAAACTATTATTTCATTAAGGCCATCGTGTGCATAAATCCAATCAAAAAAATTGAGCCGAGCATCATCACCAAGACAAACAAGCCCTCAAGCTATGTATCTTTCCATCAGATCATACTCCCATACCTCTTCTATTGAGCTTGTTTTTTCTATTATTGCATTGAGTATTGTAGAGTAAAAAATACTCTACGTTTCATTCTAATTTTTAGCGGTGCATGATCCAAATCGTTGTCCCCACACAATTTGGTTTGAGACGGTGAAGTTTCTAAAATAGAGTGCGGGCTCTAATTTCCTTTTGATTCATTTTTCTCTAAGTGTTGAAGTCAAGCAGAAGCTACCAAGTGTTGTCATCTGAGGCACCTTTCATATTTTCTATAAGTTGGTCAAAATGTGACAAGTGTTGGCATCTGTGTTTCATATTGACACCAATGTTTCATCTCTTTTTAGTGAAAGGTTTTAACAAGATAAGTATTAGGATCAGGTGGAAAGTGCCAAGTGGCAATCATAGAAGGTCTTAATTTTGCTTTTCTAAAAGCGATAGAAGATGCCACGTATCCTAGCAGAAGAGAGTGGAAACCACCATGTGTCGAGATCTAAATTATTTTTATTTTGCTTCACTGATATAACAAAGACTATGGTGGGTCCCACGTTTTGTTTCTAAAGCAAGCGGAAGCTGCTAGGTGTCACTGTCTATGTAAATATGAAATGAGACCCATTTGTTTCTATGGTATAAATAGAGTAAAGTGGAGACCGCCACATGTCATCTTCCATAGGTTTCTAAAAATGTAGCCAAAAGAAGTGGAGACTGCCATGTAACCCCAGATAAGTAAAGCAGAGATTGCCATGTGTCATTTAATGAAGTAGAAAAGATTGACACCTGTCCCTGTGTCCCTTTTAAAGTTACTCGGGTAAGAAATGCTATGGGTCTTATTTTCTTTTAAGTTGTTGAAATTTTGAGGAAGCAGATTGCAAACTCCTGAGCAAAGACACAAAAGAGTATAAGTTACATGGAAAGTGTCACGTGTCTTTGATAGGTGCTTCAGAACATGCCAAGTGTCATCCTCTGATGTCTCCTAAAGTAATAAGAAGGTTTTCAAAAAATTGGCTAAGTGTTACCTAGCGTTTTAGAGAAGGGAGTGTCCTATAATCTGTTTCAGCCAATGAACTGCCAGAAGACAAAGCATTTCAAAATCTATAAAATATCTTCTATTAGACACTTTCAGTTCGGTTAAATTTCAGTTGAGCCATTAGATTGGGAACAAACAGACAAATTGGAGTAAATCTAAGGCTATAAATAAGGGTGAAGAGATCACCAAGAAGGAATCAGATACCAGAGAGAATTTTGAGAGAAAATTATTATAAAGAGTTTAGACTTTCTAGAGATGTGACTAGTAATATCATTTTCTTTTATTCTATCTTCTTAAGTTGGAAGGTTTATGTAAATGTGCATGTTTTTGTGCCTCTTATGTGATTGGAGAATTAATGAGAAGATTGAATCCTATGCCTTTGTTGATATTTTTTGTGTCATTTGCAAAAGTAGTCTAGGCTGTGTTGTCAAGAGTTTAGACTTTCTAGAGCTGTGAATAGGAATGTCATTTGCCTTTGTCTCATTTTATTGAGTTAAAAAGTTTATATAACTGTGTGTGTTATGTGCCTCTTATGTGATTGGAAAATTCAAATAAGAAGATTGAACCCTGTGCCTTTGTTGACATTTTTTGTATCACTACAAAATTAGTCTATGCTGTGAGCCTCTGTTTTTATTGTTTCCATATTTTACATTGATCATGCACTTGTTTGCTCTTAAATGTAAATGAATCTTACATATAGTCTCACTGTGCTTAGGATTAAGGTTTAATTACATTCAGGTGCATCGCCATGGATTAAGATTTTCTTTCTTGTATTTGTGTTTCTGTTAAAATTCATATCCCTTTTCCCAGTATACACTTAATATAGAGAAGAACCAACTTCTTAAAAATTTGGAGGTTATTTCAAGTCGCAAGTCCCACATCTTGAAACTTCCCATTGTTGGCACGCCCGATGGGACCAATCTTGAAGTTTCTTTCAAGATCGTATGAACTAGAGAGCTACGAGGAGTCATAGCTATGGACCAGTAACCAGATCACAATCTACTACAAATCTTGGTATTCTTTTGCCACCTTTGGTAACTAGTCCAAGAAGAAGAGTCAACCAATTTGTACCAATACTAAGAGTAAATATGGGAGCCCCTATACCCCCAATAAATTATGCAATCTAGAACACTGGTAGTCCCTTGATTATCCCAATACCACTAGCCACTTGGGACCCTATCCCAGTGAATGCCCTAAAAGCTCTACCCAAATTCAGTGGGAAAGACTTTAAAACACCTGAGGAACATCTTCAGGATGTATCAAATTTTTGTGCTATACATGTTGTCACATAGCAAAATGTGGCCATAAGATTATTAGCAACTTCTTTTAAAGGGAAGGCTCTAGAATGGTATCGGTCTTTGACCCCAAATACCATATCTACATGGGATCAGCTCATAGATCTTTTCTTTAAAAGATTTGAAGAGAAGGGTGATAAGTCTTCTTTGTTACAGTAATTAATTACCATTCAAAGAGCACCATAAGAAGCCATGACTGACTTCAATTCCAAATTTTAAAAGACTTGGGAAAGAATCCCTGCTACAGCTAGACCATTACCAGGTATGGCTATAGTATTTTATCTTAAGGCTTTGAATTTAGATATATCTATTATGATTCAGTCACTTGGAGGACACACTTTGCCTGAGGCTTATGACTATGCGATTAGAGCTGAGAATAATTTGATAGATGCTGAAAAGTTAACCCCAAGGCCTCCCATGCCCATGTTCCCAAAAATTTCCTTACCATTACCTCAAGAATCCCCTAAATCTATAACACCACCTATGTCTATATACACATATCCTCAACCACCTACTAAAGAAATTGCCCCCACTCAGTCATCTAAGCTAGATGATATCAAGAATATCTTAAGGACATTTTCTAATGAGCTGATCGATATAAAAATATAGCAAAATACTTTTCCTAGGCCTCCATATCAAGTCTATCAAGGAAACATATTTTTATCTCAGCCAAACCAATATCAGGGTCCTTCGAGGCAAAATAACCCTCAGCCAACAAACCAATTAGTTGCAGTCCCTACACCCTCACAGACTATTCCTCCCAATTCAAATAGGGAGATTGTTCCAAGGCAAAATAACTATGTGGATAACACTAATGCCTAGTGTTTCCCTTGCAATAATTCTCATACACCTAGAGATTGTCTTATGGGTAATCTACAACAAAAGGTGGTAGAGCAAAGAATAATGGATGGTTAGTTTGCAAGTTCTAGTGACAATCAAGCCTACCAGTCTTTTGATATGCAAAATTTAGTCTTAATGGCTCAGATGTAAGGGATGTCTTTGCAACAAGAGGAATAAATAGTCCTGGAATATGCTTTGTTCTCATGGGTTGAAGATGAAGAATCAGTATTTTTGAATGAAGCTTCTATTTCCAAGAAACCAGTGGTGCAATCAAACTACTATACTAGATCAAAGAGAAGAATGCTAGAACAGCCTGAAGTTGTAAAAAATGAAGTTATGGAGAATCCTTCATTTCAATTTCATCAACACACAGCTGTTAGATAAGAAATGCTTTAGCCAGTGCAGAATCAAAAAGTTCTTGAACAAGTTCAAAGAAAGACAAGATATCCTAATCTTCCAAGAATTTAAACTTTTGGGCCAATGAATGTGGTGGATCAACTAAAGATGACCCCAACACAAGTATCAATTTGGGACATATTAGCTATTCATGAATAAAGGACACTACTACAAGAAGCTCTTCAAAATCAAGCAATGCCCAAACTGATTGAAGGACCTGATGATAAAATAAATCTCAAAGACACAGTTCATCTGTAGACAACAACCTTAGTGAACAATGCATCAGAGGTAAGAAAATCCAAATCGAATTCCTTCTATTTTACTAAGATAGGTGACTGGACTAAGCATAATAAGGAAAAAGAAAATAAGCAGTTGTTAGCTATGACGCATAGTGACCCATATGAATATTATAATTCTACTGGTTTGGGCACTTATGTTATTTTTGATGAGGACCATGAAATCCCAAACATTTTAAGGGAAGAAACACCAACTACTCAAGGATCCGAAAAAGATTCAAAAAATTGGACTTTAAATTTTGATGGGGCTAGAAGTAAAAATGGTGCTACAATAAGAATTTGTCTTACTGCACCAAATGGTGAGAAATTTTTAAGAGCTATCTATTTTCAATTTACTTGCACTAATAATGATGCCAAGTATGAATATTTAGTACATGGGCTCCTATTAGCCAAGAAAAAGGGAATAAAGAATCTAATAGCAAAAGGAGATTCAGAATATTAGTAAAGCAAATTAGAGAAAAGACAATAGCAAAGAATGTCAGGATGAAATCCTATAAGCATAGAATTTGGGACTTAATAGAAGATTTTGAAGCTTTTAATATTGAAGTAGTTCCTAGGGTTCAAAATTTTGAATTTGATAGGATGGCACAGATTGGTTCATAGTTTGATCTAGCAACTGGCCTATTAGTTAACAATGAGTCAGTAAAGGTTATAGTAAGGCCAACTATTTTGTATAATGATGAGAATTGGCAAGTGTTTGAGAATTATTTTCAAGTACTCTCATTCTTAAAACAATCAGGGGAATTTGTCGATCAATTGCAACCAAAGATTGAAGAGGCATATGGGGATCAAATTATATAATTAAAGAATAATAAGCTTCACAAAGGTTTAATCACTTTAGAAAGCCTTTTTGATCCAGAAGATGTAAGCTTGGAGAAGAAAAGGTTCCAAGCAAACAAAGCAAATTATTCTAAAATAGAGGTGAGTGAAGGAAAAAATTTAAAAGTTGGAAATTCTGTAACTCAAGAAGAAAAGGAAAGGCTAATTGAATTATGCAAAAAATATGACAGAGTCATAGCCTAAAGTTATGAAGATCTTCATGGATATAATAGAGACATCATTCAACACACAATAGAACTGACTGAAGGATCTAAGCCTGTCAGATAGAAACAGAGGCCAATGAATCCAAGGATTGAGCCTCTAATGGTGGACGAGTTGTAGAAACTTTTAGATTCTAAAATAATTTTTCCAATCAAACACTCAACTGGGTATCAAATCTGGTACTAGTTAGGAAAAAGAATGGTGATATAAGACTTTGTGTATATTTTAGAGATATAAGCAAAGCATCTTTGAAGGATCATTATCCCTTGCCATCCATGGAACAAATTCTACAAACTGTGGCTGGGTCAGAGAGATTCTCTTTATTAGATGGTTTCTTTGGATACAATCAGATTTAGTTGGCTAAAGAAGACCAATACAAGATTGATTTTACTACCAAATGGGGAACATTTGCATATGCTAAGATGACATTTGGCCTATCAAATACTGGAGCCACTTTTTAGAGAGCTATGGATGTTGCATTCAGGGAACTGATAAATAAAATCATCCTAATTTATCTTGATGATCTTACTATTTTTTCAAAGAATGTTGCTGATCATTTTGATCATTTAAAAGCTGTGTTTAAAAAATGTCAAGAATTTGGAATATCCTTGAATCCTAAGAAATGTATCTTTGTTGTCCCTCAAGGCAAATTATTGGGACATATAATATCTAAAGGAGTTTCCATAGACCTAGAAAGAGTGGCAGCTATAATGAACTTACCTCTTCCAGTCAATAAGAAAGCAATTCAATCTTTCTTGGGAAAGATTAATTTTGTCAATCGGTTCATATCTGACTTTGTAGGCTTAGTAAGACTAGTGACACTTTTGCTGAAAAAAGACCTAATTTTCAAGTGGACTATGGAAGGAAGGCAAGCATTTGAAGAGGTCAAGAATGCTATCTCAAAAGCTCCAGTACTTAGAAACCTAGATTTTTCTCAGCCTTTTGTAATGTATGTATATGGAGGAGAGCTCAGTATTGTTGTTGTTCTAACACAGAAGGATGATAAACAGGAGGGAGAGCATCTAATAGCCTTTTTCTTAAGGAATCTTAGGGAATATGAAACCAGATATAACTTTGTGGAAAAACAAGCATATGCTATGGTAAAAGCTCTCAAAAAGTTCAGGCATATAGTATCAAGAAGTAAAATTCTGATACTTGTAGCACATTCAAGTGTTAGAGAATACATCATGGAGGGCAAAATTACTAAAAAAAGAGCAAACTGGATAACTAAGATCCTTGAATATGATGTAGAATTCAAACCCACTAAATTAGTTAGAGGTAGGGGTTTGTGTCAATATATGACTTAAGAGCTTGAAAAGATGATATCTGAAGAGACAAATTTAGGAACAGAAGAAGAAATTGTATTGAGAATACAAGAAGTTGATCAGGAATCCTGGGTTACAAATAGGATTGATTTTATGAAAAATGGGATTTACCCAAGAGAACTCCCTCAAAATAAGAGAAGATACTATAGGATGCAAGGAGTTCATTTTGTTTCAATTGAACAAGTTCTTTTCAGAAGAAATTTTGATGGCAAATTGTTAAGATGTGTAGAAAAGGATGAGGCTAAGAAAATATTACATGAAATGCATCATGGAGTATTAGGTGGACATTTTTATGCAAAGACCACAACTATAAAAATAAGTGAAGCAGGTTATTTTTGGTTTACTTTATTTACATATTATTATCAGCTAGTTAAAAAATGTAAATCTTGTCAATATTATGTAGGAATGAGAAGGAATGCAACAATGCCTCTTAGTCCTATAATTGTGGATGAACCTTTTGCTCAATGGGGTCTTGACTTCATTGGAATGATAAATTCAGTATCTAGTATGGGTCACAAATGGATCTTGATAGCCACAGATTATTTCACTAGATGGACCGAGGCAGTGCCACTCAAGGAAGCAATAGAAAATGTGATCCTAGATTTTCTAGGGAGTATCACTACTCATTTTGGGGCTCCTCGCACCATAATTTCAGATAATTCTAAAGCATTTTTAGGGTCCAAAGTATCTGAATTTGTATTAAAGTATGGAGTATATCTAAAAAATTATTCTAATTATTACCCTCAAGGTAATGGTTTGGCAGAATCAACTAATAAGAACCTAATTAGACTCATCAAAAGAATAGGGGCTGATCATCACAAGGAATGGCATAAAGTGCTTAATTTAGCACTATGGGCTGATAGAATTACACATAAACAGGTGATCAAAATGTCCCCATATGAATTGGTATATGGGAAACCTGTTGTAATCCCCCTAAGCTTGGATATTCCTGCTCTCTAGCTGATCAAACAGATTGAAATTGAAGAAAATGGCCCCATGCAAGTCAGATTAGCAAAACTTCTAGAAGTTCAAGAAAAGAGGGATGCAGCACATGATTCATTGATAAAGCATCAAAAAATAATTAAAGACTATTTTGATAAAAGGACTTCAAATATCCATTTCAAAACAAGCTCAATTGTTTTGAAATGGGATGCAAGAGCCGCCAAACTAGGTCAACACACTAAGTTTGAAGCATTATGGACTGGCCCTTATAAAATTTAGGCGTGTAAATAGAAAAATTTATTTGAGCTAGAAATGATGGAAGGTGAACCTAAAGAGATTGCTGTAAATGGAATCTATTTGAAACATTTTAGTTAAAACTGTGTTTTCTAGCTATTTTAGATCATGCGAGAGTTTTAGATTCTTTTCGAGTAGGCTCAAAAGTCCTTAGGGTCACCAATAACTATAGAGTAAAAAATACTCTATGTTTCATTCTAATTTTTAGCGGTGCATGATCCAGATCATTATCCCTGCACAATCTAGTTTGAGACAGTGAAGTTTTTAAAATAGAGCGCAGGCTCTAATTTCCTTTTGATTCATTTTTCTCTAAGTGTTGAAGTCAAGTGGAAGCTACCAAGTGTCATCATCTGAGGCACCTTTCATATTTTTTATAAGTTGGTCAGAACATGCCATGTATCTCATAAGTGACTTAGCAGAATGCGACAAGTGTTGGCATCTATATTTCATATCGGCACTGGTGTTTCATCTCTTTTCAATGAAAGGTTTTAACAATCTAAGTATCAGGATCAGGCGGAAAGCACCAAGTGGCAATCACGAAAGGTCTCAATTTTACTTTTCTAAAAGTGATGGAAGATGCCATGTATGAGCAGAAGCCACCATGTGTCAAGATTTGAATTATTTTTATTTTGCTTCACTGATATAACAAAGACTATAGTGGGTCGCAAGTTTTGTTTCTAAAGCAAGCGGAAGCTGCCAGGTGTCATTGTCCATGTAAATATGAAATGAGACCCATTTGTTTCTATGGTATAAATAGAGTAAAGTGGAGACCACCACGTGTCATCTTCCACAGGTTTCTAAAAACTAACAAACAAACTTAATACTAATTTAGGATTAGTTGTTCTAACAAGCAATATACAACCAATATCTTATATTATTTCATGTTATGTGATTTGCACAACCAAATTACTTACAATAATAAAACTAAATAATATACTCATATTATGACTCATTCTTAACATTTTTCCTTAGTTCTAATATGGGGTGAGAAACTCAAATGTTGGTTTCAACTAATAATGCATTTGATTATAAACATTAAGGATCTTGATAATAGAAATGTCTTTCAAGATTTATTTTAGAACTTTGAATAAAAGACTATGACACTTACTTTAAAAGATGACTAAAAGTAACAAATATTTTTATTTTTTTGACAAACAAAACTAAAATTTGACAAAAGACTAAAATACATAAAATAATATATAAATAACTCTATAAAACATATAAACCCTAAGAATTGACAATACAACGATGATATAAACTTACCAAATATAAAATTTAAAATGAATATAAATTGTCATTAGCTAAACAAAACTTAAAATAATATAAATTATACTCTATCCTAAAATACTATGAATTAAAATATAATATAACTAAAACAAAACCTTGAAACCACTAATCACATAAAAAATCCAAAAATACGTAATAGACCAAATAAAAACAAATTCTAACTAAAAAATAAAAAAATCAAACCTAAAATAGAATATAAAACTTAAAAGGAAGATGATTTTATTACTAGGGATGAGGGAGGTGGTGGTCAAGCAAGAATGAAGAGGACAGTTTGGGTTTTATTTACTATAACATTGAATATGATAATGGATTGATTCATAAGTTAGAGAACTCACAAAAAATGGAAATGAATAATCCACTAAGATAAAACCATTTGTAGATGTGAGCTTGAAATAGAGGTTACCATTTTGAGTCAGATGCCTTTGAATACCTATTAGATGCATACAAATCTAATATCTTCAATGATATGCACATAGTAGGATCACCAATGTGAATATAGTAGGGATGTCACACCCTAAAAACAACACTTAAATGTTTTTTTTTAACTAAAAACAACTCCTTAGATATACATAATTTCATCAAACAATTTCTTGTTTGCTTCCCCTTATATTTAGTTTTCTAATATAATTTGAATCATCCAATTTCATTAAGAACTAAAAAAGATATGATCATTTTTCATGAGTTATATTAAACTATTTTTTTATTTTATTTTTAGACATATAATATTTTTTATAAATGCAACAATGAAAAAAATGGGTGAGAATAACTACGAAAAAAGAGTGTACAAGGTGGAAGAGGTAGATGATGAAAATAAATGGCGTATGCCAAGTGGGTTCATTTTGAGGTCCATAGCATCTAATAATACCATTGACAAAGTGAAAGAAGAGTGAAAAGATAACCAAAGGAGTTGTACAAGGTTTTTGGTATCCTATTAACCTTTATTTACATCATTTTTAAAAAAAACAACAAATATATGGAACACAAACAAGGTAATGGGGTTGCATGAGGTCCATGGTATCCTACTAACCCATTGCCTTAGTCTAATTCACAAACAAAGCATAAGTGGAGTGAAAATTAGAAAGGCCTTTTTCAAAATCCTCTTTGATACCATTGAAAGGAATTAATCCATAATGCATGAAAGATCCAAAGGCTCAAATTTGTATAAGCACAAAAAAAATTTATCATAAAAACATAACTTTATTAACAGAGACATTACAATATAAAAAAAATGCTTCTAACAACACTTCTAATAATAGGTTAGTTGTTAATATATAACAACTTACAAACATCCTTAACACTAATTTAAGATTGGTTATTATAAAATCTAATATCCTATATTATTTCATGCTACATGATTTATGTAGACACCTAAAACTGGCCACCATTAACCTTCAACCAGGGTTTTGACCAATTCCTATCAAAATGCATAATTAGGCCTAAAAACACTAAAATGCATTTAATGGTTCAAATTTGTTAGATAAAAGTGATGATTTTGGATAGAGTATCATTAAGTGAGGAAATTTAATTTATGAAGTAGCTAATTATGATAAGTTCATTTTGAGTTAAAATGACATTTTTGCACGTAGGTGCTCTGGATTGCTCTTTTCTACCAAATTTCTTGTATGAGACACATGCCTTTGTTATTTTTTGTCAAGAACATCATAAATATGATAACAAATCCAACACATATAACATTTCATACTAATTATAATCCAATCAAATTTTGAGCCAACAATATGATATTTTGACTAGTTTGATTAATTTGTGCACCAATTGCCAAGATTTTCACCAAAATTGATAAATCATGTTTAAGGCTAATTAATTTGAATCAAGATCTTAAGTTAATTTTCCATGAAAATTGTTGAATATTTCATTAATTTTAAAGTTATATTGAATAACTAAATCATCTAAGGCATCATTTTTTGGCAAGGCATCCCTAAGCCTAACTGCATAAAATATCTAATTAAGCCCTCACATGCCTTTTTAATGCCTGTCTGTCCCAAATATTTATGAGGGAATTTATTTATTTTAGCCTCCAAAGTTGAATGAATTTTTAGCCACACATATTAATCTTGATATGGATGGTTCAAGTTCATTTTGATCATTGACAAAAATCTATAAACACAAGGCCTCACATCAATAATTTTAAGCTCTCTCAAGCCAAAGTTATCATGCCCAAATGAGTCCAAAATCTTAGGTAGTGTAAATTTAACATACACAAATGATTCCAAAGCCTCATAAAATTATTTTTATTATTCCAAATTTTTAAACCAAGCCAAAACCATCATAATCCAAGAAAATGGTGCCAAGAAGAGATGAAAGTAGCCACACTCCATTGATGAAGACCTCTTAGGCACAATTCAAGAAAACAAATAAAAGAAGATTCTTGGAGCATCAAGGGAGGTAAGAAAGATAAGTTTCTTGAATTTTTTAGTTATGCTTTATTCATTTGTATTCTTCACCATGATCCCCCCTTGAGATAGGCATAAGGTGTTATCATTAGTGTGTTTTATTTGGATTTTGATTTCATTCACTATCATCATACTAACCTCCCCTTATTACAATCTTATGTTCACATAATGGAACACCTGGTGGGACCTTGAGCACTTCACTTACCAAGGAGATGAATATGCATGCCAAAAATTGACATTATAATGTTTAACAATCTTCAAAATTGTAGTTTTAGCTTTGATTTTTCCATTTTTTTATTTTTGTGTTCACTCAGGTTTACACAAAGACCATCGATGGTCTTCTGTAACTAGTGATGGTCATGAACTAACATTTAGAGGTCATATATAGCCTTAGATGATAATATAACTGTCAACATTCATTGTGTACATCACATAACCATCAATGGTCCTTATGCAGGGTAGCAAGCTAATAAACCATCTTTCAAATCTTGGTTTGGGGTCATATGGACACTATTTTTTATGATTTGTTTTTTAAAACCATGTGTTTTCTCTTAAATTTTAATAATATGCTATAATTTTATCTTAAAATTGCATATAATTTTCATAAAATATTTAAATAGGAGTTTGAACCTTTTTAATGTTTCTAATTGTAGTTGTTTGGTTTCATTGAATTATGTTTTTGTCTAATCCTTGTCTTTTAGGTTTTATTGAGATTTTTTTAACCATTTCCTAACCTAACATGCTTATCTTTTGTGTTTTTTTCCTTCAAGATGATAGGTCATTGTCAATGGTCTTTATCAATTGATGACAATTCTACTTAAATCCAAAAACCTAAGAGCTCAAAACCAAATCTCATTTACCAATCCCCAAAACAACTTCTAAGCAGGCCATTATAATCTTGATTTTTGAAAGTTCACAAGTTGATTAAAGACCAATTTTATTGTTTTTGACTAATCATACACTTCAATTCAGGTTTTAGAAATAACTTGGTTAAAATCGTGCACACTTTGAATTTGGTCTAAAATGAATATGCTAATTTTCACACATTTGGTATTTAGTGCCTAAAATGAATCTAGCATGCTAAGTCTTAGAAATATTTCAAATTTGGTGCTTATTTTGGTGGTGTGAAATTCTTTCCATTTGTGTATATAATCTAAGAGGCTAGTAACAAACCTAATCACACATTTCAATTTGGTGAAAAAAATCAACTTCACTTCAATTGTTTTCAAAATTGTTTATTTTTTGTTCTTTTAGCAAAAATGAATTTGTGTGTATGCTCTCCACCTGTCTCCTATAGGGAACTTGTGGGATCAAAAGTGCCATCTTCATTTCAAAGTGCCTTAATCCAAATGTGTAAAAGAGATGTTGTGAAGGCTCTACCCAAGACTTGTATGGCTTGGGTGATCTAGAAACAACCATAAAAATCTTTTACTTAGTATTTATTTCATTGCATCTTGGATTATGAGGGGGACTTCATTACATCCCATAAGTTTTATAGGGAAGCCTTGACCTAGGATTTCACCTCCCAACATTGAATTCAACCCCTATCCATAGAGGGGTATATAAATTGGGATCACCCCACTAGGATGGTGGTTTGAGCAGTTAAACCATTTCCTATCACTGGAGCTAATCTTGAGACGTTTGAGCACATTGGACGTCGTACTACACTAAGAGAGTGATAGATGTAGTGGTTATAAAAAGAACAAGACCTTTTTACAAAAATATAAGTGTCATGAACCTAATTTATGTGTTTCTTATATTGAATTTTTATGTGAAAGTCTTGTGCATCTGATCCATCTATAACAATCAAAAACCAATTAGTTTTAGTCAATCCCACTTTGCCACACCCTTGATAGGAATTTGGATGATTTACTTGCTCACTTATCTTTTTCTTGCTTGGTGTTTTGAGACTAAAACTAATGTGTTTATTTATAAACTATGTCAAAATCAATTTTTTTATATGCCACTCTTTTGTTTAAAGAGGTGTTATGTTGGCCATTTTACACCACACTTGTGCCTTGCAATGTTTTACTAAAACAAATTATGTGTGTGTTAATTGATTGATAAGGGTACCATTATGCTACCCAAATCAGATATCGAGTTTTTTTCTTTGAGTCTTTAAAACATAACATTGATTACATCATTAGAGCATGCTAAAACCACTATGTTACTCAAATTATTTCAAAACTCATTTGACTTGTACCAAAATCATTATTTAAGACCATGTCACATATGTCATTTGGACCTTGTTTATGTGTCATCATGTTGTCCAATCTTGTCTAGCTTATTTGTTTAACTAAAACTTAATTTTCAACGTTGATTTTTTAATTAACCTTACCAAGTTCACATTCAAACATTGATTGATTTTTGTTTAGGCCTTGTTTCACAAAGTTTTATACATAGATCATTCTCTTTTGGGTTATGTAACTTCAGTTAATTGATTACCCAAATTTAAAGACTATTGCATGTTTATTCAAATATCCTTGTTTACATTATTTGTTTGTTTATAAAACCTATCCTCATCAATGTTTCTGCCTTTGTTTGGGAGAACATAGCCTTTCTCTAAGATCTTTTTGCCTTGTGGCTTATGCCAACTGATCATGTTTATGTTTGATTCTATGTATCAGTTCTATGTCAAAATTGTTTCCAAACTTGTTAGATTAAATCAAATTCACATCAATCCTTTGTTTCAATCCTATTTTTTGACACCATTTGACCAAAAGTCTTAGCACAACCTATTTGAGCCAAGATTTTGACTCCACATTTGGACAAAATACCTAGCGACTCTTTTTTACTTTCCTAGTTTAGACCTTGTTTGGAACACTTTGGCCTAGACCTTTAACATACCTATTTTTATTCAGACACTTGACCTTTTATGTATATGACATTTAATGTTAGACATTTGACATTAGAATATTTAATGTCAAGTCTTATCACAAACCATTTTAGAGATATGGCTCCATGTTTAGATCATTGTTTGGAGATATAGCTCCACCCTTTTGACCAAGTTAGACCAAATTTGAGACATTTGTCCTTTAGACATAGTTTTTTAGAGTTAGAATAACTCTAAGCCTTTTTGTCTTCAGAGCTTTCTTCATTTATATAGATATGTCTAGCTACACTTATGGTGGAGTCATGTACATCCAACTTATGATAGAATCACCATACAAAATCCAACTGAAACACCTATAGAGATAAATTTTCTAAGGATTTTTATTATTCTCACTACAATACTCCATATGGGGAACAAAGTCAAGAACCATCTTAAAATCCAACTCAAAACCCTGATTGGGATGATATAGTTTATGAGGAAGACTTGAAAGCTTTGGATTATGAGAGTAGTCAGGCTCCATCATATCATACCATTTATATTATAGGACCATGTCTAAACAATACCATTTATATACCAAGACCTCATATTTTGTCTTGTGCAAGCAACTAGGCTCCACAATGCCCCTTCTTCATTTAAGGACCTAATCTTGTCTTTTATGAGCAATCAAGCTCCACACCACCTTGTTGTTACCATTATATGACCACATTCATTGGCTTGTTCAATTAATTAAACTCCACAACATCTACCCATTATCCAACCACTAGCCATTATTCATCCATTGCCAATTAGTCCCCACTTTAGAAAACCTCTACTGATTGTTGAGCCAAAACCAAGCCAATCAATCCCTTAATTGAAAAAATCATTTGAAGACCAAGCTATGTTCAAAATTGGTATTTTCCAACTCATTAGAAACCAAGCCAAGAGAACCAACTAATCCAAGATGTTTTTGTTGAACTTATCATTTGTGATAAGTCAACCTATGATGAATCACCTTTCAATACTATACATTTTGTTGATGAATCTCACTCTGATGAGCTAGTCTTTACTAATCACTTATTAATAATTATAACCATCTTTGGGAAAATCATCATCTCAACCATATGCCTATTTTTTAAGATCCTCCCTATAATAAACTAATCTCTAAGGAGTTATCTCTTGACCTCTTTTCTACTATTGAGGAGTCTCACTTAGACAAACCAATCTCTGTGGAGCCCATTATGCTATCATATGCCATTACTTATTCAAAACCAAACATTCAACAAAACATCATTATAAGAGAATACCCATAAAATGAAGAATCAAAGTTAGAGTTAGGTTTTATTCTTGAACTGGTATTGGATTTAGCATCAAAGTTAGAATCAACATCAGATTCAGAGTCCATTATGTTAGAATCAGATTTAGCTATAGAATTTGTTTGTGACTATTACAACATTAGTTACACATGCATCATAGATTAATTTAAATACATTTATGATCCTTCCATGGTTTTTTAGGATGAATATTTTAGCATCAACATAAGTTATCCTAGTATCTTCTATGAGGATTATGCAGCCTCTCCCCATTCCATTACCATTTCACATACCATTACCACCAACAAACCTAGACATACCATTGACATTCCACCTCCCACAAGTGTTGATTAGGATCAATAAAATCACACCTTGTTAAAATACATCCATGATGACATATCAGTTGAAGAAGAACAACAAAGAGGTCAAGACCAAATTCATGCAAAAGAAGAAGCATCTTTTAGTGAGACCTTTTTGGGGGTGTTAGAAGAGAATCAAAGTTCAAACTCAACATCTTCTAGTGAAACCTTTTCAAAGGCATTAGAATATAATCAAAGTTAAAATTTAACATTCATTAGGGAAACCTTCCTAGAGGCACTATAGTACAATCAAGATAACTTCATTGGTGAAAACCTCTTTAAAGCACTGATAGCTGACCAAAAAAAAATTTCACTACTTAATAAAGACAAACTCAAGGATAAAATCAAAATAGCTTATTATATATAACCTAATTAGATGGTAGCTAATCTTGGGCCTAAATAGTATAAAAATATGGTGTTCCTATCAAGAGAACAATTCTTCATCCCCACCACATCTAAAATTATGTTTATCCAAAATCACCAATATTGTGTGTGCCTAAAAATCTTGATCTTCGTTTATTTTTAAACCATTCATTACATTATCATCCATCATTCTATTTCCCAATCAAACTTATCATCCAACATTTATACCTATTTACCATCCATGGCCACACTTTCCTTTGTAAATGATACAAAGATACCTTGTCTCGATGCTTGAAGAAATCAAAATCAATGACCAATTAAGATCACAACATCATTGGCAACCAAATCTACAGACAGTTCTTGACAGAGTAGCTATTTAGATGAGGTGTGGGCTAGAAATTAACATGATTTATTATTCTATTTGTATCATTTTATGATCAAGACATGCATCTCCACTTCAATAAGAATAATAGAATCATATGTCATTTACTACACCCAGGCTAAACATATCAAAAACCAAAAACCATCATTAGTCTAAAACATGCACCATGTCATTTTCATTTACCATTCCTTTTACCATTGTTGCATATCCTAGACATTCACCTTATCATTTAGGGGTAACCCTCTTACCATTTTATCCAATCTATCAAAACCCATCATTATCCTAAATAATGCCATCTTACTATTCCATTCCTATCTAAACCAAAGCTTATTTTAAGGCGTTCTACATAATCCTATTTTAATATTGGTTCCTTTGGTTCTTCCCACACTTTTTTACAAGGGGATTATGATCCAGCTTCAAATCTTATCAAATCCTTGTTTCAATGATAGTTTATGAAAGTAGTATGACAATTGATCTGGCAAGATATCTTTCATTTTCCATCTTATATCAAGTTTTTTTTGTGTGAGCCTGATTATAACCACCTATGGGCAAATCAATGTCTCTCCAGTCTTGCTACTAATTATAACCACCTATAAGGCAAATTAGTATCATTGATCTAATCTGTTGCATCTTATTTATAACTACCTATGGGAAAACTAGGGGTAACATTTATTTATCATGCATTATTACATAACCTTGCCATTATTATTTTCATTTGATTAGCCATTTGCCATATTTAAAAACTTGTTCGGACCTAGTTGGTTTTTCCTTGCCTTTTATGTGGATGGAATTACTATGACCTAAAGTCATTTCATGACTATGTGGGTTATGCTTAATTTATGTTTAGGTTACCTCAGTCCCCCTTTCCATGTGCTCTCACCATTTTATGAGTAAGTAGCTTATTATTCTCTAACGAGTTGAGATATTTCAAAATTCTAAAAAAAATTAAATATTTCAAAATCCAAAAACATTTATCCTATCTATGCCTAGTTAGTTATCTTCAATCTGCCCTACTAGGGCACAGTCATTGTTAGGATATTTTCTTTTTCTTTTATTTTTAGGTTTTCTATTTGTTTGTTTGTTCACTTGCCTGTTTGTTTGTTTACAACATTGTTGCCTTGACTCAGTTTATATACAGTCATTGGGTGATTCCTATCAAATTATTCTTAATTCCATCTATATTCATATGTCAACATTGTCATCATTTTTTATCATTGGTTCATTATTTTCAATTGTTTATTGGATCAAGAGTCAATCTTTACACATATTTTGGGATAGTCTTCATGGTGTTTTATCATGATGCACACCATCATGTGTTATAGAGATTCAGGAGTTTCTAAAAGCAATGGATCATTGGAAGTTTCTCCTTAGTACCTTGTAAAATCCTTCCACCCATCTTGATTGAATCAACCCATTGACTATTCTATTTATATCATTGCTAATAAGGATGAGCATATCCTCATTAGTAGGTACAACTAAATCAACTAAATCATTTATATTGATCAATCTTATTCTTCTATCCATCCCTTTCATCACTTTGTGCATCCTTGTATGTTTTTTTTTTGTGGCTTCTTTAGTCATTAGACCATCACATCTATGTTTACACCCACTCATCTTAAATATATACACTAGTTTATATCCTTAAGTTATGATTGATAATTAACCCTAACTAGGGCACAACCATATCAAACATCTTATTTAGCCAACCTACATCATCTTAATGATTATAAATGCCTATGGTCAAATCATTATTTTAACTTTTATTCTTGATTATAACTACCTTTGAGAAAATTAGTACATTTTAAAATCAATGCATACAAGCATTCTCTTGTTCAGATTAATCTTAACCATGGGTTAATTTCACCTTTATTCTTGCTTCTTTTTTAGGGACCATGATCTGTAAACTACACTGATAAACTCAAAGTGAAGTTTAAAATATGGATACTAAATTTCTCAAACTTAACAAATTCTTGAAATACTTAAAATAACTTTCAAATTGTTTGGCAAATAAGTGTTCTCGATTATTGAATTGGATTAGAACCATCACAAGACTTTTAACTTCCATTCACCAATTAAACCAGTTTTATTTTTAAAATGTCATAAATTGTCAATTTTTAAACTTTACATGTATTCGTAAATTAATTAAAAATTAGAAAACTAAATTTAAATCATGCAATAAAATACAAATTACCATCTGACATTGATAACAGAGTTCGGCATCTATTGCCTACGTCTCTAGGTCCACCCAATAGTAGGACCATTTCTATTAAATTTGTGCAACAAATGGCTTACAAATTCTTTGAAACATTGCACAACTCCCCTCAGGTCTGATCTCTATCCAAGAACTCTACCTTCACTGATAAACTCAAGTTTGGCAACACATAATCCTTCCTCAGTCTTCAATCCCTTCCGAAGGTGCATAACTCCCTACACTTAAACTATTGGTCTATCCATTTACAATATCTCTCTTTTCAATTACAAAACATAACTAAAAGGCTATCTCTGTGTATATAGGTCATAAATTGGATTATAATCCACTTGTTAAAGCTATCTCCAAGCTTAAACTAGCTCTCGACCTATTAAAATAAAAATACACAGCCCATAGAAACTTACATTCAAATAGAAGTTAGTGCCTTTTAAAACAATTCAAAACCCATAGCATATTAGTCAATACTTATCCATTTTGCATGGGAGGTCTGTGGTTTAATTATTTGGCCTTACCTTTTATTTTTTGGGCTTATCTTTAGTCCCACATTCTATAAAACACAACGGCTTTTAATCTTTTAAAAGGGTGGCATTTACCTTATCAAGTGTCAATTGCCCTTTTGGTGGGCTCGAGGCACCACATTTAGCATTGGTTCATTGGTTGATGTACCAAAGTAGCATATAAGCTAACTTTGAATAGGAATATGGCTCAGTATTTGAGTTCACCAACATAGATAGGCATATGGCTTGGTCTTCAAGATTAACATAAACACCAACATAGACAAGCATATGGCTCGGTCTTCGAGCTTAACTCAGGGGTCTTCAATTCTTGATCTTGACTTGGTAATGTAGTTTGAAGGGCCTTTGTGGCATATTAATGTAGAAACTATTATTTCTCCCATGTGGCTTAATGGGGCTTATCCATTCCCTCTCAACCCTTGGTTGGTTATGTTAGAATTTGACTCCATGCTTGATGCTTGGTTACAATGCAATGTAAAGTTTACAATGCTTAGACATTAGTCCCACATGTGGGAAATACAAAACATAATAAGGATTTAAATACAATTGCATATGCATATAGATTCAAATATGGAGGCCAAGACACCCCTCCTTAATCAAGTGTCTTGACCCTCATTGAGGGCCCCCAGCGAGCCAATAACAGGGCCCATGGTTCTCCATATGACTGCCTATCAAAGACTAGAGGATAAAACCAAAACAAAAACCAACCAAATTTTTGCATGAATGTGCAAAAATAGACTGCCACATGTTGAAGGGTGATTGGTCCACTTGTCATATTCAAATTGTGACACCTCCTTATTTTGCTTATCACAAAATAACTTTAGCATCCTATAACTTAGGCATTTGGACTCCGTTTTGTGATCTAAAAGAAGCGCCAAAAATCTCCCAATGAGATCTTCCATATGAAACAAGTTTCATCATAACTTGGGAACTTTTTCTAAACTAAACTCTGGATCACACCTCCCTACAAAAGAGGCTTTTAGTCTCCAAAAGTCTACTATATCCTAAAAATTGATAACTTGTTTACTGCATCACATCAAACAAAACCTAATCATAGTAAGAGATAAACATTGGAAAAATAAATGATTCACAACTCAAGTGAAAATTCCTACAACCTAGCATGAGTAAAGAAATCTACAACTGCCAATAAACTGATCACAACATACCAAAACTATCTATCCATGTCATATCCTATAAAGCAGTGAATAGTCAATAAATTGAAACAATTCCCAATGTAACTAAAAAACAAGTTTGTTAATGTTGATAACATATAATAAATGTTGTAGACATGTTGCAATACAATTCCCTGGTATGGGACTTACAATGCTAAGCAAATGTAAACAACATACAATGTATATTGCCTAACATCCAAACATGACCATAGAGTCTTACAATGCATCTATACATCGATGTGCCAAAAATAGATACATTCCCAAAATAGTAGTTAAATATAAGACAAGTGTTGTAAGTAAATTAACTCAACCCACAACATGCATTCTGTTATTATCTCCAACTGATCAAATGAGTTAAAGTCCTACAGACAACTCACTCAGCATAAATAGGAGATTCTAAAACATAGAGCTATTCATCATAAGGAGAGAATTGAAATACTTCAAATGATAAACATGTCTCAAAGTGTTCTCATAAGCTCTACTAATGCATCATCAAATATTTTTATTTCCCTTAACTGAATTATTAACAATGCTTTGAAAAATAAATGCATTATAAATTCACTTAATCAAATTTTCTGCCTAGTTAACTTGATTTCCTTAGTGGATTCCTTAACATCATTATGGATTGATTTAACTTCATTGACCTTATTAATAGGTTGATAAATAATCTTAGTTTTACCATGTTTGGAATGAGAAGATGATTTAAGTTTAAAACAATGATCAATCTGATGTCCACTCATATGGCAATGAGTGTATAAAACCTTCTTAGGTGAGGTCTCGCTTTTACCTCTTCTCATTTTGCCATGATGAGAATGATCTTTAACACCTACAATCTGCTTAATCAAAGCATGTCTCTTCCAACAAAATATAACACTATGGTTATGCGTTCCACAAAAAGTGCAAGGAAATGATTGCATCATCTTCTAAATGTTAAATCCAAATTTATTAAACTTAAAAAGTGGATCAAAAGATTTAGTGCTAACTCTAGTGTAGGAACTAGGAGGTGGAATATCAATACCTCATTTACTTGTTCTCTTACACTGCACATGCTCTACTAGTGGTTTTGAACCTTTTCTATCAGAATCTTGTCTTCCTTTAGCCATGGAGGAAGTTTATCCAATATCCACCTACTCACTAGTGTAACCCAAACTTGCATGAAGAGATTTATGCCCTACCTATATTGGGTTAGTAATTCCTTGGCCATCTTGACCAAGACCTATTCCATTAAATCCCATTTTCTTCATCAATTTTGATCCTATACCCTTAGTGTGTTGTTAAAAACTACCAAAAGCATCATTACTTGAATCCGAATCTGAATAGAAAGAAGAAGATGAATTACTTGGTAAATAACTTACAGTGCATTTAGTCATAGTCTCTGCATCTGAAGTAGAAGGTATGGCCTTATTTGGTTTACCACATTATAATGTGATTAAGATCTTATCCTTGAATTCAAGCTATGATTTCAAACTTTCAACTTGATCTTCAAGAGTTAAGATCTTGCATCTCAGGAATGCATTCTCATCCTGAATCTAGGTGTTGAGGGCTTCAAGTTCTTCCATCTTAGCTCTATGTGACAACTTGCCCATGGTTTCCTATAAACACACTAATTCCACAACTACACACTGCAATCTAATCAAGTGATGTTGAAAACCAATAAACTAAAAGCAACTGTCAAATCACACAATTAGAAGCTAACCCTACTTACTAACTACTCTTATACCAATTTGATCCATAAACTACACTGATAAACTCAAAGTGAAGTTTAAAATATCAATACTAAAATTTTCAAACTTAACAAATTCTTGAAATAATCAAAATTACTTGTAAATTTTTTGGCAAATAAGTGTTCTCGATTATCAAATTGGATTGGAACCATCACAAGACTTTTAACTTCCATTCACCAATTAAACTGGTTTTATTTTAAAAATGTCATAAATTGTCAATTTTTAAACTTTACATGTATTCATAAATTAATTAAAAATCATAAAATTGAATTTAAATCATGCAATAAAAGACAAATTACCATCTGACATTGATAACGGAGTTTGGCATCTCTTGTCTACATCTCTGGGTCCACCCAATAGTGAGGACTATTTCTATTAATTTCACAATAAATGGCTTACAAATTCTTTGAAACGCTACATAACTCTCCTCAGGTCTGATATCTATCCAAGAACTCCACCTTCATTGATAAACTCAAGCTCAGCAACATGGAATCCTTCCTCAGTCTTCAATCCCTTCCAAAGGTGCATAAGTCCCTACACTTAAACTATTGGTCTATCTATTTAAAATATCTCTCTTTTCAATTATAGAATATAACTAAAAGGCTATCTTTGTGTATATAGGTCAAAAATTGGATTATAATCCACTTGCTAAAGCTATATCCAAGCTTAAACTAGCTCTCAACCTATTAAAATAGAAATACACAGTCCGTAGAAACTTACATTCAAATAGAAGTTAGTGCCTTTTAAAACACTTTGAAACCTATAGCATAGTCGGTCAAGACTTATCCATTTTGCATGGGAGGTCCGTGGTTCAATTCTTTGGCCTTAACTTTTATTTTGTGGGCTTATCTTTAGTCCCACATTCTCGAAAACACAATGAATTTTAATCTTTTAAAAGGGTGGTATTTACCTTATCAAGTGTTGACTGGGATTAAATCACCATGTTTAGCATTGGTTCGCTAGTTGATGTACAAACTTAGCATATACGCTAACTTTGAATAGGAATATGGCTTGGTCTTCAAGCTTGCCAACATAGACAGGCATATGGCTCAGTCTTTGAGCTTAACATAAATGCCAACATAGATAGGCATATGGCTCAGTCTTCGAGCTTAACTTGGGGGTCTTCAATTCTCAAGTTTGACTTGATGATGTATTTGGAAGGGCCTTCATGGCATAACAACATGGAAACTATTGTTTCCCCCATGTGGCTTAATGGGGCTCATCCATTCCCTCTCAACCCTTGGTTGGTTATGTTGGAATTTGAATCCATGTTTGATGTTTGGTTACTGTAGACACCAAAATCGTGTCTACCCCCTAGGCCGTCCTCCCCCCTTGGCCCCCTTGGTCTATTTCCTAACACTTTTCCTAAGTCCCCTCCATTATTAAATTAATATTAATCAAATATTTTAATTTATTGGCCCCTTTCCACCTCACCCATGCCACCTTGGATCCCCTCCTTGGATGCCCCCACCTCTCTCCTAGCCTTTATTACCCAAATCCTCTCTTAATCCTTCCTCCCGTGTCCATTTTGCCCTCCTCGACTGTTTTCCCACGGCCTTTTGACCCGGCAGTGTGCAAGAATGGATAGAGGCTAATTTTAGCCTCTGTCCCCATTCTTCTGCCACCAACACCGATCATTATGCGGCCGACATCGGCGGTTCTGCCGGCATCGATTGCCTTCAAAACCATTTTCTACAACTGTTCTCCCTACCCCGTGAATGTGAACTCTTTTTGGCACTTTGGCATTCTATTTCTCTCTCCCTCCCTCTCGCACAGCAAGCATCAACAGCTATAGGTACCTTGTAGAGATAGCTCCAGGCTCTTGGCATTTGCAGGTTCTTCAACAACTCCAACAACAGGTCTCCTCCATTCTTCAATCAGCAAGCAGGAGACTCAACCTGTCTATCCCTGAGAGGCTGAAAAGCCTTCTCAGATCCTTATCTCCTATTTAGTCCCCTTTTTGCCTTTGTCACCCATTCAGTCCATTTCCAAATAACATTCTCAGTCCTTCAGACCCCAAAACAAGTCCCTCAAACCTCTAGGCAATCTCTCTGACCCCCAAACAGAGTCTCTGACCCTCAGATGAAACTTTAGACCACTTTATAGAGCAAAAACCAGACCTATAACTCATCCCTGGCCATTACCTCGATCGACCTTGACCATTGCCCATACTGACGTTGACAGCCTAACCGACATCGGTGACCTTCCTTGACCGACGCTGGCAGAACCACTGACGTCAGCAACTGTGCAAAGCAGATTGCTGCATATCAGGTACGCATTTTCTTTTTATCTTCTTCATTTAGTCTTTCATCATTTCTGTTTTTGTCAAATATTCTATTTTTAACAGTGGACTGTCATCCTCTGAGAAGTCTTAGTGCTTCTAGGACCAAGCTTTCGCTTGGCAGTCCACTTTCTTGTCATCTAACATTTTTCGTGTTTTAGTCTCTTTCTCTTTCAAGTGTCATCCTCCATAACCAAAAAGGAGTTCCTGCTATCGTCTGAATCTGGTGCGCAAGTCCACAATCTGGGTACGTACAAACCCTCATCCATTTTCTTAGTTTCTCATTTTTCCTTTCTTGAATGTGAAAAGTGAAATCTCGTATAGAAACATTCTGGCACACCCGGTGGGACCAGAGGGTCTTCCTTGGGTTCTTTTCTTTCTTTTCATATAGAGTGCATTAGGATTCTCCTTTTCATCTCTTTCTTCTATCTTCCAAAAGACATCATAAGCAGGATTAAAAAGAACTCTTCTTTCTTTTCTTGCATCTTAGACTAGTCAAAAGGCATACTCTTCAACCCTTTCTCCATTTGTCTTCATACGAACTAACATTTCGACTTGGGCTTAAAACACATTGCATTTCATTTCTGCTTGCTTGCATTTCTTAGTCCACATCTAGTAATTAACAACCGCATCATGAATTAATCGTAGATCACTTTATGTTACACAACGAATCACTTGCACAAATCAAACATCAAAAATCACCTGAGACAAGGCCTGACTGGGATTTCATCACCCAACGGATACCTTACCCATCTCGGCAGTCCCACTTGGATTTCATCACCAAGGGGAAAGCCCACTCTGTTCTCTGGCAGAGGATAATCTCTAGGGAAAGTATATTTTGGCTAAGCGAGACCATCTTATCACTGGGCTCGTGAAGTGAGGGGAGCTTGCTCCTTAGCACCAGACCATGTACAAAACCTAACCTAGACTCTTGAGTGCCTAAACAAACCTGAAACCATCCATATACTACTTCTAGGACCCATCTTAAAAGCCAATCTTCCTAAACACATTCTAAGGCATAAGCCACCACGAGCTTAATAATTTATTCCTAAGGATTTAACGCTTAGGATGTACTTGTGTTCTTCATCTTTTCTATTCTTATCTACTTGTTTGAGCTAGTGAGGACGTTTTTCTTCCTTTTTTCCAAAAACTCTCAAATCTTTTGGGTTTCTGGAAAACATAGTCACCGGCATCAGTTTTACCACCGACATCGGCAACCTTTCCTCGCCGGCATCGGTTATCTAACTGATGTCGGCTATCTGTTCTCACCAACATCAGTTTTTCAACTGACGTCGGTCACTGTCACAGTCCTTTTTTTCAAAACAGCAGCCTTAAAACCCACCCCTTTTTCTGCCAAAACCACATTCTAAGTTTCTAAAACTAAAAAAACACAATTTCTAGAACCTGACCCTTCTTGCCTTGAATGGTTTTGACATGCAGTCAAACCAAGGCTCTTCTTGACCATGCGAGACATCAATCGCTTCTGCCTTCCCCGTCCATAACCAGTCCCTTAATGGAGTTCCACTCGGAGACCGAAAGAACTCCTACTCGTTCGACCCCAACTCAGTCACCCATTGTCCCTTAAGGGGACCAAGACTTCGAAAGATTCTTGGACCTCAATGGCATAGCCCTTCAACATTATCTCGTGTGAAGCCGAATGCGAGACTCCTTAGGCAACCCAATTTATGGGATGTCGACTTCCTTAGTCGAGGCAATGATCACATCAACAACATCCACAATTCAACCTATAGACAATCAAGCCAACACCTCGACTACTAACCCGACCATGTCCTATCTTCAAAATTTAGCCTCTCCTTCTATACCTACCTCCATGGGGGTTCCGACACCCCCTCAACCTCAAACTAATCAACCAAATTCTACACCCTTCCAAAACCTAGTGGTCTCTATCCCCCCTACTCTTGCACCTATCAACACAAGAGTAACTGCCTACCCTTCAACAAGTGGGGCCACCCCTCAACCATATTTAATGGCCCCTATCCAATTTATGCCTACCAACCCCATAATACAAGTGCCCTTGGCTTCAACATCCACCTCGATGACTAGCTACCCATATGTTGCGCCTACACAAGTGCAACCAACCACGTCATATGCCCCTCTCAATACCTTCTAAGCGCCTTACAACCTAGGGGGTGCTCCACCTGCCAATCTGTCAGCTAACATAATCAAAATGCTGATGGACAAAATGTCCAGTCTTGAGACCTCTATTTTTGGCTCACGCAATGCCCTCTCATATGAGCAAATTTGCAACGAACCCATCCATCCTTCCGTCTCGATCAGGCTGTATCCCAGTCAATGGGAGATTCCTAAATTTTCTCATTTCCAGAGTAAAAAAGACCCACAATAGCACCTACGAGCATTCAAACATGCCTACTATCTCATTGCCCATGACGATGCGTTACTTCTATGCACGATCCCCATGTCACTCTCTGGTGCTGCTCTTGACTGGTATAGCTCTCTTGCCAGCCATTCTCTCTTCACATTCACCCAGTTAGCCCAACTCTTCCTTGACCACTTCTCCATCAATATCACCAAAAAGGTCTCAATCATAGATCTCTATTCTATCCAGCAGTTTGAGGATGAATCCATAGCCGATTTTGTTGCTCGCTGGAGAGGCCTCATCAATCATCTCTCATTTTCCTTGCCCCAACCCGAACTTATCAAACTTTTCTCTCAGGCCTGTGCCAAGCATATTTCCTCCACCTCTCAGGTTCAAACTTTTTGCACCTTTGACAAAGCCTTCACGATGGCCTGCAAGCTTGAATTACGTGCCATCGAGGAGAATAAAGTCAAGTTGTGGAGTAAGAATCCCAACTCCAAGACCAATGACTCCTCTTCTTCTAAACCTTCTTCATCTAATCCTAAGTCTAAGGCATCAGCAAATGTTGTAGTCATTAGGCCTTCATCCTCTTCGCCTTCAACTAACCAGCCTGAGCCATCCATGTCCCAAAGCATCACCCACCAATTCTAGCAGAGATACGTACAATGACAGTATACTCCACTTGGAGATTCGTATGCATCTGTGCTGGAAAAACTTGTCAAACAGGGGGTCCTCAATCTCCCCCAAACCTGCCCACCTCCACAATTTGATCCCTCATGTGCCATCCCTGCATGGTATAGGGAAAATGACTTCTGCAACTACCACCGTGTTAAAGGCCATGACACAGGAAACTGCAAGACCCTTAAAAACATCATCCAAGACATGCTTGAAAAGGGTGACCTCATCCTCGACAATCCCAATGCACCACCCAATCAAGGCATAGACATCTTCAAGCAACCATTTCCCAATCATCCTCTGACCCAAAATAATGTCTAGACCATGACTGACAACACTCACGAACATAGCATACGAATAGTCAATACGGTCTCACCCTTCATCCCTGACCAACCTCTCTCACAAACTCAAGAGGTTAGTCCATCCATTAGTCCATCACATGTGGACAAACCTCCTTCTCCAGTTAGTTCTCTGTCAACCTCTCTTATATTGGAGGACGCCTCGACCATACCGGCACCACCGGTCTCACCATCCTCCTTCTTGCTACCTATGGAGGACCCAACCCTTCCTACTCCTCAACCGCAAGTGGAGGGTGCAATCATTCCTGCCCTTTACCCTCTTGAGGAGCCTCATTCTTTGATTTCTTCTCCACCCAGGGAAGAACCTGTCTCTCCTCTATCTCTAACCAAAGACGAACCTATCATGACTTCATCATGCCTGGGGTCTGAGACTGCTACACCAATCTCATCTTCATCCCCGCAACCATCCACATCCTCTCAAGGACCCAAACTTCATCTAACATCTTCTCAACCATTTTCCTAATTAGTGGAGAAAATCAGACTTCTCCCTTTAAGGAAAGTGGAGCATCAGGTATTGTGTGAGCATCTCAAAGCTCTTCAGCATGCCCGTGCCCTCTCATCTCATGCTACCAATCCTCCCATGGCAGAATCTCCCAAGACTCTCAACGAAAACTAGACTTCCACTTCTAGACCTTCTAAACCTCAACCAACCACATCAGGACCAAAACCCTCATCTACCCCACCAAAACCTATCAAGTCACTCGGCATTCACCCTGTCTCTAACCTCACTCATCCATAAGTAAAGGTGGACTTAGACCAGACCCCGACCAATAGTAGTCTTCAAACCAAATCAAATAAGACTGCCAAACCACAGAGGCAAACTCCTCCTCCCCTGTCACCATTGCCCTCCATTTTGGGCCCTCATCCTTCGACCCTGACCAAAGTCCTCTCCATTCCAACTTCTAATCAAAACCAGTTGCCTCCACTGCTTCCTCTACCTATCTCTATCCTACCCTCTCCCAAAAAGATGGTACTTCTCATGAATAAAGTGCCATCTCCGCCTGTCGCCGCACCATCAACCCCAAAGGTGGTACGAAAGCCTCCTACAACTTTGCCCAAGCAAAAGTCACCAGCATCGCACACATCAACAAGCATAGACCCTTTAGTGGGCTCATACTCTTTGATATTGCACCGACTTTTGAAGACCTCCAGCATAACCCTTCTTCCCATCAGGCCCTTCTAACCTCTTAGGTCTAAGCCCTCCTAGTTCGATGATACAAAGATTTGCCAATATCATCATACGCCAGGACATGATACCAAGACTTGCTGTGCCCTCAAGGCCATCATTCACCGCTACATGGAGAAAGACACTCTTCTCCTTGAGGACACTGTCGACCGACCCCTAACACCTTCTCATATCCCTCTGACCTCTTCAACCACATCAACATCTCATCAGCAGGCCATGACCCCTTCATCTCCTTCACCCCCTATCTTTGAAATCAATGCTATCCACATAACCACTAGGTCACAAAAGGACAAGGCAAAATAAAAAGCCACCATTCCTTGGACCTACCCTTTCGTCAAGCCACCTCTACTGCCCAAGCCTAAAATTTCTATCCTTGGCGCATCTCAACCCTCTTCTTCTTCCTCTTCAGGGGCGATCCATGACTCCATGATAAAATAGCTTCACCAGACGCCCGTGAAGATGACCCTCTATGACCTTATTCAAACCTCGCCCCAACATCTTCAAGCCCTCATCAGAGCCCTATAGGCAGTGGAGGTCCAACCCGAGGACCCCCAACCACTCGCTACCCTTGTCCACTCTTTGTCTCCCGTTGCCTCCATCACATTTAGTGACTCTGAGATTCCTACATCTAACACAGAAGATCAGGACGCTGCTATCTTCATCACTGCCTATGTTGATTGGACACACATTAAGCACATTATGATTGACGGAGGTGCTAGCATCAACATTATCTCCACCCATGCCTTTGATCAATTGGCTCTTCCCAAGAATTGCGTATCCAAAACCGACGCAATCTTGCGATCATTCAATGACACCACTGCCATAACCATTGGCACAGTCATCTTTCACATTCACATTGGCCCATGCACAGTCCCAAAGCTCTTCTATATCATTGAAGGAGAGCTTTAATATAACATGTTACTGGGCCGACCCTAGATCCACGCCATGGCTTGTGTCCCCTCTACCCTGCACCGTTGTGTGAAATTTGAGCACGACGGGCAAGTCCACACCATTCCTGCTGACCCATCACCTTTCAAAACTTGTAACATGACATACCGTCCAAATGACGTTCTCATTCCTATCAAGCCATCAACCCTAGCACCGCCTCCATCCACAGAAGCTTTGACCAGTACGCAAACGGTAGTCGTCCTCACCCCTCCTCTTCAAGTGACAACCAAAGACCCCATGGAAGACATATTCCAATGAATTTCACTTGGGGAATATCACTTTCTCGCCTTAGACGTGTTCCAAACTCTACAAGAGTATGGACGCCTTCACCACAGCCCCAATTATGACCATCAGATCGGGATGGTCGTGCCTTATGGTCCTCCTCACCTCCGAACCAACCTCATCTATGGGGGGCTCAATCAAGCTCCTACTGATGGCAACCCTCTCTTCACCCCAACCATTCACATCAGACTTCTCATTTCTTGGCAATCTTGCCTTTGCACACACTTACCTTTACAGGTGTGCATGGAAGGGTTTTGGTTTCAAACGCTATGAGCAAGGCTCCCATCAGCCTATTGAGCCTCTCAATGATGATGATGCCAAGAAATAGTATGGCCTGGGATACCAAGACCCCACTCAGGCTCCTGCAGACCTTTGCCCCATCAACCAATCTCCTCCTAGCTCGCCTATTTCTCCCCCTTCACCTATGGAGTCGGTGGTTTCCATCCCTCCTAGTTTTTTTTGCATAAACACCATCTGCCTGGAACCCCTAACCTATCAGCTAAATGGGGTGTCCAGGTCTCTCCCTCTCATTTTTTCTATCATGATAGAGGATGAGTCGGTGACCATTCACATTGTTCATTGCATAGACGATGATGCCATTCTATCTTACATGGGCACCGATGACTCTTTCATCTAGCGCTCCCTCCCTTCTAAAACCCAAGTTATGTTAAATGAATCAACCATTGACGTCAACCTCCCTTCTTCTGATGTTCCTCACATCTTAAAGATTGGCTAATCTTTAGATGCTCAGGAGCAGCTTGACTACACCCAGTTCCTCTCAGACCATAGCCAAGCCTTTACCTAGACCTACAGTGACATGCCTGGCATTGACCCCACCATTGCTACCCATAACATTGTCACCAAACTAGAGGCTAAGCTTGTTAGGCAAAAGCTTCAAAAGATGCACCCTCGCATTGTGCTCCTTGTCAAAGAGGAGCTTCAGTGCCTTCTTTTTGTCTCTTTCATCCAACCCATCGATTATCTATAGTGGGTCTCTAACATCATCCCTGTCACCAAGGTGACTGGGGGGATCCAGATCTGCACAGACTATCGCGACCTCAACCTAGCCTATCCCAAAGATGACTTTCCTCTTCCCAACATTGACCAACTTGTTGATCTCACGGCCGGTCATGAGATGCTATCTCTCATGGATGGGTTTTCAGGATACAAACAGATCCTGATTGCACCAAAAGATCAACACAAGACTACCTTCATCACCCCATGGGGGACTTTCTGCTATTGGGTCATGCCTTTTGGCTTGAAGAATGCAGGTGCCACTTATCAGCGTGCCATGACTTACATTTTCTATGATCTCCTCCACAAAATCATGGAGGACTATGTGGATGACTTGCTCGGCAAGTCCAAGCTTCGCTGCGACCATTTGACCATTCTCAAGATCATCTTCTCTCACCTTCTTCAATACAATGTTTGCCTTAACCCCAAGAAATGTGTCTTTGGGGTCCTCTCAGGCAAGCTCCTCAACTTCATCATTTCTTTTTGTGGCATCGAGATAGATCCCGCCAAGATCTGTGCTATCCTTGAGATGCCACCCCCAACCAATCTCAAGCAGCTTCGTAGTCTGCAAGGGAAGCTCCAGTCCATCCACCGCTTCATCTCACAGCTTTCTGACCGCTGCCAACCTTTTCATCATCTCCTTAAGAAGGATGTCTCCTTTAAATGGGATAAGGATTGTCAAGAGGCTTTTGAAGCCCTCAAATGCTATCTGGTCTCTCCACCAGTCCTCATTCCACCTAAAGATGACCAACCCTTCTACTTTTACATCTCAGCAACCAACCATTCGTTAGGTGCCATGATCGCGCACATAGACAAGCATCACCATGAGCAAGCGGTTTACTATATCAGTTGAACACTTGTTGACTATGAAACTCGATATACTCATACCGAGAAACTCTATTTGGCATTAGTCTTTACCACTACTAAGCTCCACCATTATCTTCTTAACCACAAGACTTTTGTCATCACTCACACTGACCCTCTTAAATACATGCATTCCAAGCCATATCAAAATCAACGTATGGCTCGGTGGCTCATGCTACTCACTGAGTTTGACTTAGAATTCATCCAGTAGAAATCTATCAAGGGGAAAACCATTGCTGACCAACTGGCAGATGCCCCTCTTCTCGACAATCAACCTTCTCAGTGCAAGTTTCCCGATGAATCTATCACTGCGCTTTCCACCGATGACACAATCTATCAAATGACCATGTTCTTCGATGGCTCCAAATGTCAACTCGGTGGGGGTGTGGGAGTCAGTCTCATCCCACTTGAAGGTGAGCCCACACCTCTATCTTTCAAGCTTGACTTTGATTGTAACAATAATATGGCTGAATATGAAGCCTTAATTTTGGGACTTCAAACCGCCCTTTCCCTCAACATCAAGTCCATCAACATCTTCGATGACTCGCAGCTCATCGTCAATCAGGTCAATGGTTCATACCTCTATAAAAATGAAATTTTGCAAAGGTACAAAAACCGTGCTGACACTCTTCTAGCCTCTTTCAACCATTACCTCTTGCAGACTGTTCCTCGATCCATGAATAAGTTTGTTGACACCATGGCTTCTCTCGCCTCGCATATCCCATCTTCATCTAGACTTTTTGTCACAATGCATTGTGTGCCGCTACCTTCATACATTTCTACTAACATCAACCATGTCAACACCATAGACTCTAGTTTATAGGATGTTTGGTATAAACAACTTGTGGACTACTTGACTCATTCTATCATCCCTCCCGATCTCTCTAGCAATGCATAGTGGGCTTTCATCAAGTGCATGGCTCGCTATACCATGCTAGGGGGTCTTCTCTATAAGTGAGGCTTTGATGGCCTCCTTCTTCACTGTCTAACCTCCACTGAAGCATCTCATGCTATTAAACAAGTCCACGATGGGATTTGTGGCGGACACTTCAGTGGGAACTTGGTTGCCAAGCGCATCCTTCGCTTGGGCTATTATTGGCCCACTCTTCATCAAGATTGTAGCGACTATGTCTGACATTGCATCAAGTGTTAGTAGCACTCTAACTTGCTTCATCTCCCTAGCCATGCCTTACAAGTCACTCAAGATTTTTGGCCTTTTTCCCAGTGGGGCTTAGATCTCATCAGTGAGATTAACCCTCACTCGTCTCTTCATCATCAGTCCATCATCACCGCCACTGAGTATTTCACTAAATGGGTGGAAGCCATTCCTCTTGTCTCCACAAAAGTCGATAAGATTGTTGACTTCATCAGCACCCACATTATATGTTGTTTTGGTGTTCCTCACAAAATCATCACCGACAACGGCAAGTCCTTCAAAAACAAGACCGTCTAGAAACTCTGTGACTCATTTGGCATCAAGCTCAGTTTCTCTTCACCTTACTACCCACAAGCAAATGGGCAGGCTGAGGCTTCCAACAAAATTCTAACTAAAATTCTCATGAAGGTGGTCAACGACACTGGGAGGGATTGGCACATTCATATTCCCTTCACTTTGTGGGCCTACCGCACTAGCATCTGAACCGCTACGGGTGCTACCCCTTTCTCTCTAGTGTACGGAATAGAGGCTATCCTACCTCTCGAAGTACAGATCCCATCTCTCTGCATGACATTCTATCTAATGATGACTTTCACCAAGATTGCTTAGCTCAACTTGAGTTACTTGATGAACGTCATCTTGTTGCCCTCAACCATCTCCATGTATATCAAAATTGCATCAAGCGAGCCTATGATAAAAATCTGCGAGAACGAGATTTCAACATCGGAGACCTCATCTTCAAAGAGAAACAGCATGTGACCAATATGGAGTGAAGTAAACAAGGCAAATTTTCCCCTAATTGGCTTGGACCTTTCATCATCACGCACAAGTATGGGTCAGGGACTTATCATCTGTCCTCTCTCGATGGACGGCCAAAACCTAAGCCTCTTAATGCATTGCATCTGCGACCATTCTACTATTAGTTGAGTACTCATCCACTTGACATTTAACTTGAACTCATCTCTTGAGCAATCCCCATCCTTTTAATCCTCTTTCCTTCAACCCTATTCCCCTTAACAAATCCTCTATAACCCTTTTATGATGCATGGATGCTTTGTCCTAATAAAAGGGAGCCCTTGAACTTCTATAGTCTTGTCCATGACTCCAAATTCTGTCAAAAAATAAATCAAGATGTCAAAATATCCAAGGTCACCAAATCAAATCAAAAGGTAGACTATTCCCTTGAAGGACAGCTATACTATCATTGTTGTAGCTAATAGACTGTTCCCTCGAAGGACAGCTATTCAAAAGACCTCAAATATATAAAGCAAAATATAGACCACTCCCTCAAAGGATGACTATGACTAAATCTTGCTACAAATGGCACTTTCTTAGAAGCTTCCTGCATCGATCAGCTTCACAAATGACCACAAAGCAAAATAACATCTCAATGTAGACATCCCGCATTGATCAGTCTATGCCAAAAAAAAATGGGTCATGGACTTGGCTTATACTTGTCTCAGGGTCTCCTATAAAAAAGGGCAAGGTTATCTCTGCTCTAAGATGGGTTACCCTATCCTCCCCTATCATAACACCTACTCAAGGGACTTTGAGCTCACTTTAATGTCAAAGTGATTCGATTACCATTCTAACACAACCATGGTCACCGACGTAATGCATGAATGGGGCTCTTTTGTTCTAACAACCCCTATCTATGCTGTTATTTTGGTCCCTGTCAATGAAAGGGCGAATATGCCTTTTACTTCCTTTACACTTTAGTCACATTCAAACTTCATCATTTGTCAAACCAACTCAACCCAATCCCTTTTCAGACCACTCACATAGCCTATTCACACTAGTTTCTATAGACACCAATGCACATGGAGACTATGGACTACACAATTTATGTCTGGCATAAACCATTACTTGCTGGCACATAAATAGAATCAATTCATTTTTAGCATACATCCATCACGAAAATGGAAAATTATTAGGGATGAAAGACCCCTCAACCCATGTTACAGAATACACCATCACACCATTTGGAAAAGGCTGTAACATCATCTTATCCTCATCATTTCAACACATGACCAAACCAATCATCGACCCCTTTGACTCCTAGTCTGAACTACATCAGTCTGAGGCCCTTCCAATCTAGGCTATGTAGGTAGCACTTAGATGATACAACATCTTTTGGGGTTAGCTTGACCACCCTCGTTTGTTCATCTTTCTGATGGACAAACCTTCTTTCCACCTTTGACCATGACTTAACCTCGACCAAAACAATCGACCGCTTCGACCCCCTTCCTCCATTTGGGGAGAACTACATAGGCCTGAGGCCCTAACAACAAGGGCTATGTAGGCAACATTCAGTTGACATGGGGTCTTCTGGGGTTAGCTTAGCCATTCCTTCATCGCATTTCTTCCATCACATTCTTTCGTCACCTGCCAATCACATCACAAATAATCACATATTTTCATAATCATTAACAAAATCAAAACACCATCATCATAATCATAAACATCACCATATAATCATTTACATATTAATCATTACACATCATCATAAAACATCATCACATCATATCTTAGCATATATCATTAAAACATATGAAAAATGCTGCAAACATCTAACATCTAAAGCCATCCATAACACATCAATAATAGCCAAAAATCACATCATATATTTATCAATGTTTTACAATGGTACAATCTATCTCTCTCTCTCAAAAATCAAGTACATCTCACATCAACGGCTCGCAGGCTGGTATATACATAACATCAAAATATGCCCTCAAGGCTGTGGTGGTGGTGGCGGTGGCCGGGAAGATTTTGTATCCTCTACTCCCCTTTGCTATCTCCACTGTGTCTCTCTACCCTCACACTTCACCTAGCCCAAAAATGCCTCTGCTACCTCCAATCACTCTCCAACTCACTCTCTCTCTCCACCAATGCCTATCTGCCACCTCACCCTGCTCACTCAGTCAACTTTGGGTCACTTTCACTCAATTGACTCCAGAGCTCTTTTTTCTCTCAATCAACAAGTAGCACATAACTTTTGGTGGGCCGCCAATCTGATTTTGTCAGATTTGGTAGGTCACTGACGTCGGCATCTGTGTGCCTTAGTCCGCCGATGTCGGCCGATATATGCCGACGTCAGTCCCTTTGGGCCACCAACGTCGGTTTTATCATCGGCGTCGGCGGCCTTCAAATTTCTTCATTTCCCCAAAATCATGCCCCCAATTAGTCAGCTCTCCAGTCCAAGTCATCTTCGCCCCCTGGGGCACACTTGAGATTACTTCTACCTCCGCCTGCCTCGACCACCAGACCTTGGAGATCACGACTATCTCCTTAGACTCTAACCACTTCCAAGACAAATGTTGCCTTAGTTGTTTTTACATGTATGCTACCTCACAAATGGTTAGAAAAATTGTGCACAGATTATTTATGACCTTCACAAGTATAGGATCGTAAGCCAGTTGATCCCCACTACTTGTGACATTTTCATGTTTCTAGGAGCACTTCTTGAGCCCGAGATACTTGGAACACGATGACCATTAGAGCTTCAGCTTAGATTGAATAACCCGATCAGCTACGACCAAATGTTTTGGCCCAGTTATTTCAATTTTGGCACTCCTCGACCTTTGACCTGCGACAATTTGACCTGACCATCCCATGGTGTGGTACACATGCAATCTCACCCTTTGCAGTGTTCACACTTGATCCTCACCCTCTCTATCCATCTCTCTATCAAATCGACACTCGATCTCAGGTTCCCTTCCCTCAACTCCCACTTTGAGGGGGGAACACCTCATCCCATACTTGGGGCAACCAACTCCTGTTTTTGTCTTGCAGTTCATCAAGAACGACCAACAAGACAAAAAGGGGCAAATGTAGACACCGAAATTGTGTCTACCCCCTAGGCCATCCTCCCCCCTTGGCCCCCTTGGTCTATTTCCTAACACTTGTCCTAAGTCCCCTCCATTATTAAATTAATATTAATCAAATATTTTAATTTATTGGCCCCTTTCCACCTCACCCATGCCACCTTGGATCCCCTCCTTGGATGCCCCCACCTCTCTCCTAGCCTTTATTACCCAAATCCTCTCTTAATCCTTCCTCCTGCATCCATTTATGCCCTCCTCAACCATTTTCCCATGGCCTTTTGACCCAGCACTGTGCAAGAACAGATAGAGGCTAATTTTAGCCTTTATCCCCATTCTTTTGCCACCGACATCGGTCATTATGCATCTGACGTCAACGGTTCTACTAGCATCAGCTGCCTTCAAAACCATTTTTTGCAACTATTATCCATGCCCCACGAACATGAACTCTTTTTATCACTTTGGCATTCTATTTCTCTCTCTCTTCCTCTCACATAGCAAGCATCAGCAACTATAGGTACCTTGTAGAGATAGCTCCAAGCTCTTGGCATTTGCAGGTTCTTCAACAGCTCCAACAACAGGTCTCCTCCATTCTTTAATCAACAAGCAGGAGACTCAACCTATCTATCCCTGAGAGGCTAAAAAGCCTTCTCAGATTCCTGTCTCCCATTCAGTCCCCTTTTTGCCTCTGTCACCCATTCAGTCCATTTCCAGACAACATTCTCAGTCCTTCAGACCCCAAAACAAGTCCCTTAGACCTCCAAGTAATCTCTCTGACCCCCAAACAGAGTCTCTGACCCTCAGATGAAACTTTAGACCACTTTGCAGACCAAAAACTAGACCTGTAACTTATCCCTGGCCATTACCCGACCGACCTCGACCATTGCCCATATCGACGTCAACAGCCTAACCAACGTCGGTGACCTTCCTTAACCGATGCCGACAAAACCACCGATGTTAGTGACTGTGCAAAGCAGATTACTGCATATCAGGTACGCATTTGCTTTTTATCTTCTTCATTTAGTCTTTCATCATTTCTATTTCTGTCAAATATTCTATTTTTAACAGTGGACTGTCATCCTCTGAGAAGTCTTAGCACTTCTAGGACCAAGCTTTCGCTTGGCAGTCCACTTTCTTGTCATCTAACATTTTTCGTGTTTTAGTCTCTTTCTCTTTCAGGTGTCATCCTCCACAACCAAAGAGGATTTCCTGCTATCGTCTGAATCTGGTGCGCAAGTTCATAATCTAGGTACGTACAAACCCTCGTCCATTTTCTTAGTTTCTCATTTTTCTTTTCTTGAATGTGAAAAGTGAAATCTCATATAGAAACAGTTACAATGCAATGTAAAGTTTACAATGCTTAGACATTAGTCCCACATGCAGGAAATACAAGGCATAATAAGGATTTAAATACAATTACATATGCATATAGATTTGAAGATGGAGGCCAAGATGCCCCTCCTAAATCAAGTGTGTCGACCCTCATTGAGGGCCCCCAATGAGCCAATAGTGGGGCCCACAGTTCTCCATATGACCACTTATGAAAGACGAGATGCTTAAACCCAAAAAAAAACCAACCAAATTTTTGCATGAATGTACAAAAATGGACTACCACATGTCGAAGGGTGATTGTTCGACTTGTCACATTCAAATTTTGACACCTCCTTATTTTTCCTATCGTAAAATAACTTTAGTAGCCTATAACTTGGGCATTTGGACTCTATTTTGTGATCTGAAAGAAGCACCAAAAATATCTCAATGAGCTATTCCATGTGCAAGAGTTTTCATGACTTGGGATTTTTTTCTGAACTGAACTCTAGATCAATCCATCCACATCTGTGATAGCCACTCCCTCAAGGGGGCATCATTATAGGCTTCCCAAACATTCTTTGGAGATTTTTCTTCAACCATATTATTTTTGGCATATGGACCTCTTCTCATTATTTAATAATAAATTATTATTCCTATGGTTTGCAATATCTTCCCAAATAGGATCAAATTATATACACTTAAAATTGGCCACCAATAACCTCCAACCAAGATTTTGACCAATTCCTATCAAAATGCACAATTTAGCCTAAAAATACTAAAATGCATTAAATGGTTCAAATTTGTTATATACAAGTGCCAATTTTGGCCATAGTATCATTAAGTGAGGTAATGTAATTTATGAAACAACTAACTTTGATTAGATCATTTTGACTCAAAATGACATTTTTACACCTAGATGCTCTGGATTGCTCTTTTTTACCAAATTTATTGCATGAGACACATACCTTTATTATTTTATGTTAGAAACATCCTAAATGGGATAATGGATCCAACACATCTAACATCACATCCTAATTCCAATCCAATTGAATTGTGAGCCAATAATATGACATTTTATCCAATTTGATTAATTGTGCACCAATTTCCAAGATTTGCACCAAAATTGATAAATCATGTTTAAATTTAATTAATTTGAATCAAGATCTTACATTTATTTTATATAGAACTTGTTAAATATTTCATTAATGGAAATTGATATTGAATAACTTCATCATCTAAGACATCATTTTTTGGGAAGGCATCCTTAGGTTGTAACTACATAAAATATCTTATTAAGCCCTCTTATGCCTCTTTAACACCTCTCTATCCTAAATATTTATGAGGGAATTTATTGATTTTAGCCTCCAAAATTGAATGAATTATTATCCACGCATCTTCATCTTGATATGGATGGTTTAAGTTCATTTTTATCATTTTCAAAAATCTATAAATACAAGGCCTCACATCCATAATTTTAAGCTTTCTCAAGCCAAAGTTATCATGCCCAAATGAGTCCAAAATCTTGGATAGTGTAAATTTACCATGCAAAAATGATTCCAAATCCTCATATAATTAGTGTTATTATGCCAAATTATTAAACCAAGCCAAATCCATCACAAGCCAAGAAAATAATGCCAAGAGGAGATGAAGGTAGCCACACTCCATTAATGAAGACCTCTTAGGCACAATTCGAGAAAGCCAATCAAAGAAGACTCTTGGAACATCTAGGAAGGTAAGAAAGATAAGTTTCTTGCATGTTTTAGTTGTGTTGTGTTCATTTTTATTCTTACCATGCTCCCCCCTTGAGATAGGCTTAAGGTGTTAGCATTAGTGTGTTTTATTTGGATTTTGATTTCATTCACTAACACCATACTAATATCCCCTTATTACAATCCTATGTTCACAATTTGCATAACCAAATCACTTAAAATAATAAAACTAAATAATATAATCATGCTAAGACTAATCTATAATGGATTTAAACTTTTTAAGATGGTCATTTTGATGTAAACAAGAGCTCAAATAAAGTTACAGATTAAAAGTTGTGGCCTTAAAAAATTTTGACTCCACATCATTCTCCTCTAGTTGAAAATAACTTAGCTCATATGAGTTACTCTGATTATACTCCTACCATTTATTCTTGTCAATTCTCTATCTCCCATTCTAAAATCTAAGTGTTGTCTTCTTGTTGTAACCTTTCTAGTGTACCAAATACTTGTTATAACTTCATTGCCTTGTGTTCACTGTATTCTTATCTAGAACATGCACTATCTTTTTTTCTTCTTTTTGGTACCTATTGTTGCTAATATACTTGTTCATATTCTTCCCCTTAACCATCTTCTCCATGAAAATCATATAAATTTGAAACATTAAATACTAGAGAGATATCAAAATTCTATGGTAAACTCACTTCATAAACATTGTCATTAATTTTCTTCGTAATTATGCATGGACCAATTATTTTGTACTTCATCTTGTTGTATGTACCTATTGGAAATATTTATTTCCTTAAGTATATTATCACTAATATTCATTTTTCAAATACCTTTGACCTTCTTCTGAAATTTGATTCAAATATATACTTCTCATTACTTTCCTTCAAGTTTCTTATGATTTCTTCTTGTAACTATTGTATATGCTCTAAAAATACTTCTACATCATTACTAACTCATTCTACAATTGGTAATTATACCAAATTGAAAACACCTGTAGGATTTCTCCCATAAAAAATTTTAAATGGTGATATTCATATTGATTTATTCAATGAAATATTATATTTAAACTCATCCTATGGTAAATCCAAGTCCCATTGCTTGGGTTTCTCTCCAACTATGCATCTTAACTAATTTCTCAAGATCTTGCTTACAACTTATATTTATCTATTTGTTTGTGGGTGGTATGTTTTATCACCAAATATCACACCCTAGAGTTGGTTATTCAAGTCTACTCTAAGATTTGGGAAACATTAGAACACCTCTAGGCCTTTGGGTTGCCTATAGTAGAGGTAGACCTCTAGGTTTAAGGGTTAGCTCCATAGATATGGCTTTGCTTTCTTATCACCTACACTAACTATTTGCTTGGATGAAAAGGGATGGAACTGACACGAAAATAACCTACTCTAGTAAGGTGATACACCATAAATATCTCCACTAGACTACCATACAAGTGCACTATGAAACATGAATTACAACACAAGTTTCAAAATCCTAAATTGCTCTAACATTAGTATTTCAAACATGGAGGTGATATGCATTGAACTAATCAAGGTTAGTGAGCCATAGGTCATATTTTTAGATACTATGGCTACTCCATTACACCTATATATAGTTAAATACACTTCATGTGACCTATTAGAGTGAGAACAACTTACACCCAACATGAAAGGAAAAAGAGAAGGAAAGGATGGATACTTATCACTAGACACTTCAATATGCATCACTCACATACTTATACAAGAATTTTATGAGATCAAAACTAGATTCTAAATATTATTTTAAAGGCATAACACAATATCAAACTAGCAAGTCTTTTCCATACTAGGTGTGGATCCTTACAAAAGCCAAAAAGACTTGCATTTATAGAACATGTAAAAAGAGAGGAGTGGAGCTCAAGAGTCACAAGAACAAGTGTCAAGTGATGAGGACAAATTAAATTATAGGATAATGGATTATAGAATAGACCATGAAATGTCTTCTTGGACAAGTGTCCATATGAAGCATGAAAACTCCTCAAATTGGTGTAGAGTCTTCAAATAACCTTCTTGAAAACTGTCTTCATGATGAGTCATCTTTTGGCTGCTCAAAATTTAAATAGGTAAAGTTTTCATGTGTAATATATTATGGGGGTTGGAAACATGACATGATATTCATCAGATGCATCCTTAACTACTAGTCAGCTTTTGGACACTTGTACTCACCATTTGAAGTCACTCATTAGTCTTATAAGCCTCTTTCTTCACATTTATCATCTAAGTGGCCTTCAGTTTCTTAATAAAATCCATGGGAGAGGTGTTAAGACACTTGTTTAGAGTCTCTTTTCCTTCCAATACATTAGGTATACCTTTAAAATATCCAAAATTGGACTTCTCATCTTCTCATTTGGTATTCACTTTTCATCTTAATTCTCTATCCAAGACTGCTTGTGATGAATAGTGTAACAAAGATGTTTCTATGTTATTCTAAGGTGATAAATGGGTTTATGGATTTATAATAGGTCCCAATTTACCTCATCCAATGGTTTTCATTCTTAAAGTCTCCTCTATACTTGCATAACACCCAAAACCTTGCAAAAAACCCCATGTTAGGCTTATATGTACAAGTATGGTATAGACCAAATGCATATCATGGATCTTGAGAGAGTCCTCCATAATTCCAAAACACTTTTATGACTATATGACCCCTTTTGGATGCATTATCACTCATTTATCTCCAATTAGGTCTAGGTTTAGATTGTTAATAATTGTTCATAAAAACTAGAAGTTAAAACTTCAAACCAATTACACTAAGTACAAGTTAAGGGCCTGCTTTAACTATTCTCGACTCCTTGGGGCACCATGAAATTCCTCCATATAGGTGTGAGCATAAGAAGTTACCCTATTAAGATTTTTTATGCAATCTAAGTACCCTTGATGCAGTTTTAGGTCAAATTTCCCATTCTTGTGATTCCCTCTACAAACCAATGGATCTAAACAGTCTTATGCTCTCCTCTACAAGTCTTCACATGGTTTTGAGTGGTCTTGTGGTCATATAAATGGAAGCTAGACCTTTGTAAGACTTAGGTCTAGTTCTAGGCCTAATAGGTTGACTATGTTTTATGACCTAAAACCTCTTATAAGAGTTAATTTGCCTGTAATGTCTTCTACACCTTTGTTTGTGCTCAAATAAACATTTCACACCATTCTGCAACATCTAAGACTCCTCATGTTATCCTCTTATCATCTACTCATCAAGCCTATAGTCATGTCTTGAATGGGAGTACCCTCTATCTAAGACAAAATAGAGGATTTTCATGACTCCACCAGTTGCCACCATTCTAAAACCAAATTTATAAGATCCCACATGTGTTTATTGGTCTCCAGTCAGAATTAGACCCAATCTTTCTTTTTGAGTCTAGCGATCTATATATGTATGTTTATATATATATATATATATATATATATATATATGGATATAAATATATATATGACCAAAATTGGTTTAAATATAAATGTATACACACACACACATATATATATATATATATATATATATATATATATATATATATATATATATATATATATATATATAAGAGCTTATCTCACCATATTTTAAAAGCTTATATGTGTAAGTTGTGGCATCAAAATGGGTAAGCTATTTAATTTTTTTTAATGGTTTTATATTATTTTATTTACATATTGGTTCATTGAGTTATGGCATGGTAGACTTGGCTAGGCTTGCTACCCCTTGTCAGACACCTTAGACCACATTGTGGTTATCTTATCTTAGGGATGAGTGTCCTTTAAACACCTTTGTGAGGAAATAAATAAAATAATTAAAACATTATTTTCCTCCCTTAAATTGATGACCAATGTGGGGTTACTTATGTACTTTCATTTGGAAATAAGTAGTAAATGAATAAAAGTAACAATTTTTCCTCTTATATGCAAGTTAGAATGTTGGGCATAACTTCATCTTTTGTTAAAAAAAATATTAAAAGTTAGCATGAAACAAAAATTATAGCATTGTGTTTGCTCTCTTTTGAGGTCATTGACTACAAAAAGGAAGAGGAAAGGTGATGATGGAATGGGGAGATCATGGAGAAATTTAAGGGTTCTAGGCTTACATTTTTGGTTGTAGTGTTGGGAAAAAAGAAAATAGAGGAATAAGGAGATGATTCTAGATCTGCATAGGCCACCACCCTATGAGGGGGTTTTGGAAGAGATTGTGAGCTTTCAAACCATGTTTTGAGCTGCCAAGTTGGGAGCAAGTTGGGGAATTAACAGCATATCGATGCCAAAGAGAAAGGAAGGGAGTTGTTTCTTGTGTGGTTCCACCTTAGGGAAAAATGCAAAATTTAAAACCATTCGTACATATCTTCTAAGGCATGTGATTTACTCTTTCTAAGTTATATTCTATTTTTTCAAATTCTATGATAATATATGCAAGTTATAAAATCTTGTTTGTTGATTTTGTGGTTATCTTCCTCTCCTAGGTGTAAATTCTTATTTTTAAATTATGTAATTTGTATGCTAGTTGAAAACCCTACTGGGTATATCCATTTATGAGGATAATGGTTATTCTCATCTATGTATACGCCACAGCCTAGGGTAAATCTAAAAATTTTATGTGAAAGCTATTTAATTTACTTTAGGAAATATAGGGTATGACCCTGGGTAATGTCTGATATTTTTTTAATTACTAGTTATCAATTGTGTATGTTAAATCTTAATAGAGGGATTCTATCAATTGATTAGTGGAATTGGATTTATGGTTCTTATTCCCATCATTAAGGTCATATTATAAAAGAAATAAAAATAGTATGCTTTTATTTTATTAAATATGGGGTGTGATGTAGAGGAATTTGGGAGACATCATCAACAACCTTATCATTTGGCTCTCTATTCAACTAATCTCATGCACTTAATGGTTTGACTTTGATTATCCTTGCTTAACAATAGCTTCTCTGATTTTTCCTTGTACTTATTGGTCTCCTTTATTAATTTATCTTTCTTGGAATATTGAGGCATTCTTAATTTTTTATAAATATGTCCTATGGCTCACACTTTCAATTCATACCTCATATAATCACGTATTGGATAGCCTCACTTTTAAACCTTTATTAGTTTTTCACTACATATCTTTTCCTTGGTCTTGATTCTCAACATGTGATATAGGAAACAAGAAATAAATATTTTTTTTATTAATGGTGTTAAGTGTCCCTAAGACACCTATCTCCACCTATTTCAAACTTTGGTTCACTCTTCACTTTAGACTCTACATCTCTAGGTCACAATGTCATTTTGGGCTTGTATAGTCTTGTAGCCTTTTTTGAGAAACTTTCATTTGTTTGACTAATCAAATTCCTCTATTCAAGATAAAATCACATTTTTTAGACCTCATTTATCCCTTGTTAGTTGTATGCAAATTTTCTTGGCTTAATTCCTTCTTGGTCTATCACCCCCTTTGTTAAACAATACTCTTTTAGGCCTTTTTTGCCCTCTTCATGACACGGTCCTCATAATCCATAAAAACCATATTATTCCACCCCAAAATAACTTTAATATCCTTACATATAATTATTTGAACAAAACTACCAAGTTTTGGATTTTTCTGATGGTGGGAACTCTTGATTTTGCCTAAACCCTAGTTTTAGTGTCTATAGCCCCTGCACATAGGCTAAGAGCCTTATAAATTTCATATATTTATTTTTATTGGGTTTTAAATTCCCAAATAAAATTTATTAGGTATTTATTTATGTATTATATATATTCTAATCATTGTTATCTCACTTTCATTTCATTTTTTGCCTTTTCTAACCAAGAAACAACTTAGCTGAGTAAGAAACCTAGACTGTTATAGGTTTGTGTTGCTCTTGAACATTCAATAATGTGGTAAAATTCAAAGGAAATGCCAAATTATCTTAAAATAGGTTAGTAATAATATTATTTAATCCACAAATTAATCAAATATGGAAACCACTACACTTTTCTTCACCTTATAAACTATTCAGTCTAATTCAAGGTTTGTGTACAACAAGAATAGGGGTTTATAGAGAAATTATTCTCAAATAAATTTCCACTTATAAACTTATCTATTAAATAATATAAATATATACACATAGTCTCATCTATCACAATGATGATCCACCTTCCTTTTCCAACAAAGTTTCACTGTGTTCTTTGGTTGCACAGTCAAGAGAATGCTAAAGCAAACAGGGGTTAGTATCTAAGTCATCAAGACTCAAGAATTATTGAGAGGTTTGTTTATTTTCCACACATATTATAACTATAAACTACATGACCAAATCATAGTACCATCCTTCAAACCAATTATTCCTTCAATGTGACTTCAAGATGCTTCAACTGCAAAATAGGGGTTATGGTTTGTACACTCACAGGGGCTTAGTCATTGAATGGACTGTGTATGTAATTCCTTATTTTTAATTGATTATAGATTCATCTAAATTCTATTCACTATGGAAATAACTTCATCTTCCAGTCATCATCTATATAATTTTAATTTTTACCTTAATACTCATTGACAAACTTTCAGTCTTTAGCTATAACCATTATGTGAACAAAGTACTCAAAGTTTGTATGTTTACATTTATATTGTTAGGGGAATAATTATGATCTTTTGTTATATCCTTTATATTTATGAATACATACCTATGGATAACAAAATGACATTCCTATATACATAAAGCTCTCAATCTTGTCTACTCTCTCCTTCTTGCTAACTGTAACCCATAACTCTCTAACCTACATTATTTTTCAACTTGAAAATTAATACATATGCTAATATATTAAGGTCTTTAGGACCTATTATAACTATACAATGATATATTTATGTTGGAGGAAACACAATAGAACCACTTTTATTTATTCAAAACATGGATGTCTATTACAACACAATCCAACCATGAGCTTGAGTTCTTTATTAAGAGGTTTTATATATTATCTGTCTTTCCTAATCTTCCTCCTTCTTGAGGATCTCTCTTTTTTTTTATACACCATTCTCTTCCAATAATGACTTCTCTTCCTTTTTCAACATAGGCTTACAAATTAGTTACAATAACCTACACTCATAACTAACTTGTCAATGTACAATGGGCTTCCTTTATTTCATATGACTTGATTTGATATATACACATGAGATACATTAAAAACCCTTATTATGACTTGCATGGACCTTCTATATCAACTTTTTCTCACTCAACACTTCAACATACAAAATGATCCCTCTAGACTCATTTGCACTATTTGAATTTTTAAATTCTTGATTTTGGAGAGAAAACTCCTCTTAGCCTTATAACACACTCTATGACTCCAAATGATTTTATAAGACCACAAGGTCTCATAGACCTATTGACATCAAACTTTAACCTATTTTGACTCAAACACAAAATTTGACAACTTTTGGTTGATGCTCTTACATCATACTCCATAGGAGGGAGAAAAAATTGAGCCACCTTGTTTCTTTATTGCCTTATAATTCCATATCTATGTGTACTTCATGCTCAACATGTTATTTCTCATATTTTTTCTCCTTCTTGCTTGCCAAACTCTTGCATTTCTTCCTTGTGGCTTTTTTTAGTCTTTATCTCCATGCATCTTCCAACTCCATGAAGTATTCCAAATATTGTAGCTCTTTATTTGCTACATATTCCATCTTTTCCAAGTCATTTTTTTCTCCATCATACTCAACTACACTCAATTGTTTTCCATTCCTTTTTTTTATGCTTCTTTTATAGCTTGTTTCTCCATGAATCTTGCTTAATTCTTGCTTGTCTAGAGACTCTTGCTTTTTGTTAATACTTTCATATTTGTCATGAGGATATATTGAAATATCATGCATGCCAATATATACATATATATATATATATATATATATATATATATATATATATATATATATATATATATATATATATATATATATATATATATATATATATATATCACCTATAATTCATTTTTCCACCTCTTATTCCAACTTCTCATCTTGGTGCTTTTTTCTCTCATCTTGCTCACTATGCAAGAGCAACTTCTTGTTCCTTTCATCCTCACCATAGTACAACATGACTTGATTAATATTTGGCTATCCATATCCATTTTCATCTAATGTAAACTCATCTATATCTCTTCCAAATGAATAACTCACATTTTTTACTTGATCTTTCTCCTTTATCTTGCTTATTTGCTTGCCTATTTGTATAACTTCTTGTGCCTTACTTTGTTTTTCCTTTCTTGATGTTTCTTGGAGTTCCTTCTTATTCTTTACCTACTATAAGTCATATATTTTCAGCACCTTGAATAGATTAAACATGTCCTTTATCATCCTCATCTCTTTTTTCAACTTGAATGCATCAACCTCTTCATATGCTTCATCAAAAGTTGGTGTATTTTGTTCTTCATTATCTTGGGTAGCTTGTCCTTTGTTTTCTTCTTATTGGCCTCATTAATTTTTTATAGCCATATCCACATCCTCTTATTATAAAGCATACTTATTAATCACTCTTTGAGGTGCTTCTTCCTTATCTTTTCATGATATACATTCACACATCAATGTCGCGGTTTCTATGTACAAGGAATCTTCACTATTAGAGTCAAAGTCATATATATCATCATATATCACACTTGAGAACACTTATCTTCTCTTATTCATTATTTGGCTTTTTCGCATGGTTTTACCTTACCTTCACTTTCTTGGTTTGCTTGTAACATCTCTCTCATTTTCTTTACAATCTTGTCATCTTCTTCAACCTTCATGATTGCTTGGAATACATTTGCATCTTGTTTCTCTTGTGTTCGTATCATGCTTTTCACAACCCATTTTCTACCCTATACCTTCTTGGGCTAACACTTGTTCCTCATTTCATCTCTTTCATGCTTCATGAATTGGTCATATTCTATGCCATCTTGATGTACTTTGGCATTGGTCCTTTGTCTCCACACTTGTGCTTGTTTTCCATTCATGATTTTGCTTTATTTAACTTACTACTTGAGGTTCTTCTCTTCCTTCTCCATACCTTCTTGTTTAATCCATTTAGGCCATACATACCCATGCCCATGTTCACCTTTTGAGGGATGAAATATATCATTATTTTCCTCAAGCTACATATTAGCTTTGCCTTCTTCATATATGCAATCAAATTCAACATTTAAACATTCATTTACCTCTAATGGAAACTGATGCAAGCTTATCTCTTCCTTGATGTCTTCATGGGTAACCTCCATGTCTTTTTTGCATGGTTCTTCTATTATTTCAACTATTATGCATGGAAATGCATCATAAAACTCCTCTTTCTCTTCATCTTTTGAAATGCTCTCAATCTTCAACACTTTGTCTACTTCACAAAGTTCTTTTTCTTTGTCGTATTCTTTCCATTTTATGGGTAGTGTTCTTGGCCCATTATTCATCATATTTGAGGTCTCATGCTTGGCCTTCATCGAATTCTTCTCCATACCTACAAATACAAACTCAAAAGAAATGTTAGCATATAAAACTAGAGACAACATAGTCTCTTTGAATGCCTTTGACATAGGCATGGTCCATTTTTTCTTATCTTCATTATTTTGTGCTCCTTGGCACTTATTTCACCTTCTTATTATCTTTAATGAGAGATATTTTTTTAACTTCTCTTTCTTGTTGCTCACTTGGAAACATCTTATTTCTCATGCCTCTTTGGGATATCCTCTCATTCTTATTCTCTTTCTTCAAGACACCTTTCTTGTGCCTTCTCACAAGTGACTCTATTGGCCAATTCACCTTTTTTCTCATACTTTAGCCACTCCATTGGTTTTATTATTCTCTCATGAGATTCACCATGAGATATATCTTCTCAAATAGTTTCCCCAACTCTATTCTTATCTCTTTTACTTCTTTGTCTATATCCATCTTCCCCATTTCTCTTTGCTTTCTTGACCTATTTAGAACTTTCTCTTAACAAGTCTATCAAGCTTACCTCTTAGACATTTTTTGGGAATTTCCTCTTCTTGATTCCTCTATCTAGGATCTCTTCTTAACTGTCTTAACTCTCTTTTTGAGTCTCTTATCTTCCTCTTCTCTCTTGGATCTTCAATTCTCTCTTCTTCATCTACCTCTTCCAGCCTTTCTTGACTAGCTCTTGTCCTTC